>CM026578.1:3243943-3421443 GCA_000180635.4 Pristionchus pacificus | reverse complement strand
GATGGAGCACCTTGAGTACCTCGAGAAAAGTGAGTAAACCCAGTGATGTTGAGTGTCGTCATGTTTAAGATGTACGACGTGCCTCAATTGTGCCTTTTTATTATTTTTGTCGTGAGCCTTACAATACCTCAAGAAAAGTGAGCTTTCCTATGCCCTTTTTTCACATAATTATATTTGCGAAAGCTAGGAACGATCCATTTTACTCTCTTGCTTATGCTCACTGAAAAACAGAATTTAGCTTATTTCCGTGGTTTCGGGATTCCTTGCTTTACTTTAATTCTGAAGTCTTTTACTCACTTTGACAATGCCCGAGCAAAAATAAGCCGCTGACCTTAACCTTGTTACGATCAATGTGAAATGATGTCATTTCCAGACGAGGGCTCGCTATTGATATTACTATTACTCGCAAATTCGCTACTCTACTCTCATATATTCGTCTACTCTCATGTATTTTGCTGCCGTTGATCAATTACAATAACGATCGGTACGTTCCAGCCGAGGGCGAGGTGCGCACGTTCGAGTCCGTCGTGGAGCCCCTTCTGCACGAGGAGTACGAGGTCAACTACATCTTCCAGACGCTTCTCCTCAAGTCAGTTCACTTATTTAGCTTTCGTTGCTCCGCATGGTTTTCAAAAAAAAATGAAGTGGTGAAACTAAACTTTCGTTGATAATTTTGAAATTTGAGAATGCTGACCGACTGGCCCGACTGCAGCCGTAAGCTGTTCGACGCGGACCTTCACCATGTAAGCTTATTTGTTGGCTAAATGCTAAGCTAATTATATTTATAATGTTTATCTATTGCATGTGAACATGAAATGCAATTGATTTGGATGAGAGTTATTGCATACCTCATCTGTTCGCACATGCGTTTGCCTCTTACTATGACAGCCTGGCATCCTGGAACTGATCGTTTACGCCAGTTTCTGTGTTTCTTAAAATAGGTCACTGCTGCGGGATTAGTGTTTCATGCTTTCCATTAGTCTAGGATATATTCCGAAGGACTCTTCGAACAGGAGTATTTATTCATTAAAATATCCAACTTTAATCAGTATTAATGTTTCAATTGCAGATCAAGATCATGTGCGCGCGCGACCACATGGAGAAGCTGTCCAGCCCCGTCTTCCAGAAGGCCATCGCCGTTAGTTTTTTTTCAAAATATCATTAAAAAATATTTTGGACTTGGTTACTTCGGGTTTCACAGCTCACGTTAGTCCAGTGTTAAAATAAGCTTATGTGATATCATTGATCATGTTTGCTTTACGGTATCTCGAACCGCCCCTTTTATACATGAAAAAGTTAGCGGAAAGCTATCTGAGATTTGACAACATAGGCCGTTTTTAAGGTTATCGTTGACAAGGCTTGCTACCTACGATTCGCAAACATACCCCGCATTCATAGAATTAATCGGGTTCTAAGGTCTTTTTCATAAACATACTCCGTTTTCGTAGGATTTTGTCACATAACTTTTTCATGTATGCTCCCTTTTCTTATTTTTGTGTAACCTAAAAGTGCCCGTATACCGTAACCACGTCTTTCGTTGCAGGAGTTGTACGAGCGCAAGGAGGGCCTCACCGACTGGCAGCTGCGCCTGCTTGAGTGGTTCCTGCTGGAGATCAAGGTGAGTGGGGGAATTATTGATTGATTGTGGTATCTACAGTTGCTAGTTTCATCACGAACAGTTATTATCTATTATTAATGCAGCTAGAAGAAACAGGTTTAACCACTTCTTTTTGTACGTTATTGATTTGTAAATGGCAATACATTCTCTAGTGTAGCATGTATATTTTGAACCTAGCGTATTCTTTTACGAATTCCCTTTTTGAACAATTAGCGCTGTGATGAACCATGTCACTCGTAATCACCGTATCCTACTGTATTCCGACACCTCATTATTGATTCCCCTGTAACCTACCGTACTCCCCCCCTCGTCAGGCATCCGGGTGGGACAAGCAGGACGACAAGACGCGTAAGCTGATCGGCAGTTGGAACCGGTTCATTGACGAGTACAGGAGCAAGTACATGTGAGTGGACGGGGAGACATACATTTTCATACCTGTCGGGCCGGTGATCTGACCACTACATATCACGTTCGGTGGTTCAAATAACCCCTGTCAACTGTGATTTTCACTGTCTGACCACTGTATATTTTTGATTCCCGGATAGTAATGAAAATGTATGATGGGAGATTTGGCCGCTAATTACAGTGAAACTGTATGCAACCAGCTCGTTATCATTTCATTTCTGTTAACAAGCCATTTGAAATACTTCAAATTAGTTTCGGAAAGTTATGTCGGCATTAATTTTTGCGTAACAACGACTTTTGGAAACCCGGTGGCTTTGGGGCGCACAGTGGCTACTAGAATCAGCGTTGACAACACTTACCGATTTCATCACCTTATCTTGCCAATAAACTTTAATATATTACTCAGAGCTTTGGCGTACTATACAATGCTTTGCAAATTAAATATATTTTAATTATCCTTCTTTCCAGCCGCAACGTGATGGCGACGAACGACCAGAACACGTTCACGATCACGGAGCCGTCCGCGTTGAAGGACGCCCCGCCCCACGTCCTCCAGCAATTGGCTGTCGAGCCGTGAGTTTTCATATTTATGCTTGATAAATAGTTAATCG
This sequence comes from Pristionchus pacificus, assembly GCA_000180635.4. Lineage (NCBI taxonomy): Eukaryota > Metazoa > Nematoda > Chromadorea > Rhabditida > Neodiplogasteridae > Pristionchus > Pristionchus pacificus. The sequence continues at coordinate 3,418,809 of CM026578.1, read as the reverse complement.
AAATTGTTCCTGTTATTATTACTTGATTGTTTGGTGAGTTATGGAGTGGGTGAAACGGGAAAGTACAGGTGATGCTGTTTGTTTGTCAATGGTATGTCAGCAACTGGCCGTGGATCCGTGGTTTTTATTAATTAATTAATTAATTTATAATTTTTTTTATAAAGGCTTACCAAGTATTAACGACGTTTAAGTGGTGCTAGCGAGGTATTGAGTGGGTGAAATGCGAACGCACATGTGGTGAAAGTACTATACCAACGGACAGTATAAAAGATCTTTCGATGTGTGCGTATACGTAGCAAAACGTAGCTCGCTGTAGTATTGCTCGAACAGCCAATGTGCGCAATCGTATTCTCATAACGATCATCAATTCCATGCGTCCATGGAGTACCACTCACAATCAAGTGAGATTCTGCGAGAACGTAGCTTCTGATTACTCCAGTTCGTTAGCGCCGGCTACCGAACGCCATCCCTTTGATTCGCTGTGCTATGCGCAAGCGTAGTCGGATCTTACACCTCTTGTTAGCCTAGCTTACCTCCCACACGCGCACACACGTGTGCCCAGTCGTAGCTGGCAACAGGGCGGGGCTGTAGCCGTGCAAGCGTTCCGTGTTCCCATCCGTATCCGGAGACTGGCATGTGTGCGGAGCCGTAGCAGCAAAACGTGAGACTCCTCCTCTATGATACATTGGCTGTGCGCAAGTGTAGCCAGGAAGGAAGAGAGAGTAGCGAAGTACGGGATGAGAAAAATAGAGAGATCGAAAGATGGAAGGTTCCGTAGTTGTATGTGTGTCAACACGTAGCCTGGGAGGAGAGAAGTGACTTTCCATGACTCCGTTTGGTGAGAAACCCTGCAAAAGTGGAGACTAGCGCATGTGCAGAGCCGTAGCAGCAAAACGTGAGACTCCTCCTCTATGATACATTGGCTGTGCGCAAGTGTAGCCAGGAAGGAAGAGAGAGTAGCGAAGTACGGGATGAGAAAAATAGAGAGATCGAAAGATGGGAGGTTCCGTAGTTGTATGTGTGTCAACACGTAGCCTGGGAGGAGAGAAGTGACTTTCCATGACTCCGTTTGGTAAGAAACCCTGCAAAAGTGGAGACTAGCGCATGTGCAGAGCCGTAGCAGCAAAACGTGAGACTCCTCCTCTATGATACATTGGTTGTGCGCAAGCGTAGCCAGGAAGGAAGAGAGGGTAGCGAAGTAAGGGGTGAAAGAGACGAGAAATCGAAAGATGGGGGGGGGGGGGGGTTCCGTAGTTGCATTTGTGTCAACATGTAGCCTGGAAGATGGAGGAGGAGGGACACTCGACGACTCCGGGGGGTTAGAAATCATGCAAAAGTGACAACACGTGTGTGCAGAGCCGTAGCGAGGAAATCATGTGAGGGAAGGCGTGCACACAGTTGTAGTGGAGGGGGGAGGGGGGGGGGGAGTTCCGAGCACGACTGTCTAGATCGACGTAGTAGAGAAAGCGTGCAAGAGCATCCACGGGTGTTCAGAAGCGACCTAGAACACTGGGAACTGGTGGAATACACCCCCCATGAACATTTTGGCCCCATCCTCATCTAGCAATAATTGCCTGAAATGATAAATTGATTGATTGATTGATTTCAGAAGCGTAGTGGACGGGGGAAGGTAGTGTCGTGCTCAGTTGTAGCTGTGTAGGAGAGAAGTGGGATGCCTGGTGAGCGCTAATAAGGAGCTGTGCGCTAGCCGTACCTGGAGAGAAAATTAAACGAATTAACCGGTGATTGAGCAGCGAGATCTTGGTTGCATGGCCTTATATTGTAGTATCTGAAAAATATATTTTAGAATGCGCTACACTTAACGCATATGTGTTCGAAAGACAATCATTCCTCAAAAAAGCTGCATAAATTTCAACCAGCTTGATGGACGTTTTTGGGAACTTCTTCGTTTTTTGGCCCAGACAACAACCGCTCCGAATGCGAAGAGGGCGGGGAATGAGAATGGTAGGGAGGGAATACTCTGCGAAAAATGGTTGGGCCAAAAACCGAAGAAGTGCCCGTTTTTGTACACGATTATTAATAATATTATTTTGCAGCGAGAAAGTGGCCACTACATAGCCTTTTTTTGCTTTAATGAGAAATGGTCATAAATTGTGGCGTACCAGGGAAAACAAGGCTACAGTTAGCATTATTATTGTCCCTTTGCAGTGAGAAGTGGTCGACGGGGCCGTGGCGCGCCAAGATGACGCCGCACTCGCTCTTCCCCTTCCTGCAGTACTGCGGCGATCGTCAGCTGCGCTCCGGCGCCTGGGAGAAGTGGACCAGCAAGGTAAGGTAGCATTGATTAGATTACGGTAACAGCTGGCATTACCAGTGGGTCCCACCTAGCGTTGTCTAACGACGTAAAATCGCTTGACGTGGATGCACCTTTTCACCTTTACCTTTATAATTAGTAAAATACAACGGTACTCTTGTTGACGGGGTACAACGCTCGAATTCGAGAAACCAGCAACATTGGTAACGCACGTAATTATGAAAAGCTCTATGACAATGAGTGCATTGAATTCGATCTTCTTCGGTGATTCCATGCAACATGTTGAGAAAATAAGTCGTTCAATAGTTATAATTAATTATTTGCAATCACAGGCCAGCTTCGACCACGACTTCTACAACAACTCGATCAACATTGAGGAGCTGCGGCACAATAAGTGAGCTCTTGCCATACAATTTTCGTGTTTTAGAAGTTATTTTCGAAAATTTTGACAAATCTCATTTGTGTTTCACACTTTACTTACATTCCTGAATCAGCGATCGGTTCAATCATTTGTTGTATTTTATTCAGACTAAATATAACCGAAGCTGACCATTCGTTTCTTATATGAAGATGATATATTTCTACTCTCTCTTTTTTGATACAGTGCAATTCACACAGCTCATTAATAGAGCAAATTCTGCCACTTGCAGCGAGGGTCTCGCGAAGACGCTCGGGTACGGTAGCGTGGCGGAGCATCGACTGGCGAACAAGATGGCTGCGAGTCCGGACACGGTCCGCAACTTCCTCAGCGCGTGCGTTTTTTTATTGTTATTTAATTAATTAATTAGTTAATTATTCAAAATAAATGGAGGAAATAGCGGTCGCTGTCGAATTGGTGCGTCAGGAAGGCAAGAAGGCAATGAATCTCCTTGTTTATTCACCACATTAGCCATTTTTTTAATTATGCAAAATAAGTGAAAAAATTTCGATCCCTGTATTATTGGTGCGACATGCACATGCGCGTTTCATCGGTGGTAGTTAGCCTAGGGCTGCGGCATGAATTCAATTCAGGTGTGATTAGTTCTCCAAAATCTTTCAATCCTGTTTCATTGCAATTACTTTATTATGTCTGAACACCCTACTTACGATGTCCTGTTCCGAGCAACAGATAGGTCTGGGTTTCACAGAAATGTCTTAATCCTTTGAAATCTTGCTAGTTTGATTCCACTGCTGATTCATCGGAACAAATAATAAACAAGTATTGTCCTGTTCCGAGCAACAGATAGGTCTGGGTTTCACAGAAATGTCTTAATCCTTTGAAATCTTGCTAGTTTGATTCCACTGCTGATTCATCGGAACAAATAATAAACAAGTATTAGCGCCCTCGATGCACATGCTCGACTCGCACTGCTAGTACAGTGCAGGCTATATTAGGATTGTTTTTTTTCGCCACACCGCTCATGTGCAAAATTGGGCACTATTCGTCCGTTAAGGCCGCGTATGACCAGTTCATGATCAAATAGTGGATCGCCGTCAGGCCTGGACAGGTATGAATTCTTTCCATTTGCAGTCTGACGCGTCGCGTGCGCCCGGTGTTCATCGACCGTACGGAGGCATGGGCGGCGTTCGCGGAGAGGGAACTGATCGGAGCGGAGCTGCGGCCCGCCGACCTCTTCTACGTCTGCAGGAAAGAGGCCGAGCAGCACTATGAGTGAGTGGTGAAACAGAGAATAGCCTGTCAAAATTACGGGCGTTAGCCACATAACTGAGCGCCGGTTTCCCTAGGGAACTTTCAAGTGGGGACGAACTGTTCAAATAAGTACAATTTTGAAAATTTTTAGCTCTGACGTGTTGCTTTTTTGATGGCAAAATCCCGAAGAGCTCCCTGGCTCATGTATGGTTAGGCAGAAATAAAAAGATCGAACAGTTACTATGACTGAATGTTGCACTTTAGAGTTACCGGGTTAGGATTATTTTTTAAATTTTTTTTTTACTTACTTCATCTTCCGTAATTGAGGAAGCAATTGCTCTGGTGTCAAATGTAGTGGGTGAAACTAGTTTGCGCCTGGTGAAACATGTGTTCAGTAATGATCACTACATTCAGCCTGGTTTACCTGGCTTAATCATGCGATTCCATTAATTAAGTAATTATCTATATCGATATTGAGGGTGAACCCGCTGGAGCTGATGCGTCACTTCCCGTTCTGGCCGACGTTCGACAACCTCACGCAGCTCGTCGCGCACATCTTCAATCTCTCGTTCAAGGTGAGTTGAGGGGATTTGAAAAGAGGGTGCGAGCTAGAAGCGCCGGGTTAGAAACAGCATGGAATCGACGTTTTTGACTAGAGGGTGCGAGCTCGAAGCGCCGGGTTAGTACCCGGGGTTACACACAGCAGGGAGTGATGTTCTGCACTAGAGGGTGTGCCGGGTTTGATTTTTCAAAAAGCGTATTGTGAGTCAGGGGGCTTCATTAGAAGGCGCGTGCTAGGAGCGCCGGGTTAGAACCAACAAGGGAGTGATACTCTTGACTAGAAGGCGTGCGCTAGTTCGGAATCTTGGATGATTATTTAGGATGCGATAGTGTTCAGACAAAATTATTGCAATCCTACAGGAAAAATTTTACAATGTTTTTTATTTCGCTTCTCGGTAGGGTTGTCTAATCGATTACGGGATTCCGGCGCCGCAATAGGGGGAGGTCAATAGCGGCTCCGTTCTCCCCCCCCCCCCCCCCCCCCCCCCCCTTCATCTCTTCATTACGGCGTCGTTAACACCGCATTACCAACACCACTTGTCAGGACGTCACAGCGACGATTCCGGAGCGGATGCATCCGGACGTGCGCGTGTACGCGGTCGCGGATCTGTCCACTGGTTAGCTATTTTATTATTAATTATATTTTTAATTTGCTAATAGCCAAAAATATGATGAAAATGGTGAAAAATCGACTAAATCGTGCGTTGTTTGCGACCCGGTGAGTACGTGTAGCAATAGAGGCTGATATTCGAAGGGATTTGCTTGGAGTCAATCATATTGGGAACATACATGGACACGCGCCCCTCGAAGGGGTTTTTAGAACGAAAAACAAAATAAATCAGCTCGCGATGCCCGACCGCGATACCGTAGCCAGGGATACGGTAGGTTACTGTAGATTACGGTAGAATAATTTTCCGATCGATTTCAGACAGTTTGGCAAAAGTTTGACCCAAGGCTAAAATGGTTGACCCACCGAACCGGGGTACGGTAGGAATACTGTAGAGTACGGTAGAATAATTTTCCGATCGATTTCAGACAGTTTGGCAAAAGTTTGACCCAAGGCTAAATTGGTTGACCCACCGAACAGGGTTACGGTAGGGTTACGGTAGCCAAAATATACTGTAGAACACATTGGGATTCAGGATCAAGTTCCACCATGACCCACCAACCCATTTTGGACCATGAACCCGGGTACGTGGTATGGGTACGTGGTACGTGGTACCCATTCCCCCTGCGCCCCTCCTTGTTCATGTATGATTGGGAAAGATTCTGAAAAAAACAATTGTGTTTCACTATGGTGATCCGTGCTTCATCGTTTCATTATCCCCCGAGTGGGGAATGTGAGCTCGATAGGACACCTATAGCCCAGTTGTATGACAATTATAATAGAACTTCTAAATAGTCACTGTTGACTGCAGGGAAAGTGTGCACGAAAAGGAATAGAGAAGGCGAGAGAGCGTGTGATGTGAAGAGAGTTAGAGGATAAAACGCCCCATTTCCTTCAGGCGAGCACCTCGGACGCGTGTACGTGGACCCGTTCGACCGCGAGAACAAGCGGGGAGGATGGAATGCCATGCTGGCGAGGAGTGCGTTTCATCTTTATACTTTTGTTCACCACTCAGACGGTGTGCGGAAATGGCGAAAAGGAGTAATAGGTGGCTCTGGTTTCTCCCACCCACCCCCGAGTACCCATTAAAAGTGGGCGGAGTTCGCACAACCCAGTGGGAAACCATCACTGGTGAGCTTCGATGTCATAGTTTCCCGGGGATCCGCAAAATGGCGTGTCCGGGGGTCCGCAGTTGAAAAAATATCACTACGCAGACCCGCAAACGGCGCGGAGCCCCGAATTTTTCTCACGAAAACCACTCCGCCGATCCGCAACCAAAAAAACTATGACATTGGTAGGTCAACAGTGGAAACCATTATCCCACCCACTGGGTACCCACTCGCATTTCACCCACTGGGTACCCATTACCCCACCCACTGGGTACCCATTAGAGTGCCCGTTTGTAACCGGTGTCGCTAGCAAGCACCTTGCCTATAAGGTCGATTTTTGAAGCCCTCATCGGGCGACCTCGGATTCGAGTGTTGCCCTACCTACGACCGGAAGTGGTCGTATTTTGGATGTGACTAGCCACTCGTGGTCTCACCACATGTGGCTTGGTTACTGTATGGGGACAACCCGTACAATTATCGATAATCAGTGCACACCTACAGTACTCTCCCTCCCACCCATTTCCTCACCCACTGGGTACCCATTACCTCACCCACTGGTTTGAATGCGCGTCACCCAGTGGGTCAGTTAATGGGTACCCAGTGGGTGGGAGAAACCAGAGGGTATTCTGTGGTTTGATTTTAAAAATGTCCTGATTCTTTGCTGAATTGATGAGAAACTTACTTTGCCGCACCCGGTAAGTTGCAGTTGCAGCTTCGGCACTTATTTGGTGACTCTGCTCGTTCATAATTTCTCGTTCATTGATTCCAAAACCTTATTTGTCGTAACTAGGGGCAGTTTCTCGCATCATATTTCCAATAGTAATGTGAATACGAGCACCGGCTTGATGTTGTAATTACATATCACGAATACGTTTAAATATTAGCGTATTCGTCCCCTCCTTGATGTTTCATGCTTCACTGCTCGTCTAAAACCATCGCAACCTGCCTATTGCAGCCGAGTCGAAGGAGCGCGGGCTGGACAAGCTGGTGTACCTGATCGGGGCTGCAGCAGCGCCGACCGCCACGCAGCCCAGCATGCTGCACCACGCCCAGCTGTCACAGCTCCTGTCCACCGTGAGTGTGTGTGTGTCGGCTACCGTAATCGCGGAGTGTTTGGCTTATCGACAACTGATTGATTATGCTGGGCTGGGTAAAGAGCTAATAGTTACCGTAGTATGGCAGTATTTGGCGCATCGACAACGACTTATCGCCCTTACGGTTGTTGGTTGGTTAAAGAGCTAGTTATCGTAGTATAGGAGCAAAACTGTTTTGGAACCGCCAACATTCAATTACTAGATCACTAGATATTGAATCACTAGATATTGAACATTGACGATCGATGTGACTCGATAGTGTGCGAATATGAGGAAACTGTCAAACCAGAAGTCACCTTGAAACTTTTTCTCACTCTGCTATTCTGACAGTTGCCGGATTTTTTAATGCATCCAATATAGCAAGCTATATTTGGATCATTAACAAATCCGAATGGCTCATTTACACGCTAATATGGGATAACCGTCGATCCCGAAATCACCTGGAACCAAAAATTGATTTTCCCCAGTTAATGTTATGATTGAGCCACACCACTCGGGTAAGAGCATAGTACCCTATGATACCTTTCGGCGTATGATTTCGTGACTTTCTGTTGAGTTCATCAGTTTTGGAACCTTCTACAGGCTCCCGCTAGATATGAATCGTTGAAGATCGATGGGACACGATTAATTGCGAATACGAGGATACTGTCGAACCCGAAGTCACCTTGAAACAAAGTTGTGCAAATTTTGCTAATCCTTCAGTTTTCGGAGTTTTTTAGTGTATCCTAATACAGCATGCTGAATTAGGATCACTAAAAATTCCAAATGACTCATTTTTACGTAAATATGAGATAAACGTCTATCCCGAAATCACCTGGAATCAAAATTTTCGTTTTTTCGCAGTTAATGAATGATATTTTGCGCCGCATTGACCAGATGAGTGAATATTCCTTTTTCCAAACATCAATTATGTCTACGCTTTTCCCTTTTCTGTTTGTTTTTTTCGAATTTTTAACCCTTCTAATATAACACGCTATATTAGAATTGGTAGAAATCCGAAGAGTTCCGTTATCTTCCTGTTATCATGAACCGGTCGAACCGAAAACCACCATGAAACCGGAAATGTGAGAACAATTCAATTGCACACGAAATTTGCATTTGCAACCGCCTAATTATGTCTTGAAATGTTTCCTTGAAATGCTTGTATTGCACCTGCACGTTTGAGGTTGCGCTAATTGTCTATAGCCCTATAGCATCGATGGCTAGCAATAGCTCCTCACATTCCGTACAGTACAATAAACAAATTCGTTTTCTGATCTCCTGTCTAATTATAGTTAAATTTCGCTAATTAGCAAATTTCCAGTTCGGTCGTGCGGTGCAGCTGCTGCTGTCACGTTCGCCCTATCGCGACATCGCCATCCCATGGTGAGTCAGAGTATGTTAGTATTATTGTAGTTCTTCCGGTTGTTGGGGCTGTGTTAGCAAATCTCCGGGCCTAGAATATGTTCCGAATCGTTTCCAAGATGCCTTATTGATAAGATTAATGAAATGCTACCGTAACCGGCCAATACCGTACCCATATTCCAGGTCTCCCTTCTACGCCTCCGACTGGGACGCGGCCGACCTCTTCCCCACCTTCCTCCAGATGTTCCTGTACAAGCCGACGCTGCTCCAGTCCCTCTCGGCGCCCCATGTGGTACGGTAGGCGGTGGGGGGAGGGATACGGTAGTTAGGGATAGGAATACGGTAGCTTCAGGGGATTACGGTAGGTTATGGAGTACTGTAATTAGCTAGACTAAGCGAGTGCCGTGTTAGATTTGCGCATTTACCTTGCGATTTTGAGAATTTTTTTATCACCCGTCGAAAGCTGGTTGCAGCAGTTTGATATAGTTAATGCAAACTGGTAAAGTTAGTCGGGCCATGGCGTTTCTCAAATATAACAAATACGCGTTTTAAGTATGCCTACTGTTGATTGAACGCGAATTGAGAAGAATCCTCTGTCTTTCTTCGGTTGAAATACTATTTATCCGGTCAGGGAGGCGAGAGACAATGGGAAAGTGTGAGAGTTCTCGATCGCGAACTTACATTTTTAAAAATTAAAATCGCTGCTATTTGCAGTCGACGGGCGAGCGACTAACGGACGAGCACGCGAACAACGCCTCCCTCGCACTCTGCAGGTACGGTAGACGAGAGAAGGGGTACGGTAGGAGGGCGATATTGATCGATTGCGAGACTTTTCTAGTGTTTTACTTGGAATCGACCCCGTTTGTTAGAGTTCCGGTCTACACGTTGTCGCTGTACACTACTGCTGAGGGAATTTATTGAACCACTGAAACGGGAAAGTAACACGTTCTTGAATGCCGATATTCCGCTTATTGCTTTTGACGGTTAGTTAGTTGATTAGAGGAATCGCTGAAACGCGAGACCGGGAAGGTTTGGACATCGGTGATGTGCGCAGCTTCCTAACTTTATAGATCTGGGGGTGTGCACAACTAACCTTCGGGGACCGGTGTACAATGGTCTATAAATGTTGATTGGTAGCAAATGAGCTTATTTTGGTTTGTTGGAGTACCAGTCTACCGATTACTGCTGCGGACTGCCGCTCAGATGGCTTGTAGATTCCCTGAAACGCGAAACTGGCGAGGTGTGAGATGGGGAAAAGGGCAGTTGTTGTTTTGTGTTGTTATATTCCTTGCTAATGCTGCTTCTCGAGGTTTATTAGACAATTAGAGTAAGCGCTGAAACGCGAATCGTCCAGGTTCTAACATGTAAGAATATTTCTATTGCAGAGCGACGCTGTGGGAGAGCTACCGTACGCTGTTCTGGGCGGACTTTGACTTGACCATCTACGAAATGGAGAATAGAAAGTGAGCTTTTACTAATTAATTTAATATTTTATATTAATTATGCTAATTAGGCTAATTAATTAATTTTACAGGGACAAGTTCTGGCTGGACCTCTACCGGGAGCTGCACAAGGATTACTTCCCGTGGAAACAGGTGGGGGATATTTATTTGTTTATTAATGTTTCTTTTCGCTTTCTTGTTCCTCTCTTATTGATGAAAGTAGGAAATTGTCTGTAATTGACAGTAGTCTGAAACTTGGCTAAATTTTGCTTTTTACGAAGGAACATGTGGCTTTATTGAAGTGCAAGCGTGCGTGATGAAGTTATGGTGTTTGTGAAACCTGGTTCTTGCTGGAGCATCAAAACGAAAATGTACCCTATCCCTCTTGATATGCCATTGAAAGTTCAAATGCAAATATTACATTATATCAATTTCAACCACGATATACTGAGAATGTTACTTTGTTTGCCAATTTAGGTATATCATGAAACCGGAATATTGCGGGAAATTTGAATTTAAAATATTCGTATTTTGCAGGGCCGCAACGACTACCAGCCGTGCTCGTTCACACCCATCTTCGCGCTGCAGCCGCACATGGCCATGCACTACCGCAAGCTGTGGAGCGAGGTACGGTAGTGATTGATTGGGGCGAGGTACGGTAGTGATTGATTGGGGCGAGGTACGGTAGTGATTGATTGGGGCGAGGTACGGTAGTGATTGATTGGGGCGAAGTACGGTAGTGATTGATTCTGGCGAGGTACGGTAGTGATTGATTGGGGCGAGGTACGGTAGTGATTGATTGGGGGCGAGGTACGGTAGTGATTGATTCTGGCGAGGTACGGTAGTGATTGATTGGGGCGAGGTACGGTAGGGGGGGGTACTGTATGCTGGCTAAGTACGGTAAGAGAAAATACGATGGTTGTGAGGGATAACGCGAGGGATAATCAATCACTGTGACTCGAGCCGGGTATATCGAAACCTTGCAACTCTTATGCACCTATGTTCACTTTTTACGTATTTATTTGATGTTTAGAGGAGATTAATTGTCGAATGGAACGAAAGAGATAAGCAATCACTGTGACAAGCGCTGGCTATATCGAAACATTGTAACTATCATTCACCAGGTTTCCAAATATGAGGATGATTGTGTATTGGAAAGGTCGGAGGAAAGATGGAATCAATCACTGTGACTCACGCCGGTTATATCGAAACATTGCAACTCTTATGCACCTGCTTTCACAATGTGCTTATTTACGCTATAAGTTATTTTAATTAATTAATTGATTGGAGATGCTGGCGCTGGACGTGCACGAGACGTTCGACGCGGAGAACGACGAGCGCGCGACCGGAGAGAGACTGAAGACGACGCTGTTGAACAGGTGAGGACGAGCACTTCGGTAGTGGACCTGGCAGCGTTCTGAACACTGGTGGGATTGAAAGGTGACAGAGTGCCGCAAAATGGCTCCGGTTATTCCTTCGGATATCCGCAAATAGAGATCTATCGCCTTGTAGAAACGGTGATATCAATGCCTATGCGGTTTAAACTATATATATATATATATATATATTTATATATTTATATATATATATTTATATTTATTTATATTTATATATTTATATATATATCCGCAATTTTAAACTTGTCACCTTTCCTATCCCATCAGTGGTTCTGAATGTTTCTGTGTAGAAATGAATTTCGGAGATTAGAGCAGAATGTTCTGAGAAACGATAAATATTTCCCATTGCAGAGGCAGCGGAGACGTGGCAAAGGAGCTGTACAGGCGGTTCCAGGTCAGCATTCAATTCCATTATAATTAAAAAATATTAATTTATCTGAAAAATATATTTATATATGGCGCAGAAACTTGAGTTGGAAACCAAGTTGCGAGATTCTCGAAATTGACGTTTCATGGAAGTTCTGTGCTGCATCAATTCGAGATATCCGGGAACAATCGCGCTCGTTGGATCTAGCGAACCAAATTCAGCGACAGCGCTTGTATTTGGTTTTTGCTTCATCCGAAATGTTCTCCAAATCAAATTGACAACCTAGAGCATGTTTCCAAATTTGTTGTGAGAACGAGTTTGAGTTTCCAGGGATTTTTGATGTTTCAATAGTTGAAGATCTTAGAATGAGAATGGAACGATTCGGATCTTTGTCCTCTCTGATACAGCGATATCCGGGACGGCAAAGATTCGAAATTTGAGTTGAACTTCTAAAAGTTATGTGAATTAGCGGGATTTTGTCTTTGATGTTTCATGGCATTCTTGGGTTGCACTAGCTCATGTTATCCGAGGGCGATCGCTCTCCGCCGATCTTACAAGCCAACGACAGCCACGCGCTTGTTCATGCCTTGTTAGATTCGAAATGTATCCTACTGAACAAAAAAATCAACGATTCAAATATTGATTTAAACTGGAATAAGTTTCGATAATAATTAATAATTATTACAGGGTCGTGACCCGTCGGTGGGCGCCATCTGTGACTTCTACGACCCTCCCTCATTCTACAATATGGATGATTCGGCCGAACCCCGACGACAGTAACCTACCGTAACCCCCGAGGAGTACGGTAGAGCAGAGCTAAGATTACGGTAGACCATAGTTGTTTTGTTATCGATCCCCGCCGATCCCTAGGATGCATATAGCCTGTTAGCGTGTTTTTGTTGTTTATATTTGTTTTTTAATTTCGAATTCGTAAGTGATATATTTTCTTTGTCGTTTTGTGCTTGTTAAAGAGGAGCAATTGATACGTGTAACCGTTGTTCGATGATAATCTGTTTGTGTATGATAAAGAGATATGGCAGTGATGTGCTGATGATTATGAAACAGTGGTTAAGAGACCTACATGTATACCTGAATCTAAATACTGCGTAGTTAATCAAGTGGGGTTGAAGATGGCCGCAGCCTCTACTAGTGCGACGGGTCCGGCCGCGCCTGATGTCAAGATTGTGTCGGAGGTAGGCCTAGACATTCAGAGCATAGGTGCCCGGGACACTCTCCGGGGAGTGCCCATACGGTATGGGCACTCCCCTACCCATGTATAGGATACATGGTCCAACATGGGTTGGTAGGTCAGGGTGTGGTAGCCATATACGGTAACTAGGGGTACTGTAAGACCCATTGGGGTGGTACTTGGTCTTGATCCACCATGACCTACCAACCCATGTTGGACCATGTATCCCTTATACATGGGTAGGGAAGTGCCCATACGTATGGGCACTCCCCGGACACTCCGTGGGCACCTATGATTCAGAGGCAGAAGTATATCCACATCAAGTCATTTTATCGTCAATATAGCATGGATCTGCTGATACATTTTCCCAATACTTAACGAAATTGAGAAACCGCAAATTGCAAGCCATGCAAAAAGGTATGTATATTGGAAAGACACGCACGAGGTGCATTGCTGTCTGTAGTTATCAAGAAAGTTAATAGATGCAGTGAAACTACGAAATGAAGGGGTAGCAAAGAGTTGCATTCATATTTTTGAATCAAACCTTTGATTCCAGATTCCGGATGACCTGAGGCGGGCGCTGCTGATGACCGTGAAGACCTTCTACTCGCCCGAGCAGGTGATTTAATTAATTATTTAAATAATTAAAATTAATTAATTAATTACTATAATAAAATATTGACCTGTGCGAGGTTATATGCCGCCTCGGGTTGTTGCTGGTTAACATTTGCTGGGAAACAGTAGGGAATGTGCTCATGCAGTTTGGTTAGCCGTCGTTTCCGATCTCCCCTTGATCTTTAGAAAAGAGCAAAGATGAGCGGTAAAAGCGCGTGATCGATCAGCTATTTGAGATGCTGTTCTGCTCTATCACCTGTCGCCTGTCGCCCGATTTACCCGATAGGACTTTATTGGATATTTGGGAGGTGCAACAGGTTCATACAGACGCGAGTTGTATGGCCTGTTGAAGCTCCGCTGCGTTCAGTCAATTGCTGGTTACATCAGCTGAGTGAGACCCAAATACGCCATGCGCCACTAACTTTGATGTGTGTTCCATGTTATTTCATCCTTGACTGGATTTGCTGATTTCGGCGCTCCAACAAGAACGAACATAGCAGGACTTGTTCGACTTGTTGGAGAACCAGAGTACTTAGGCAGTCACTTGTTTCATCCTGAGGATGGAACCGAAATGTGACATGAATCTCGATGTTCAGTTTTGTTTAGTTTTAGGTCATTCTTCTTCAGATTAGGTGATTTCGGTGATCCAACATGCCAAGCATAGCAATACTTGTTCGACTTGTTGGAGAACCAGAGTACTTAGGCAGTCACTTGTTTCATCCTGAGGATGGAACCGAAATGTGACATGAATCTCGGATGTTCAGTTTTGTTTAGTTTTCGGTCATTCTTCTTCAGATTAGCTGATTTCGGTGATCCAACATGCCAAGCATAACAATACTTGTTCGACTTGTTGGAGAACCAGAGTACTTAGGCAGTCACTTGTTTCATCCTGAGGATGGAACCGAAATGTGACATGAATCTCGGATGTTCAGTTTTGTTTAGTTTTCGGTCATTCTTCTTCAGATTAGCTGATTTCGGTGATCCAACATGCCGAGCATAGCAATACTTGTTCGACTTGTTGGAGAACCAGAGTACTTAGGCAGTCACTTGTTTCATCCTGAGGATGGAACCGAAATGTGACATGAATCTCGGATGTTCAGTTTTGTTTAGTTTTCGGTCATTCTTCTCCAGTTTAGCTGATTTCGGTGATCCAACATGCCGAACATAGCAGGTCTTGTTCGACTTGTTGGAGAACCAGAGTACTTAGTCAGTCACTTGTTTCATCCTGAGGATGGAACCGAAATGTGACATGAATCTCGGATGTTCAGTTTTGATTAGTTTTCGGTCATTCTTCTCCAGTTTAGCTGATTTCGGTGATCCAACATGCCGAACATAGCAGGACTTGTTCGACTTGTTGGAGAACCAGAGTACTTAGTCAGTCACTTGTTTCATCCTGAGGATGGAACCGAAATGTGACATGAATCTCGGATGTTCAGTTTTGTTCAGTTTTCGGTCATTCTTCTCCAGTTTAGCTGATTTCGGCACCCCAACAATGCCAGACATACTGCGACTTGTGTGGCTTGTTGGTGAACCGGAGTTCTCGGTCAATCACTAGTTACATCCCGAGGATGGAACCGAAATGTGACATGAACCAAAAACGTTATTTTTTGTTTTTGTCGCAATTCATTTCCCCGCCTTTCGGGTTTGCTCATTTCGAATCTTCTACACACATGAATAGCCGCGCTATTCGTGAATGTGAAGATTCAAAGCACACTATTAATCCCGAATTACGTACCCTCCCTGAAACAGCAACCAGCGGTGAATCTCGGAAAGGAAAATTCAACTATTATGATTAGCAGAGAGGAGGGGGGGGGGGGTGGCAAAAGAGTTTATACAGTAGTCGATCCCCCTTCGATCATTAAACAGAGAGCAGAGATGAGAACTGGAAAAGTGATTGATCTTTTGCTCTACGAAAGCGCGTGCTCAGGCAACTCCTTTTGAATCTAATCAGAATCCATTTATAATCTAATTTGAACAATTTCATTTTATACCATGGCTAAATAAGATTCTAAAATCTCCTAATTAGATTCTAAAATCTTCTGATTAGATTCTAAATCGTCATGAGAATCTAGAAAGGTTCTTATTAGATTCTAAAGGTATCCACATTAGATTCCAAAATTTGCCTGATTAGATTGCAAAAAATCTAATTGTAATAATATTGCGTCTTGGTATAAATGGATATTCAACAGCGCCGGATACTATTATATTTTTTTTCGCCGCATTTCGCAATATGGCCAGTGACGTCATCATTTTTGTAAACAAGGTCAAAGGCCCCTCAGGCTCTATGAGTATAGTGGCCGGAATCGAAAATCCTGGCGCAATGTCCGGGGGATGGTCACTTTTCCCAGATCCGGTCTCTTAATTGCAGGCCATCATCGTCTACTATGTGATGCTGGCGGTGTGCGTGAGCGAGGAGAAGCTGCGCGCCAAGATCTGCATGGACCAGAAGCAGCTGAGACAGGTGATACGGTAGGGGAGGAGGGGTTCGGTACGTCTGGGGAGTACGGTAGATAGGGGTACGGTAGATGAGGGATGGTACGGTAGATGGGAAGGGGTACGGTAGATGGGAAAGGGTACGGTAGATGGGAACGGGTACGGTAGATATTAAAGGGTACGTTAGATGGAAAATGATACGATAGGGAGTACGGTATTCACGAGGAGTACTGTTGTTTGTCCTAATCGATAGTAGACCAGACGCAACTGAGGCAGGTATACTGTAGGTAGATGGGAAGGGGTGCGGTAGAGGGTACAGGGTGCGGTAGTTTTGCCTGGTCGGTAGTGGACCAGAAGCAGCTGAGATAGGTATACGGTACCGAGTACGGTAGCTTTATATGGCGAGTAAGGAATGATATTAACGCGCAGGGAGGCTCCATATTATTGGAATGCATAAAAGTGCACATCTTTCCTAGATCGTGTGAAACGCAAAAGTGATTGATTGAAATTTATCCTGTGTTGACAGTGAATCACCAAAGCCAGGTTTCGCGGGGCAAAAGAGAGGGGTTTCCGGAAGTTCAAATGTGAAAAATCGATATCTTTCGACGAATTTTCGGGTTTACGCAGGTCCAATCGCGGGGGTACTATCCAAAGTTGGTGGGGGCGCTCAACACTGAATTGATCGCGTCGTTTGCAGTTGACGGTGCATCTCAAGCAGGACAAACTGCTCAAGGAGCGACAGATCACCGTTAAATCGTCCATGACGGGAAAGAATCAGTGGGCTTTATTCTATTTTAATTTTGTTTAATTAATTAGTTAAATTGATTAATTAGTTTAATTAGTGCGCGTATGCGAATTTGTTTGAGCCTTGGTGGCATGGTGATTTCGAGTTGCACAGCGCGGGTTTCATCGGGAAATATCGGAAAGCGTCGGATCTTCAGTTCGCCATACATGACAAGCTTTTTGTGTATGGCGAAATGGAGATTCGAAATTTAAAGCTACATTTGATTTTCGCGTTTCACTATGTTGATATGTTTTGAAAGTATCTAGTAAGATGGTCTTCAATCTGTTGCATACGGCAAGCCATTATGTAACAGCTTGGCGACCCAACCGCGAATCCAAGAAGGAGGGGGGGGGTGTGAATTATTGATAGTGCCATTTTGGTTTCGTGCTTCACCAAGGGATTATATTTTGAAACTGCTTAGTGCTTTGGGTCTTCAATCTACTATATAAGGCTGGCCAGTATATAGTGGATTGACGATCGCAATCACGAATTTAAGAAAAATGATGAAATATTGACAGCACCATTCCGGTTTCCCGTTTCACCGAGTGAATATAGTGCAGCGTTCTTTGGATCTTCACGTAGCCAAATACAGTTTGCTGCATATGGCATTGTGCAGATTCCAAAAATTCAGTCTTTGCGAACTATACCATTGGATGATGAGAGTGCGGCTTTTGTCGATTAAAGCTTTTGCCCAAACAAGAAGAAACTGTTCGTTCACAACATCATCTATGTTAGGCTGACCATCAGGTACTTCTATTTTTTCGGTCCCACCTTTTCTCACAAAGTATTCCCGTCCTATCACTCTGATTCCCTACCCCCCCCCCCCCCCTCCACATTCAGAGCGGTCGTAGTCTGTGCCAAAAAGCCGAGGAAGTGCCATTATGGACATCAGTGAAGTTATGAAATGCGCCTGATTGTCAGAGATGAACTATTGTGTGTATCGTGATGTGTCAATCTACCGACTTTAGTTCCAGGACCGCCATCTACTACTTTGTCAACTATCGCGCCATCACGAACGTCTTCAAGTTCAAGGTGGAGCACATGCGGTGAGCAGTGGGGGTTAGAGTAGTGGTCGGTGACGTCAATGAAGACTTGGTTGGAGTGGAACACATCTGAACTTGAGTGGGGAATGAAAGCATTTCTAGAGATTTTCCTTGCTTTCTAAGGGGGTAATTTGGGTTAAGGGTTTAAGATTTGCCTTGCTTGGTACGGGTACAGCACCTGCAAACACTGAATTCTGCGGCCCCCGTTTTTTGTGGGAACGGTTAGCCGACGCGCGCTGTCACTAATGTATTGAGGTACAAGATGGAAGGGATGCGGTGATTGCCATACTTTAGTTTTATTTGGAAGCTCGATTTGGAAAATGGTAAATATGTGATGCTCATCGGATTGGGTTGGTAATGCTCGAAAAAGATAGTGTGGGGTTGGAACGCGGAAGGTGCGTGCGCAATTTGGTTCGCGGTGTTCATTGACCATGAGCAGGCTGGGTGAAACTCATTATTCAAAGATCTAATTGTATTTATTTAAATAGCATAATTTATGCTGTTGACAGGCAGCGAATTGAGTCGCGGGCGCGCGACGTGGTGCACGTGTCCGCGTACAAGTGCATCGGGTGCGGCGCAGCGTACGATACGATCGAGGTCGATCGAATCATGGACTACTCGACGGGAGAGCTCAAGTGAGTGCACTTTCCAAATCTTGGTGGGGGGGGGGGGCGCTAGGCAGGTTTCGGTGAAGTAAAACTTCGGGTTGAAACTATGATTTAAAATGCGTTGAAAACGATCCTTGTGTTTCTAATTTCGCGTGGCAGAACGTTGTTGGCATCCTGGCAAATTTGTGTTACAGAACTTTTAGATCTATAGGATACCATTCGAGGTTCGAGTTTTTTCATCCAAGTATCTTTATTCAAGTAGCATTTTATATTTGACTGTCAAAAATTAACCAGCTTGTGAGCAAAATATGCTTTCATGGTGATCTTCTGTTCAGCCTGTTCGTAAAATTACAACGAATTTCGGAACTATTTGAATCTTTACACACAATGATAATTCGTTATCAATGCGTGCTAAAGATTCCAAAATTCAATTTATAGAAACTGGAAAATTAAAGAAACAACATTTGTATACGTATCAGCTGTGAAAGGCACTGTGGCTCAGTTATTTGCACTGGCTGAGGATTTTTCGTTCCATCCTGATCTTGTGTTTCAAAAGTTCATGATGTGAAAGGCCACAATCAGTGTTCGAGTTTTTGCATCCAAATACATTTCACTGTAAATGTTGTAGATGGGATTGTCCGGGGATTCAAAAGCCGCGTTTTAGGATCACTCCCGTAAACGTGCTAATTGCAGGTGCTGGCGCTGCCAGTCGTCGGTCGAGATTCAGAACGTGTCCTCAACGACGAATTCGCAGTGAGTTTTTTACGGTAAAGAAATAAACTTCTCCGAAATCTATCGAAGACTTCTAGCCATTATGACCCCTGGTGGATAAAGTTATTCTAAAGTAAGAGGGCACTTTCATAGCTCATTGAAGGGAATCAATTACTGTTTGACGTTAGCTGACACTGGTTTCCCAGCTGAACATTTGAAGTTCCACAATGTAATGAACTTGAGAGAACCAAGCGGGTTTCGGTTTCAGTGTTATTCCTTTTCCAGGGGCACGATCGCGCACTTCAACGTGCAGCTGCGCCCGCTGTTCGAGATGCTGCAGGTCAGTTAGTCAAAATCAATGATAGAGACGATACATCTAGTCTGAAGGTGCATGGCGCATTCCGGTCCCACACAGGGGATGTAATATGTGATTGACCGAAAAAAACTGGTTGTCCAACAAGCCGAACAAGTCGCACTATGTTGGGTATTGTGGGACAACCGTAGACTACCGCATACCTCTCTCTACGCTCGATCACCCGGCACATCTAGCACGCACACTTACTTCATGAGAAATGCATCTGCGAGTTCCTCCCCTATGCTCCCTAACACGGTGCTTATAGCAAGCACCCTTTCTCTAAGAGAAATGCAGCCCAGCGTGCCTCCCCCAATGGTCCTTAACCCGGTGCTTCTAGCGCACACTCTTTCTTGATGAGAGATGAAGAGTGTGCTCCGCGCTACCGAGGGTAGATCTCTCTTGAAAAGATTATGCGTTCTAGGATCACCGGGTGAGGGAGGGGGGTGGGGACATTGCTAACATGCTAATGCTGCAGGTGCTAGAAGGCGTGCAACTGGCGCCCCATCTCTACGAGCCCGACATCAACAAGTTCATCGCCATGGACAAGGGTCAGTGGGTTACGGTAGAAAATCGGTAGAAAGAAAAAATAACTGAAAGATAAGGGAGAATTTAATGAGCCTGTCACGGCTTGGTAATCAGTGCATGCATTTCATAAAATCACCTAGCATTTTTTCCCGAAACTATGTAGTTTGTATTCTCTTTGTAGCACACGAGTTTACAATGATTTGCTTTAGTTCAGGCGTACACCCAGCAATTTTATGTTTCAAAACGTTGCCAAATATTGCAGAGGCGGCCGAGGTGGCGGCGGCGGAGGAGCTCACCAAGCAGCAGCAGGAGAAGGAGAGACGACCAAGGTGAGAGCAGGGGGAGGGGTAACGGTAGGGGATACGATATGACATTCTGAGTATGGTAGAAGTCTGGGATTATGGTAGGGGATACGGTAGAACTGGGGTGATTACGGTAGGAGATAGGGTATGCCATTCTGAGTATGGTAGAAGTGCTGAGTGTTGCTGTTCGAAACTATTTCGCGACTGGCTTGATTACTGTATCATTATTGACTGATCTATTGATGATACCATTACCATTTTGTGGGATTCTGTAGCAATCTGTGATTCCTTTATCGATAACGGTTGATTGCAGACTGAATCTGGTAACATTTTCTGGGCTTGTAAGGTAAAATTTACTGTGGGGTCATATCAATTGCAGAGTGGAGCTGGGCGGGAAGGCGTTCGGGCAGGACACAGGTCTCAAGTACCGCAATGCGGATACGATCACGGTGGACATGAATGCGGGAGAGACGCACGAGTGAGTTCATTCGGCTTATTTATTTACGATTTACCAACTTATAATAACAGAAAAATGTTTTGATGAAATTGTTGTAGGATAACAAACGCTGATTACGGCACATAACTTTTGCTAGTTTAGTGGATCGCGTGAAACTGAAAAATCACAAGAATTGTTTGGAAAGATTTGCCGATCTGTCGTACTGGCTATTAACTAGGCCATTGACTGGCTCGTACGAGCTCATTATTCCACTCGCATTAGACAATTGATGTAATGTATCGCCTGTTTTTTTTCGCCTATAACATCCACCTATTTTAAAATCACTGTCAAAATATGTAATGATCCAATTGCAGGGTTGCGGCGGGCAAGGCGGTGCCCATCTGGCTGCAGGCCAATCCCGAGGAGCACGCCGCCGGTGAGTACTGTCTCTGACTCTCTCGATGTTATGCGCTATCTCTGCCTTGTCTGACCTATGAAAGAGCCTGAACTCTCCTGAATATAGCTGTCCAGCGACGGCGGCGACCCTTTTCTGACCATGTATAGGGATACGTGGCGGAGCAGCCACGACCGTCGTGGCTGCTCCGCCACTTATTCCTATACATGGAAAAAAAATTTAGTCGCCGCCGGCGTGGACAGCTATGCTCCTGAATTCACACACTATCTCGCTTGATCTGACCAACGAGAGAGCTTGTAGAGTTTCAGGCGTCTAATTTCTTGTTTTCTAGCGTTTGTTTACGGTTCAATCATGGGTGGTTGGGAGAGTTTGATCATGATCACTGATTCTCAATTATCCGTTTGTTTCAGCCGCAGCAGCCGTGGACGACCTGGAGGAGGCGGCGGCCAAGGCAGAGGGCAAGAGGTACTGTAGGGACATTGTGGAAGGGATACGATAGGCACCACTTGAGGGTTACGGTAGTTCTGATTTAATGTCGATTGTGGCTTACGGTAGATCGATTGCTGAGGAGTGTGAATAAATGCACTGGCTATTACTCTAACTGCTAGCGATCGATCGCGTTTCGATAGTGGCGGTTACGGTACCAAGGTAAGGGCGATTACGTTTATTACAGTAATCGATTATCGATTTCTTTCTTCAGCATCAACGACATTGGCTCGTCGCTGGCGCTGCACGAGCTGGCGGCCTTCGAGAACGCCGTCGCGGAGCCCGGTGAGTTCGGGTTTCGGATAGGAGTTTTAGAGTCCAAGAGGTGTATCGATACTGGCGAAGCCGTTGAGTAGGGCTGCATTCCCCGTCAGGATTGCGCTTTCTATTGTATTGGCATAGGAAGGGGAAATATAACGGGCAGAATCTAAATTGGTGATTGTGAGTTGAGGTTTCACCAATAGTACAAGTGTGCCAGTGATTGTCAAATTGTCAATTGTCAGTGATTGTGATTGCGAACCAAACGTAGAAACGATAATGGAAAGGCGGAGCAACACAGTGGCGAATTTCTCACAGTTCGGCACTTATTCGGTTTTTGGCCCAGGCTTTTCTCACACAGTATTCCCTCCCTACCATTCTTATTCCCCACCCCTCCACATTCGGAGCGGTTGTTGTCTGGGCCAAAAACCGAAGAAGTTCCCACAGTTCATTATCATATCAAATGTTCATTCCTTGTAGCTTAGTTCATGTTTCACGCTCAGCTCAAATGCAACTAAGGTGACTATTGTTTGATCAACTGATTGCCTGCATGCAACCTTGCCTACTGCGTGATTTCTAGTTATATTGCACCATTTACTTCCGCCTTTATCATCCCAATTGCAGACGTGAAGCGGCCTCGCGTCGAGATAGCCACCAATGGCGCCTCGTCGTCGGCCGACTCGCTCAACGTGAGCGGCGAACTGGCCGATGAGGTGGAGCGACAGCTTCTTGCGGCGGGAGGAGGAGCAGGAGATGGGGCAGGTACGGTAATTAGATATCGATTTATTGGTGGCGGGTACGGTAGTCAGGGAGCAGAGGATACGGTATTCGTCGATGGATACACTTTTCCCTGTGATTTCGTGGTCCCTTTCATATGGCTAGTCAACTAGTACCCAATTCATAAGTAGTGCCCGGTCACCATTCTGGATCATTGAAAACTGGATATTTTAAGCGCGAAACATAACATCTGCGGGTTGATTGAATTTCCAATTCTAGGCGGCGGAGCGGCCGACGCCTCCGATGACGACGACGAGTTCGAGGACGTCGAGGACATGGTCGCGGTGCAGGGAGTGATGGTGAGTGGTGTGGTGTAGTGGGGGGCGACGTTTACTAAACGTCGTCGCTTTGCAGGTGCCGTTGGATGAGGTGAACGAGGACGTGGTGAGCAGGATGACGGACGAAGAGAAGGTCAAGTACAACGAGATGATGAGCGCACACCACGACTACTGAGGTGGTGCGGGTGCGCGGTGCAGTGCGACGTTTCCCATCGAACACACACAATCTGTTAATTTCCCATCCGTTGTTGAACTCTATCTCACAATTTTTCATGTTTTATCGGCATCTCATCATGGTATTTGTGCTTCTTATTTATTGATCCAATAAAACGTATTGACGTTTGCGTTTGTGTAAGAGTTGATGAGTTCGGTGGTTGACCAAGTGACCTATCTACAATGTGTTTCACGTGCGAGGTAAAGGAAAGTATTGATAGATTTTGGACTTATTGACTTTTCGTGGTTGTACAGAACGAAACAAAGTATTTGTTTGAGAGTAGATGATTCGTGCCGGACAAGTCGCTGCGGCGCTGCCCAAGCTGCAGCTGCAGCAGGTCAAGCTGCTGCACGCGACCGCTGCTGCAGGTAGGCGAGAGCAAACATTGGTCTAGCTTTGATATTTCGGAATACAGAATGCCTAGGATACCATAGCACATTCATATAGCACGGTACTGTCTCATTATGATCTTAGATACTTGGGTGGTTTTTGGTTTCTCAAGAACTTTATTGATTTGCAGCCAGTCCGTTCCTGTCCTCGGGCGGCGGTCTGGCGGCGCGCGGCTACACACCCGTGCACGAGAAGGAAAGCGTGCTGTTCGTCTGTGATCTACAGGAGAAGTTCCGGTCGGTCCGGTCGAGCTTTCGCCTACTCTATTCTGATTTGCGATAGACATTAGTTCCGATAAGCGGTGCGCGGTAATTACGAGAGAATGTGTTTCAATTCAATGCATATTCCGTTATTATGGTGATAGATAGATTGTTTGTATTTGTTTATTATGGAAGATTCTTCCCTCAAAGAACTGCGGTGGAATTTATGGGAGTATGTATTAAGCATGAAACACAAATGCTGCATGAACGGAAAAACAAATGTTGGTTGAAGCTGGGATACGATAAACAAGGTTAACAGGAGCTATTGCAGGAAGGCGATTCCTCAGTTCGACGAGGTGTGCGAAATCACGCGTCGACTGGTGCAAACTGCGGATCTGCTCAAGGTCGGTTGTGTTTCTTACTTTTTTTCGCCTTGAAACAGACCACACATTGCTTTCTGGCCTGTATAAATACCCTGTGGCATTTGTTTTTCCCACCCGGCGCATCTCCGTTCTCGGCGCATTTTAAGATCGGCGCTTGGAGATGGCGATAATTGTCCGAGCGGTTCGATGCGATTACGAGATAAATATCCGATACAGTAGTCGATTTGCGTGGAAGCGTGTGTCCGGTGACGTCGTAATCGTTGATGAATCCTGCAGCAGAGTGCTCAAAAATGGTCACAATGCCGGTTACTTTCATGTCACGCAGTCTCTCGATCGATTGAGTGGTGAGAGAGTGTGTGAAATGAAGAGACGTCATCTGTCCAATTCCAGATGCCGATCATCGTGACGGAGCAGTACCCGGAGGGCCTCGGGCACACCGTCGACGAGATCGGCCTCCCGAAGGGAACGCCCGTCGTGAACAAGGCTACGGTAGGTGGGAGGAGGGGGCACGGTAGTCTCTGGATCACTGTAGTGTTCAATCAATCACGGTATTTACTGATGGAGTATATTCTTGCTGATGAACAGATAATTCTAATAGAAGTTGAATGAATCAGATATAAGAAATCGATAGCACGGTAATTCGACAGTGTCCAGATTACGGTAGCTTTCCCGCTTCAGTTCTCGATGTGCACTCCGCCCGTGATGGAGCTGCTCAAGCCGGAGAAAAACAAATCGGTCATCCTGGTGGGCATCGAGGCGCACGTCTGCTGCTTCCATGTGAGAAATTCTGAATTTTTTTGCGAAATTGATTTTTACAGTTAGTTGAGCAAACATCGAAAATCGTGTTGCTTACATAAGCATTACTTGAAGTTTTAGCGAGATTCTAAATTAAAATTAGAAAATATTGCTACATTCGAGAAACATAAAATTCCTGGTGATTCAAAGGTACGTGTGAAATTCAATTGTTTGGATATTTCTGATGGGTAGTTTATTGTATCTACTAAACATATTATTTAGCAGCCGCCGTTTAATAAATAATAATAATAATCTGCAGAGCTATCCTCTTTAGCTTAGAAGCATTAATGCCTGACATGAATAAATTAATATTATTAATATTAATTATGAATCAGACGACGCTGGCGCTGCTCGATCGAGGCATCGCCGTGCACGTCGTGACGGACGCCGTGAGCAGCCGATCCGTCCATGATAGGTATACGGTCGATGAGGCTGCTCGTAAAATGACTAATTTTTAGTGGATTATGGTATTTTTATGGTTAGTGTATGAGATAATGGGGGCCGTCGTAGATCGTACACACAGGTATACGGTAGACGATGGTTACGGTATTCCTCACAGTACGGTTGCGTTAGTATCAGTTGAATTGAGTAGTATTTTCATATCGAGTCCATGACAGGTGCGGATTGATTATGATGGTGGGCTTACGGTAGTTTTATGGAGTACCGTGTTACGGTAACGATTGGCTATGTTTGAAACCCAAAAATCGCTGATTGCAGAAAGTACGCATTCGCGCAAATGGAGCGAGCGGGCGCTATCCTGACGACGTCCGAGAACGTGATCTTCGGTCTGGTGAAGGGAAGGGACCACGAGAAGTTCAAGGATGTGAGCGAATTTGATGTTTCATGCTTTCTATTGAATCCGATGATTGGAATTTATAAGTTCCTGCCGAAAATGTGACAAGTTGCTAGGATTGGCTTGTCGATAAATGACTCTCATTATTCTGCACGCTCTCTCTCTCTCTACTCGGATAGGCGAGATTGTATGCGAAATGAAGATACCATTTCTCGACAAGCCAACCCTGCGATGAGGATAGAGCTACGGCCCGACTTTCAATAATATAAATGGCTCTTGTTCAGATCCTGAACATTGTCAAGACGCGAGGCCCCGACACCGGACTGAGCAAGCTGTGAGAAGGTAGCGAGAAGAATCGATTGACGAGAAGTGCCTACTTGCCATTCGATTGTGTAGCCCATTCCGTATCGTACTGTGTAATGCCATACTGTAGTTGAGACGAAGTTATCGATTGTATAATGCGAAGTTTGTGATTTGAAAGAGAATTGTTTATTCACTTGCACTGTAGTTGAGATAATAGATTGTATGCTGAACAGTTTGTGAATTGAAAGAGCAATAAAATCGATGTGAGTTGGATTAAACTGTGAACGCAATGTGATCGAAACGGATGGGATTGTGGATATTATGAGTTCGTCCGAACAATAATGTTCGAAATTCGCGGTAAATTGATGTCTTGCTATTTTGCACTGATTGTTGTACAGATTGTGCAAAAGCACGTCATGTGGTCGAATATCACAGGGTCTTCAAACCAAACTAGGACACATCAAAGCTCTACACGTTAGACCAATCTTCCTACACATTACTCATAGTGAAGGCGATAAAAGGAGCAATGATAACCGCGATAAGCATCATCATTCAGCCTCCTTTGTTGGTCAATCATGTCACATCTTCCAACGATTCTGTCTTGTGTTCTCGCGTTTCTAAGCATTGCAGGTAAATTTAACCTTCACTTTCAGTATTGATAACTCCTTAAGGAATGTCGTGTGAAATTTACTCATTCCTCGATCTATGATGAGTTCGATTTCGTTGGAAATGCCAAGGCTAGTATACTCCCACCCGAGAATCTTGAAACTGTGCATAGACTGAAATCGAAGAGTGTTCGGGCGTCAAACGCTGTGCTATATTCGTTTCTATTCTGAGCGGTGCAAAAAATGAAGATGTCTACAGTAACATACAGCTGTCGCCAGAAGCATGAACATTGAATTTCTCGTGAGTAGTCTACCACGGGTAAACGAGAGATTGGATCTAAAATAGTCCACGACCTTCCAATTCAGTCTCCTTCAATTCGCGGGAATGAGAGATATGGCAACAAGACAGATTCAGCCCTACTATATCACTGACGATGCTAAAGAGGCGGACGACTGGTCAAAGATGATGAAATATAAATGATGTCGTTGTAGCCGTCCACTACAACATACATCTGGAATGACAACAGTCAGCAAATCGCCGCGCCACTCGTCATCTACGCTGTCAACCTGGACAAGGGTACGGTAGTAGTAGGCGTAATTCTGTTCGCCGTCTCTTCAATCAACCGTCTCGTTACTTTCTTTCTGGTCAAGATAAGTTTTGCCATGAGTATGAATGAACTCGCCAAATGGAAATGTAAGGGAATGCTCATTGGTGGAAAAGACGGAATCTTGATGCAGCAGATATTCATAGGTAGCCAAGCTAGCTCACTGAGTTAACCAGTGAGAGGGAGCATGCGATGAAGCCCATACATTTAACGCTTTTTTTACAGAACTGAGCTACAACCACACGACGGGCGTGTTCGATGCTGCGGATATCTCGGATGGCGTTGTTCGAGGCCAGATTGTAACGATCCTCAGTGCAAAACCGTTCACGACGACCATTTCGGGCGATAGTGTAGCTACTTGCCTCACTTATGCAATATTAGAGAATGTTTCAAGAATACGGTAGTAACGATTTTCGCGACCGGATTCGACAACGTTGACGCCAACGATAAGAGTCCCGACAAGTGCAGGAGAGTCATGCAGACGAAGTAAGAAGCGTAGACCTAGGTAGACCCCTCTAATCTATCTAATCTGTGTACCGATTTGACATCGGTCTACCAATATCAAACTTCCAGCTTCGACGAAATGGTTTCGTTCCAAGTCAACGGTCCAATCATCAGCATCTACTTCAGTGACTTCAAAGGTAGTAGTTGAATATCAATTTCGGATGAAAATAGAGTTTTCAGGCGATCTCGTCAACTCAAAGAACATCATAAACACTGCACTCACATTTGGTACGTTACTTTCACTGGTCTAGGATGAAGATGAAGGAGAGGTTTAGCGTACGATCAACTGTTCATTGAACCACGCGGATTCGTCACCTCGCCGGGATTCATTGGATGCCAATCGGGACAGGTAGATTAGTAGTTTCGTGATTTCTCGATGAAACTCA
Source organism: Pristionchus pacificus (assembly GCA_000180635.4). Classification (NCBI taxonomy): domain Eukaryota; kingdom Metazoa; phylum Nematoda; class Chromadorea; order Rhabditida; family Neodiplogasteridae; genus Pristionchus; species Pristionchus pacificus. The sequence continues at coordinate 3,390,590 of CM026578.1, read as the reverse complement.
ACATTTCGGAGGTCACATCCCCACCTAAATTCTGCTCTCACGAGGTTGTGCGTAGTGGGGAGGATTCATCCATTCCTTTCTTTCTTCTGTCCGACTAACATACATTACTATTCAGATCTACAGATCCAGTCTCTATGGAGACCTTGTCCAGTACAGTCTTTCAACCCCAAGGTCAGTTGCTTACTGAGGGTCTTCCGCATTTCAGTCCGCACTTCGTGTACCAGGCTGTTTACGTAAACACTGACGATGCGAGCCCTGTGAAGGTGGGCACTGATGGCACAGTGAGAACGTAAGTAGATATGCGTGGCCCGGCGTTACCCAACCTTGCAGGTATAAAGGAAATGATCTATTGACGCCTCAGCAGGAATGCTTTGAAACTCACGCAAGTTTTCTATTCGATGAAGCATTTTCACAACACAGGATCAATTAGCAAGATTTTTCAGACGTTAAAAGACACTTTCAATCAAACACGATCGAACTCATTCTCACTCGTGTACTCGTTCGCCAATGAGGATTGCGAGGGTAATTTGCTCACTACTAGCCCGCTCCAAACCACCACTGGGGTTGGGACGCCCGTCTCCTCAATAGTTGACCCGGTTTACAGGCCCAGCCGACTACGAAGAAGTCTGGAAAAGCATCGACGCCTGATTCTACAACTTCTTCGGCAGTTAGTAAGACGGACAGTTGCTATACCGGATTCTCCACCTTATTATGGAGAAATACGGCTATGATGTTCACGGTGTGGTTTAGCAAACGAGCAATTAATAAAAATATTTCATTTACTATTACAAGGAACAATCGAAGGGTGAATTAATAACGGAAGTAGGATGAAGAAGTAATTGGAATAATGGATAGAATGTATGGATGGGTTAGGAATACCTGGCTACGATAGTGGTGGCGGCGTCGATGGATAGAGCGGTGAGATGACCCCTCACAGTGGTGGTGAAGAGGTTGGATGGCTTAGACGACCTCTCGCTTGAGTCAACCTCAAACTTGGGTAATTAAACCGCGTTATGGATGAATAACAACGCGGAAATGGGTGGAAATGGCAATAAATGAACAATAAATATAAATAATAAATATAAATCGCGTGGACAACCAATGGTGCAATGGAGTGAAAAAGGAATGGAATTTAGGCCAGAAATTGGAATAGTGGATGACCAGTATACGGTAGGTTTTCCCGGTAAGAACCTCGGGAAATTCAAATGGAAAGAGAAACTGGATGTGTGTGATTTCTGGTATTACGGTAGTTATGGATATCGATAACTGAATATATATTATGGAATGATTTATATTTTAATTATTATTATATTATTGTATTTGGGTACCGATATTATATATAATTCGGTACACTGGGGGGAGGGGGAACGGATGGATATGGAAACGGAGATGGATGATGGATGATGGGTTGACAATTGAGTGATAAAATGACATAAACAACAATGTCCATCTAGTGATGGGTGAGCAGGTAATGAACAATGAACGATGAATGAACGGGTGACAATGAGCGATATGAACTAATAAAAACAGTGAACGAATCGTACGGGGGGAAATCGCTATGATGAGGGGAGAAGCAATTGGAGTTGTCGGTAGTGGAGTTCATCGGAGGGTCACTAGAGTGCCCGTAATTCCGTGGAATGGAGAGAGAGGTGAAATGGATAGATCAATAATTGCATGTGGAGTGGAAAGGAAAAGTCGATAGGTGGCTGCTGGTCGATCGTGTATGGAAGTAGAGTGGAGACCTGGAATTAATGGAATAAATGGATGGTATAATTACAATGTCAATTGGAATCCTGGGAGGGGGGGGGCAGAGAGGAAGTGGGCTTTAGTGAGGGATGAATGGTTTGAGATCTAGTTCTCATTGTGGATGATGATTGGATGGGTTTCTGGAAAAAATGGATCGAGAAATGCCCGTGATTGACAACTACTGCAGGAATTGCACGGTGTCGGTAAATGGGAATATGGTATGGGTGAGAGGTTCTGCTGGTTCTCTCGTGGTGGTGGGGTGAGAGGTTCTGCTGGGGCTCTCATGGTGGTGGGGTGAGAGGTTCTGCTGGGGCTCTCGTGGTGGATTGGGTGAGAGGTTCTGCTGGGTCTCTCATGGGGATCGTGCGAGAGGTTCTGCTGGTACTCTCGTGGGAATCGGGCGAGAGGTTCTGCTGGTACTCTCGTGGGAATCGGGCGAGAGGTTCTGCTGGTACTCTCGTGGTGGTGAGGTGACGTTGTAATGGATGGAAATGGGTTGTTGGAATGGATGATTGTGGAATAGATTGTTGTGATCCCGGGATCTACAAATTGGTGTTAGCGGATGAATTGAATGGATTGGGAGAATGTTTCTCACAAAGAGACTTGTGATGCTTCTCCGAACATTTAGTGCACTTCCTACTGCACTCTGCAGAAGAATGCTCGCTAGAGAAGCAACAGTAGCATAGTGATTTGCTTCGTAGGATGGCTTTCCTATCCTTGATTGATTTAACTGTATTACAGTCCGCGCTGTAAGTATGGGATCCGCAAAATACACATAGTGGAATGGGTAGATTAGAGGATTGCTTATCATACGGGACCTTGCTGTTTCCCATGACCACCGGCCGTTGGGATATCGAGCTCGAATTACCGAAGTGAGTTACGGTAGAATTCTGGGTGGGGTTGGTACGTTCGGAGATAGCATTGGTAATGGTTGCCTCCTCTTGTTCTAATCGAAGCGTCTCTTCGATGAACTCAAGAGCGGCCAGCAACGTCGCTGGTTTCCGCTTCCACACTACCGCAATGAACCGAGGGTGGATGCGGTCCACGAGTTGCTGTTGAGTCAACAACCCGTTGATCCCGCTTCCCTCGTCGATGGTTTGTACTAAGTTAATCATGGATCGGACAGCCTCTAGTTGATCATCTAGTTTGATGGACTTAGCGCGAATCCTTAGTAGAGATTGGAGAAGGGTAGCCTGAGTTAAGTCGGACCGACCATACTCAAGTTCCAGTCTCTCAGTTATTCTCTTGAGGAAGTTCTGATGGGTTGGAATGGACGAAACTAGTGAAAGGGCTGCGCCCTTTAGACTACTTCTGACGTGGTATGCTTTTTCGACCTCATTGAGGCTCGAATTGTTGAGGATTAACTGGTCTAATTGGTACTTGTAAGCAGGGTATTTGGTAATGTCTAAACCGTCGAAACACTCTAATTTGATGGGTGGAAGAGATAGATTTGGTGTACGTTTGGAATAACTTTCAATGGTAGCGATTCTATCGATTAATGATTGGAAAACAGCAGTGGAATCAATGGATGGAGCTGATGGCACATGATTATCATGTGTGGAATGGATGGACATGGATGGATGGACCGGTGGAGTGGATAGATTTGGTTTAGTAATACGTTCTATGGCAGCTACTCTCATGGAGGCAGTGCTAAGACACCGGGTGAATCTCGTTTCAAGTTTAGCCATTTTGCCACTTAGACATACCGGATTCATTGGTAGTCCACTTGCTCCGTCCGTGCTTGCCATCTTGCTGTTGAACTGCTCGAGTTCGTCGTTCTTCATTGACTCGTCCTCCATCATTGTGATGTCGTCCTTGGCCGAATTGACGATGTCACTGTAATCGAGAATAATGGAATGGATATTGTCGACGCCCTTAGCTATTGAGGCGGATAAATCAGTAATTTCGTCACTGGTGGATGCGCTCAATAGTTTGGTGATTTCGTCATCAACAGAAATGAGTAGAGTAAATGGGATTGGAGGTTTGAATACGTAGATTCGTGTTTACTAAGCATGGTTGGTTGGCGTCTACGCGCTACGTTGACAAACGGGTGGTTGGGTGGTGGTGGAATGGTTGTTTTGCTGCCACGCGGGACTTAAACTGGATGGACTGGGTTCTTAAATTGGCCGAGATGCACCATATACCGGATTCTCCACCTTATTATGGAGAAATACGGCTATGATGTTCACGGTGTGGTTTAGCAAACGAGCAATTAATAATAATATTTCATTTACTATTACAAGGAACAATCGAAGGGTGAATTAATAACGGAAGTAGGATGAAGAAGTAATTGGAATAATGGATAGAATGTATGGATGGGTTAGGAATACCTGGCTACGATAGTGGTGGCGGCGTCGATGGATAGAGCGGTGAGATGACCCCTCACAGTGGTGGTGAAGAGGTTGGATGGCTTAGACGACCTCTCGCTTGAGTCAACCTCAAACTTGGGTAATTAAACCGCGTTATGGATGAATAACAACGCGGAAATGGGTGGAAATGGCAATAAATGAACAATAAATATAAATAATAAATATAAATCGCGAGGACAACCGTCATGGACGGTGCAATGGAGTGAAAAAGGAATGGAATTTAGGCCAGAAATTGGAATAGTGGATGACCAGTATACGGTAGGTTTTCCCGGTAAGAACCTCGGGAAATTCAAATGGAAAGAGAAACTGGATGTGTTTGATTTCTGGTATTACGGTAGTTATGGATATCGATAACTGAATATATATTATGGAATGATTTATATTTTAATTATTATTATATTATTGTATTTGGGTACCGATATTATATATAATTCGGTACAGTTGCAGTCTCAGTATGAATTTGATCTTTTGCAGGATTTGGAATTCTCTCACTTCTCGCTACGGTAATCTATCACATCATTGTTTAGAGAATATTCATGCGAGATAAAGTGTTTATATTTTGTTCTCAATTTTCAGTCACATATCTTCATCGAAAAAGCGGCGTAACGCTGGCTCTTTGTACCCCCCGGGTAGACAATCACCCGGGGGGGGGGGGGGGGGTGGTGCTGTGGTACTTACGAAGTCAAAAGCCCCCGGCTCGTCTCTCTCGCGAAGCTAAGTGCGCTGAGAGTTCATTGAGACTGACTGAGAGATGCGAGAAAGTAAGAGAAAGAGAGAGAGAGAGAGCCGTCGGCCTGGTTTTTGCCCTCAACGACGCGTCCGCAGCTGGGGAAGAGAAGCAGAGAACGATGAGTGAGAAGGGAGAATGAAGAGACAGAGAGAGAGAGAGAGAAAGAGGACCTCTTGTCAGAAGGAAGAGGGAGGAGGAGTGCTTCTATAGAGAGAGAGAGAGCGGGAGGAGGAGGAGGGCTAATGCAGAGATGAGGAAGTGAGGGAGGATAGAGGAAGGGGTAGAGTCTAGGAGGGGGGGGGGGGGGCGGGCACAGAGGAGAAAAGGCCTCTAGTTGCCTTCACTTGTAACTCGTACGATGACGCCGTCGGAGGATAGCCAATCGTGCTCAACAGGAGCTGATGGAGAGGCGCGGCCAATGTGGCAGGCCGGGGCACCGCTGTTTGATGTGGGGACGAACGAAACCAGGTTTGCAACGTAGGGATCGAGGGGCTGAGAAGTGAGCAATGTGCCGGGTGGAGTTTGCCCTTTGGGCACTCTCTCGCGCCCGCTCGAGAGGTGCAAGAGTATGAGGAAAAGAACGCAGCTTCGAGCTCTAGTGGGCGGGTGGAATTGTGAAAAACAATGAGACGCGATACCGATGCTTCCAACATCATTGAGCGAGTGGTGAAACCTGGATCTCTCGTAGTCTCGCAGGAACGAATCGGAGAAATTCGTTGATATTTCATTGCAGAGTGGCGCATCGTGAGCGAAGGACGAGCAAGCCGCATGACAGCTTGGAATTGGCCAGTCTTGCCCCCGGTACTCGGGTGATGTTTCTGCTGAAGGAGAAGAGCGAACTGCCAGCTCTCTTCACGGAGATGGGCGAATTGGGCGGAAATGAGTGGAGAGAAACTGCGAGATGGGTCAAATTCGAGGAGGATGTCGAACCGGGTCAGACTTATTCATTGACTTATTCCATCTATCGAAAAATGAGCTTTCAATGACTAGACTTGCTGCATCGGGATGAACTTTAAAGTGTCCCCCCCCTCCCCTTACGGTATCCCTGATTCCAGGAGGTAATCGATGGTCGAAACCACACGTCGCCTCGCTCTCCCTACACGCACTCTTCCAGTTGAGAAACTGCATCATCCGAGGTATACTATTTATTTCCATGGGATTCGAAAATCGAGACGTTTCGCATGGAGAGTTGAGAACATGCTTGTGAAGTGGCGGGAAGGGATAAAAATTAAAACGAATGTTTTCAGGCCTCTTCCTCAACGAACTCGACCACACGGACCTGCCGACAATAGTCCGTGAGTTATCAGAATTTTGCGGTTTTTGTTTTTTGATGCAAATTATCATATCTAACGAAGATTGCGGATTCAGAGAATAATGTGATCGCGACTCCTCCCGCCCGTATTTTCGCCCTACTCCTCTTCCCCTTTTGCTTTGTTGCAAATAATTATGAAACCTTCACTTGACTAAGGAGGAAACGAAATTTGGTGATTGATCGTCTGACATGCTATGTACCTCATACGCGCTCTCGCAAATCAGACAGCGCGAGAGAGTGTGCGGAGCCAAACTATTTACATGCTCGAGGAAAAGATGAGGGCGCATGCTTCCTCGATGTTTTCACTCCCATTCACATTCTTCCTCATGGAATATTAAAGGAGAATGTTATTGAAACGTATTTGTAAAGAAAATTTCTTGAGGAACCTTCTGTTGAGGGAACGAATACGTGTTTCATGGGGTTGGAAGTAGTACCATCCTTTCTCCCGCATTGGGTCAACTTCACATTTCGTAAGATACTGTAATAAAATGAGCAGTAAGTAATAAGGGCTTCAGTGAATGGGAAATTAGTAGGGCTCTAACCTTAGATGCCCTAGTTGATAATGGAATATAGAGAACGTGCGAAAGGGAGGGGGGCGTATATCCACGAGTTAGGCTTGACTGTGAGGGAGCACGAGAGAGCATGGCAAATGAAGAGACTGCAGAGAAAGAAGGGCTAACTCGAGAGGGAGGACTCCAAGATGACGGCGAGAGGTCGGGAAGATTGAGGAGAGCGCAGACAAGCGAGAGCAGATGAGAGAGCCGAGCAAAGTCCAGAAGGCAATTTCAAGTGCTAGAGTACTGGAGCCCCCCCCCCCCCTCTCGAAAGCCGGCCTAAGTGTGTGCGTGCAATTTCCTCCGTAAGGTGAGAGAGTGTGCGGAATTGGGAGCGCATCGAGGAGAAAGAGATAGAATTGAATTACCGGAGTAGTAGAAGAAAGAAAGAATGGAAGAAGCAGGAGGATGGTGAGCCCATAGGTTATGGACCTTAGGGGTCTTATTGAAAAAAATATACATTTCGCATAGAGACCCTTGAAAAATAAGAAATGGAAGGCGCCAAATTCCAATTTCAATTAAGAATCGCTGGTGAACAGCTTCATCGAGGCTGGCGACGTAGAGCCGGACGATAGGGCGGAGCTTATCGAAATACTCAATCGGAAGCATGTTCATCAATACGAACAGGTAAAGCGTTAGGAATTATTGTTTATCTAACAAGGCGTAAGAAGTAAAGTGTTGCAACGAAGGACGGACGACAGCAATAATGGACAACACGAAATAAACCCATCTTTTTAATTAATGATTGCTCGAAATTCGAGTTTGTTGAATCTTTCAGAATTTGAATTCAACTATTAAATCCGTTTTGAGTAGAAAGTGTAATAATAACCACGATTTTGTTAATAATAATAATTGATTCATGTCAGGTAGTAATGCGAAGAGGCTATGTCGGTGTTCTTCAAAAATTGCATTCCACCAGTATCAGTACCAATAGCTCTCATTAGGTACTCCCACCAGCGTATTCGAGGGTGGTTAGGGGGCGATTAACTTTGTATGGTTTCTAGATAGTAGTGGCGCGGCTCCATTTTCCCATTCCCATCTACCTGTACCCCTGTTCGCTTTTCGATTCAATCCGTTCGGGTTTCAGTCCTACAGCTTCAATCAAACCGCACTCACTTTCCTATCGACCTCGCAGACTGATCCAGCGTTCCAAATTTGTGTCACGTAGAGCGTAGTGCCACATAGAGCCGCTCGATGTCACTATCTCACGGGGTCCAAACCTTCGATCGACTGAGAACGGTTGCTGCTCAACAGCTCTGAGAGAACCGTGTCTGCATCGGGAGATGAGGAGCGAGAACCTCACTCGGTTGCACGCGTCGCATCCTCCTCCCCAAAGAGCTACATTGAAGAAACGAGGGGGCAGTGACTTGGCACACTCCTCGCTTGACTGTAGTGTGAACGAGATGGATGCTGATGAGAGTGGAAGAAGACTAGTAAAGGTCGAATGCCCCTCCAAAAGATTACGTTGGATTTCGTACTCGGAGTCGCTTATCCAAATGTCTTCCACGCGTCGCCCTCTCTCCTGGGTTTGGACTGACTCGGTCACTTTTCAGAATACTGCTGGCATGGCTCAGTAAGAACCAAGTCACTACGGCTTCGAGGTAGGTCTCTTGTTGCAAAATAACGATTTATTGTGAAGGAGCCAAATTGGAATATGGACCCCACGATTGCAGGCGCGTCGTTCGGGACGTGGCGAGAAGGAGGGTGGATTTATGTCCGCCGTCCGCTCCGTCTCCGATATTGGTAAGCGAGATCAGATGAGATCAGATCTGTTATCGATCGAGATTCGCTTGATGTGTCTCGTCTAGTTGCCAGTTTTCCGTAAATTGAAGAGCGCAGAAGCGACGATGGTACTCGATTGCAGGCAAATCGTTCCCGCACGGAAAGAATATCGCCAAAGCGACGGACGACGACGACGCCGCGAAATCGGGAACCAATCTGGAGCTGCCAACTGTGAGATATGAGGCAGCGGCCTCCAATCAATAATCGCTCAGGTTGAGTCGACCCCTCGAGACATGACGAAGGAGGGATCCTGCTCGGATGTCAGCAAGGGCAACACGCACTTCCTCAAGAAGCTGCCCGCCGGAGTGGAAGCGAGCAACGTGCTGATCGGAGAGGTTCGTGGGGAACAATCTCTACAGATATGGAAGACCAGTGGGATTTTCCCCACGGAATCTATTCAAAGTGGGAGCAGCTAGAGAGCGAGGCCTGATGACGTAGTGTGACTGGGGGGAAGGCCAGTCCGAGAGAGGGCGGGCGGAGCGGAACTTGCGCTCCGCCCGCCCAAATGGAGAATGAACAGAAATTCATCTCGAATTTATGGACAACGAGAGCGTCGCGAGACATGCATTGAGGGCTGAAAGGGGCCTCGTAAAGACAACTGCGGTGCAGAATGCAGGCAGGGGAGCCAGTAGTCGATTCGAGGAAGCGGCTACAGTAATCAAACGGTATCAATTATAGGTGGACTTCATGCAGCACCACATCTGCGCCTTCATCCGATTGAAGACGGCCGCGGTGCTGGGCGATCTCATTGAGGTGAGGAAGGAGAAGGAGTAGAGCGTTTCTCAAAATGAAAAAAAAAGAATCCAGTCGTAATAAAGTTCGCGTGGATAGGTGCATTCGATGTAGGAAACGTGCAATTTGTGCTTCTCCAGTTTACCCCCAACGGTTGTATTCGAAACGATCAGAACATTCTTAGGCGGCTTTTGTTCTCTCCAAACACCATCTCACCAAACAGGCGAGAAAGTGTGCCGAAATAAAGGGACGATTGCCCCGTATTTCGAACGCAACTCGTCGTCATATCGACTCGTCGTTTCAACAGGTGCCGGTGCCTACTCGCTTCATCTTCGTGCTGCTCGGCCCGAAGGGACACGCGGAGCACTATCGCGAGATCGGACGAGCCATCGCTACGCTCATGAGCGATGAGGTAGATCATGGTGACAGATGATGGGGGGGGGGGGGTGAGCTAACCGTGAAGACAGTGCGAAAATTGCGAGCAATCAGAATTGCGCTTCACAATTGGTACCCCAACGGATTGAACACTTCGAGGAACACATTGAAAACTCTTTAAGTCTAGAATAATGAGTAACAGTTTGCGCCATGAATTTGAATCACTTACAGATTTTCCATGACGTTGCGTTCACGGCCAGAAAGCGAGAGGATCTTGTGGACGGAATCGATGAGTTCCTCGATCAGGTACGGTTGAAGACCCCGTTGGGAATCTGGGAGTAGAGTAGCCTTGGTTCAACACCTCAACAGGGCATCATTTGGCTCTTGATAGCTGCAACAAAATTTTGCTTGAAAACCGATCCCCAGCCAGAGACCGTTATCGCAAGGTTGCGGTACTTATCGTAATCGATATTAGGTTACGGTGCTGCCGCCGGGCAAGTGGGATCCAGCGATCCGCATCGAACCGCCCTCGCAGCTGCCCAGTCAGGACAAGCGCAAGCAGGTCAGCAATAGAGTGAGCAATACGCGGGCCGCCGTCTCTTCATTTCATATATCCTCTCCGTTTACTAGGTCAACAATGAGTGCAATTCCAAGTAAAAAGAATATGACATACAGGTGGGAAAGGAGTACATGCTGGAGGAGGGGCCGACTGCGCCACACTCGTCGTCGTCCAAGGTCGATCATGTACATGAGGAGGAAGGTACGGTGAGCGGGGGGGGGGGGGCACGGTAGAGATGGGAGCGTAGGTAGGATAGACTAGGGTTGGCTTATCGGGGAAATTATCGAGAATGGTCTCTTCATTTCGCATACTCTCTCGCCGATCCGAGAAGAGAGAAAGCGCGTAGAATGAAGAGAGTCATTTCTCGAACCCTAGGATAGACCAAGAAAAAAGAAGAAAAAAAAAAGAAAAAAGACCGATATTTGAAGAAAAAAAGAAGGACATGCGAAATTGAATCGCAGTGCTTTTACGTTAGATTTGCATCAGAGCGATTATCGATTTTATGCCCTGAAGACGGTATCAAATCTATCGATCTTCTCAGGCCACGGCAACGATCCCGCACTGAAGCGAACGGGCAAGCTATTCGGCGGACTAATGATGGATATCAAGCGAAAGGCGCCCCACTACCTGTCCGACTTCACGGATGCACTCAATATGCAGTGAGTGTTGGGGGCGAGTGCTGTTGGGAATTGAGACGTTGTAGGCCGGCAGGAACCTGCTCTGGTTTGATGAGGTTTAACGATTTGTGTACCTGTGAAATGATCATTAGCCTTCAGGCCGAATAGATGAAGAGCGAAATCAGAATGTGATCAAGTTCATGCTATCGATTGTTGAATGTTCATTATTGCTGTTTGTTTGCAGATGCGTCGCAACGATTTGCTTCATGTACTTTGCACTGCTCGCGCCCATCGTCACCTTCGGAGGTATACTTTTTCCCTACCGAGATGAAACACTAGATGGGATGAGAACTTTGTAATGATGAAGAACTTTATGATGATGAAAGCATGCATTTAATGGTTTCTAAGATATATATATCGAAATATAAAAATTACATATGCAGGTCTGCTCGAGGAGGCGACGCACCAGCGCATGGCTGCCATGGAGAATCTCATCGGAGGTGAGGAGGGCAGTTGATGAAGGGAAGACCATAATTTTGATAAGTAGAGGAGTGATTCGTGAGTTGAAGAACTTTGTGATGATGAAAGCACACAATGGACTAGGTTGGGTGAGAACTTTGACGGCGAGCGCGGCAACGCTTATACATAACGAACGTATCAAGGACCCTCATCAGTTGCTCTCCCCTTCGCAGGTTCCCTGTGCGGTATCATCTACCATCTCTTCGCCGGACAGCCTCTGACCATCATCGGCTCCACCGGGCCCGTCCTCGTATTCGAGACGATCGTATTCGAACTATGCACCAAGATGGGCATCGAGTGCGTTTGCGAATCACGATTGTTATTAGAATGCTCATGTTCGCATTCTCTCCCCGACAGACATTAGAGGGGAATGCGATAAGAGTTATCATGCGGAAGCATTCGTCTGTTCATTCCGCGCGCTCCCTCTACGGAGAGAGACAGGGAGAATGTAGAGAATGGGGAATCGCGGGTTCTTCAAAAGTAACAAGATACCGAGATTGCGGCAGCAAGCAGAGTGCAGCCGCTTCTTATCTAGATGCGGCCCTCATCGCGAACAGAACGAAAGTTACGGTAGCCAAATATCGATTGCCGTTTCAGCTACCTTACCTTCCGCTTCTGGGTGCACATCTGGACGGGATCGATTGTGATGCTCCTGTGCATCACGGACGCATCCGCACTGGTACGGAGTAGGGATACGGATGGGATATTGATCCGGGGGGGGGGGGGGGGGTGTCGATTGAATTCACTTTGAACTGTACGTTAGGTATTCGATAGTAACACTGACTACTGTAGATGAGAGCGGGCTGGTACGGTAGGGATAAAGTAGTGGAATTGATTCGGGGGGGGGGGGGGGGTTTCGCTGGGGGGTGGGGACCATTGGACGGTTACCAAAATTTGTTTTGTGTGTTGAAGTATTCACTCAGAATGTTCCAAAGACCACAAAAGGAACCATTTTCGTCATCCGTGCCGGGTAAACGATTACGGTAGACGATCGATATTGATCACTTACATTTAGGTGTCCTTCATCACACGCTTCACGGAGGAATCGTTCGCCACGCTGATCGCCGTCATCTTCATCTACGAAGCCATCATGAAGCTTGTCAAGATCAACGGTGAGTACGGAATGCGGAATTAGGGCAAGAAAATTAGGGAAATCTTCTCCATAGTCTGCAAGTCTCATTCGCCGGTTAGCTCGGCGAGAGAGCGAGTGGAAAGAAGAGGCATGTCCTTAATTTGTAAGCCCTAGTCGGAATATGTGAACGATTGGGCAGGGATGGAGCATTTGAAGAGCGTTGCAAAATGTTTGAACAGTTTCGACAGATTACGGTAATCGTTCTTCCGGTCACAGCCATGATCTCTGCAGGCCAACTGGACGTTATCGAGTACTCGAAGCTCGACGCCCACGCCGTCTGCCGCTGCATTCCCGCCGAGCTCACCATGACGGATACGCACAGAGAAAAGGTGAGGGAGATATTGCCCTGTTGCCTGAGTATCACATTTTTAAAATGATACGATTGTAATTGCACACCTATTAAACTATTCCGCATAATTAATGCTCAAGTTTAAACGCGACCATTGTTTAGTAGCAATTTTGTTACGCGCGGAACAAGAAACAACTTTGCGTCAAAATGTGATACTACTCTCTTGATAGAATACCTGAATTCACAATGCCCACAAATCTATCATAAATTGTCAAGGGCAATCAGCCAGCAAATCTCCGCGGATATCTTATTAGTGCTGATTCTCAATATTGAATCGATCATTACCGTAATATTCACAGGTATCCAACCTTATCGTCGCCAAGAGCTACAATATAACGATGCTCGCGAGCGGACCCGACTACTCGATGGTGAGTACGGTAGATACGCTGATAAGGTGGTTCTTCGGGTCGCACCCATGTGGTCACTCCGATAAATCTCTGAAAATCATCGTCCACTTCTCTGTTTTTTGGCCCATGGTGTTTTGCACGAGTTTCTGCAATATGCAGAAATCAATTACTCTCCCTCTCCCTCTCCCCCCCCTTCCATCATTTCTCTTCCCTCACACTCAATCGCGCGGTCACTCGTTGTAGAATGGGTGAGTAGACGCACAACAATCGAGTTTGCATCCATTGGAAAGTCACTTTTGAATTAGCGTCGTGAAATAGGAGGTGCGAGATGTTAGACTGGAAGTGCCGTTGAATGCGGCGGCAGCGAAAGTTTCGATGGTTGAGCCGATTTTGAGGCACACTCAACTTTTTCGGGGAGCGAGCCAACCCCGCCATACGAAACATGATTGTCGAAATGAATGGTTTTTATTATTCTGCCATTCAATTATCTGATTGAATAGTGTGATTTAATTCAATTACACACCCCCCTATAAAAGGCCTAGCTTTTCAATTTTCCCTCACAGTTCAGCGCTCTCCACTTTGGAGGAGGGTGCGGGAAGCCTTGGCTCCCTTGAACTGGGATCTCCCAAAAGGGAGATCATCTTCCTTTTGCAGGATGGTGTTCTGCAATTTGCAGAAACTCGTGCAAAATACCCTGGGCCAAAAAACAGAGAAGTTCCCAAATTCGTTTATTGTCAGAATTTGTGTTGAAAATTAACAATTTTCCTTCAATATACTCGAGTTCATTCGTTCGTATCGTAGGGTTGCATTTAGAACACTCGACTCTGGATGATCGAGAGAGCACGAAAATCGGAGAAATTCTTTTCTTCGGTCTGACAACTCTAATCGTGATTGTCATTGTAGGTGAAGCTGTACCAGTGTCGCGAGATGTACGGCAAATTCGAAGGAGATGGCTGCTATCCGCTCTGCGACAAACTGCTCATGTCGATCATGCTCGCACTGGGAACATTCACGCTGTCCATGGTCCTCAAGGTACGCACTAGAGTGCGCAATACGGGTAGCCGTCGCTTCATTTCACACACTCTCTCGTCGCTCAACCGGTAGAGAGAGAGACTCTGGTGTCCGGAATCAACTTGAAATCTAGTAGAAATGGGTTTTCAAGTTGGAATCCAGTGACCCATTCCCACAACTTGGAATCAAGCAGGCTTACGTACCCGCAGCGTCCAGCACAAACATCGCCTATAAGGTCCCTTTTTGCAACCCTGTTCTGACTGCCTTCGGGCACGAGTGCGCTTGACTATCTGCGGACCCCAGTTGGACCGCCTTTTGGATGTGACCTCCCCACATGGTCGTACCATGCGGGGCTTAGGTTACTGTGTGAGGGAACTCATGCACTCTATCAATCAATAATAGAGAAAGTTACCGTAGTCCTCGCCGATTTGAAACGATCCCACAAGTTGGAATCAAGCACTTCCCACAAGTTGCCATCAAGCTTGATTCCAACTTGTGGGAATTGCTTGATTCCAAGTTGATTCCGGACACCAGAGGAGAGAGAGTGCGTGAAATGAAGAGACAATAGCCCGTATTACGAACTCTACTGGAAGGACGAGTGGCTCGAATGTACGCGCGAGATTAGCATGATCAACGTGCTGAATTCAAGCGCGTCCGAATGGAACATGCGAAGCTAATAAATGCAATTTGCAGAAGTGCCGCAACAGCTGCTACTTCCCGTCGCGCGTCCGTCAGGTAATCGGTATTTGCGGATTATAGTTCTCGATCTACAGTACCCAAAACGATGAGTCCAATCCTTACCTTAGAGCGATCGTAAACTGACCATAGCCACCGTATTCCAGACGTTCTCCGATTTTGCTGTGATGATCGCGATATGTGTGATGACGACGGTGGACATTCTCGTCGGCATCAACACGCCCAAGCTGAACGTGCCCTCGTCGTTCAGAGTGAGCACGATATCATAAAATTGTATACCATGACGTAGGTACATCTGAATATTTGTCCTGTGGGTCCATCTTATTCAGACAGAGCCGAATTGTAACTTCAAAATCACCCAAGCGCGAATATGGATCGAATTGCATTTACGTCTTAACTCCCACTTGCAGCCCACGTACGACGGTCGTGGTTGGATCATTCCTCTCTTCCACGAATCGAATCCCCTATGGACGTGCGCTCTCGCATTCATTCCCGCCTGTCTCGCATGCATTCTGGTGAGGAAGTTTCTCTGTTCAGAAGTAATTTCTCCATCATGGAAAGAATGAATCACTTTTCGAAAACAGGCGCCATGTGCGTGAGTGGTGGTTCTTGTTGAAAGCACTGCTTTTCTTCGATGACCACTTTTTACAACATGGAAAATTTTGATTTCTTCCACATATTATCGAGGGTTGCCTTGGCGTACGCTTTTGAGAGATTTGATCACTGAAAATGATACCTGCTCGTGCGTATCTACTAATAATAATTGAATTGTTTAGATCTTCATGGACCAGCAAATCACCACGGTTATTGTGAACAGAAAGGAGAACAAACTGAAGAAGGTAAACTGAAGAAGAAAGGAGAACAAACAAGCTAGAGATCACTGTTACATACTGTCCTATCGATAACTGACTTTAACAGTTCTCAATCAATTTTGCGATAGATAAAAATACGTGGCTGTATTGCTTACAATTATCGACGTATTGACCTTCCTCGACCGATCGATCTCTCGAAATCGACCTCCTTTCTTTCAGGGTTGCGGTTACCATCTTGACCTCTTCGTCCTGTCTATTCTCATCGTTATCGTCGGCTGGCTGGGTCTGCCCATTTATGTCGCCGCGACGGTGCTCGCCATCAACCACATCAACTCGCTCAAGGTATGAGAGGAGAATGTTCAGCGATTTTGAGGATGATGAACTCATTCTTGTTTGAGAAGCCGGGCATATTTTAATCTGGGAGTAGTTCTGTTGTTCACGTCGATTAGAGCGTTGTTTCGGATAAGCTTTATCGACGATTGAAGTGAAAATATTCATAATACGTTCCTTGTAGGTCGAATCGGAATCGAAGGCACCCGGAGAGGTGGCACAGTTCGTCGGAGTGCGAGAGCAGCGACTGACTGGCACGGTCACTTTCATTCTGATCGGATTGTCCGTCACGGTGAGTAAGAGCCGTAAGCGCATGGTTGTTTTTAAATATAAGTACGGTAGATCTCAGGGAGCTGGACCAACAACCGTTGTTGTTCGCAATAAAATCGCCTTCGTTGCGTAAGCAATCTTTCTGTTTCAGATGACTGGTGCTCTGAGCAAGATCCCGATGCCCGTTCTGTACGGTGTCTTCCTCTACATGGGAATCGCGGCGCTGGGCGGCATCCAGCTTTTTGACCGCATACTGCTCTTGTTCATGCCCATGAAGTACGGTAGTCACACCACCGCTTCCGATCGAGGACTGGTTTTATTCGGAAATATGCCCACATTGTATATCCTCCTTTGTCAGGTACCAGCCCGACACCATCTACATCCGCCACGTGCCTATCAAGAAGATTCACCTCTTCACTGCTTTCCAGGTACCTACGTTACAAGTAGGGTGTTGATTGAAGGATAGAGGTAAGTGATGATTATCGATCACTACTTCAGTGTGCCTGTCTCGCTATGCTGTGGACGGTCAAGTCGATCAAGTCCACCTCCCTGCTCTTCCCCGTTATGGTAAGTTGTAGTTCGATTTTCGAGACCGTGGATACTTGTACATTTGCGTTACCTGAAAGGTAAATTATGCGAACAGTAGTCGATTTCCGAATTTCGCTCAATAATAATTGGTAATCCTTCCTTGTCAGCTCGTCGTCATGGTTGGAGTGCGCAAGGCGATTGAGGTTTTCTTCAGCAAGAACGACCTGAAGTATCTCGACGATCTTATGCCCGATTTCAGTCTGAGAAAGAAGGAGGATCAGAAGAGGAAGCGCAATGATGTGAGTTTTCTTCGCTGTCAAAAACCTATATGATATGATCTCATTTCTTTCCAAAAGCCCCGGATAACGGGCGGCGTGTGATACTGACGAACGATTCAGGACGAACCAATCGCATTGGACCTCGACGAGAACCACGCGACGATTCACGCAGTGACGACGGAGGTACGGTAGGCCGGGCGAAGGACCGCGATCGGCAACTGACTTTACTCATTGAAAAAAAAACACTTGCAGGCGCACCTGCATATACCGACCAACTCGGGCGACGTAATCAAGATCCCTCTTGCCTCGCTCAAGGAGCCCTCCCATCAGATCAATATCTCCAAGGAGGTACGGCTGGGAGAACGATGTAATCGGATTCGAAAATTTGCGTCCAATCCGAAGAATGTCCAGAAAGGGGGAATTTTCTGGCATATGAAATCGATTGTCTACCGATACTCCTCCCAATCAGGTGAACAACTCGGGCATTTGGCAGCACATTCAGCAGACGGATTCGAAGAACGCCCTCAACAAGATGGCCCCCAAGACGTGAGTGATTACAATCAGTTGGTGATCGGCAGCCTACCGTATCCCTCGTCGAATAATTTTCTCAGCAGCGAAAGGAACGAGCACGACGACATTGCGAGGGGAACTGAAGAGGAGGACGAAGACGCCATTATGATCAAAGTGATCCGCCCATCGCCTCGCGGTTCCACCCACAACATCGCTCAGGTACGGTTAAAAAAATCAATTTAAAAAAATCAATTCAATAGTTTAGTAAAAAAAATGGAATCTAGCAATACGCCTTCACACCGAGAACCTTTACATTTTACCTTAACAGTAGCATTGATATATTTTTCTTGCAGGACGAGCATGAACCACTTCTGGAATAACAAGGCTCATCCCAAGATTCACCTTAATTAGTGGGCAAATCCGATAATCCGTTCGCTGGAACTTATCGTAGCCTCCAAATAGCCCTTCGTCTCTAATACTTCCAGTTCGTTCGTTCAATCAAATCCTAACAAGTTGATCTCTTTCTCATTGTTTGTTTCCTGGCCAACATGCAAGGAATTCCACCTTCATCTAAATCCCATCCTCTACATCACACCCTACTTCAAAATCTTGTCCCCTAAACTCCATCTTAAAGAAGGCGTCCCACGAATCGTGCGGGCGATTATGCAAAGTGAGGTGTGAGAGGGCGCGCTCTCCTCATTTCGCACGCTCTCTCGCTCGTTGCCTGCGCGCGCAAGGCCACTTGGAACGCAGCCAACTGCCCATATCTCAGTTCAAAAGAAAATTGAAAACATGGGAGTTTCGAAAGTGTTATCGGGTAGCCACGACCCACCATCTGAGACCGAGAACTCAGTTAGTCAGATATTCGTGGGACTCCTCCTTTAACAAAAGTCAAAATCTTGTCCCCTAAACTCCATCTTAACACTAGTCTTTCCAAATGATAGAAAACAATTTTTCACAACAACAAAATTCTCTATTTTTAATTCATTTATACTCGATAAAATGTGTTGATCAACGGTTCTGAAAAGCACTTTACTAAGGTGTAAGCGAAAATTTGATGGAAAAATATAAATCGAACATTTTGTTTGCAATTTGGAATTTGAAAGAGAGAACTTCATTCACTTGCATTGTACTCGATAAGACCACCAAATCCATTTTCAGTTGAATTTCAATTAGACAATAGAAATGTGAGTTTGTGTAGAAAACACAATGCATTCGAAAAGGATCATAAAGACAGGAATCTGGTCGTCGCATGTGGAGCGATACAACAACATATTTATTGAGGTAATGTGACGGGTATAGGAAATACATGCAGTGAGGCGAGAGAACACGATCTGCTGATTCAACTAGTGCCCGAAGTTCTGGTTTTGTGAAGTGCGATGAAGAAATTCTTGACGAGTTCACCGAGTGGAACCTTCACGTCATCGTAATGATGATGATGACGGTGCGTATGTTTCGCGTCTTCGTTGTCCGTGTTATCAGCGTTATCGTTGTTATCAGTAGTATCTTCGTTATCAGCGTTGTCAGTAGTATCTTCCTCATCAGCGTTTTCGGTTGTATCCTCTTCTTCCTCTTCCTCGGGAGTAGTTTCATCTAAAGCGTTTGAATGCTTTCAGGTTTGCAAGACATTCGACTGTTTGATTACCTTTCGAAAGTGCCCCCTATCGTGTGTGATTTGGCAATTTACGCGATCTCAACAACTTCACTACCTGGACTCGGCTCTTCAATTGTTGGTGCACCCGCGGGCTCGTAAACGTTCTGTCCGATGTAGTTGCCGCTTAAAATGCTCGATTTTTGCGGGATTACCAGGGATTTCTGGAGATAAAGTTCTCTAAGGTATGATTATGATACTTCCGCATCCCGTTAGTGGCACGCGACAAGGAGTCGTGCGCCCCGAGCATGAGGCCATTCCGAAGCCCATCTTTGTTGTCTTTGGGGGCCCAGGCCATCTAAAATTTCTCGCTTGAAACGTGAAAACGAAATTAATGCGCAGAGTAAAAGAAGTGTGGCTGAGTGAAACGTGTGATGCTGCTCCATACCTGCGTCGCGTGTCCCACTCCCGAATCGTAGATAGCGCGAGTCAACACCACGCCCGGCCATACAAATTGGTTGGAACTCTGACGCCCAAGACGTCCGACGCCGTCTTTCCCTTCCCGGCGAAGGATGCGGTTCCCTGAAATGAGTAGATTTTGTGACTATTATAATATTTGACTCTATTAAAGATGCATTACCCCCCAGTGACCATGTACAAGTTTTCTCCAAGAGTCTTCGATAGAGCGGAGTGCTCGAATCGGCAAGCGCTCGCCACTGATTGTGCAGTCTTCTCCAGCCCGCAGTCCCATGACTGCAAATTTATCGATTATCGGCCGGGCCGGGTAGCGGGCCGGGTAGAGCAGTGGTTGTGTGCCAGAATGCGAATCGAAAGGTCACGAGTTCGACCCCCCGCGCCTGCAGATCCACCCAACTAAGGGGGTTAAGAAATGTTGGTAGTGCCTAGTAAACACGATCCAAATTCCCCGCCAGCGTGCACATAACATGCCGGTTAGTCTTTAGCAACAGGCCACTGTTCTCACAGGTTAGGCCCCAGTTGCAGTTCAGACGTGGGGTAGTCGACGACGCGTTACGCGTTAGTAACCGACTCAGTACTTTACTTTACTTTACTTTACTCTCACCAGATTCGGGATGGGAGTCTTCGCCGCGGGCATGCGTCTTCCTTTGGCGACATTGTTCCCGGAGGAGATCGATTGCCTCATTTTATTGTGACTGGTGAGGAAGCCGTTGACTTCTGCGGCAGCGATTCCGCCCGGGCATTGGGCTCGAGCATGGGAGATGATGGAAAGGAGAAGCAGACTACACGCAGTAAGCATGATTGCATAGTGAAAAGTGACACCCTGTGAATTTATACTGAAAGCGCTTTGTTTTTTTATGTTCGTCTATTTCTGATTTATTTAGCTTTTGCTGTAGACTTTTGCAAAATTTTGCAAAAAACAATGTGTCAGGATAATTAGATACATTGTTTGCAATATAGTTCATGGTTTACGTCGTGAATTTATCCTGGAGAATATTTCATTTATGATAATCCAAGACAACTTCCTTTATCGAACATAAACTGGTTGGAATGAGTTTCATGTACGGCCTCTGTGTGCTGATAAGGTATTTAAGAATTGGAGAAGAAATAGTTTAACAACATTTATTAGTTTAATCAATGTAGAAATAGGTGCGAATTCACTTCGACTTTCTTGTTTTTTGAAGGGTGAGGAGGAAATTCATGAAGAGTTCCCCAACCGTCATTCCCGAGCCACCATCATCGTCCGTTGGATCTGAAAATGCGAATGGCTCTCGTCTGCTCGCATATCGCATATACCTGAACTCGGCCCAACTGCCCCAGCGGGCTCGTACACATTCTGACCAATGTAGTTGCCGCTGAATGCGCTTACTTTTTCGTCGATTTTCGAGACAGAAAGTGGACTGATTCGTGATTGTACTCATGTCTCCGATCGATGATCGGAGATCATATTTCTGGGGCTGCACTATGTAGCCATCTCATCCTATTCCTAGCTTCCTGAAAGATTGATAATCATCTTTTTTTTTATCCCTGTTCTCTCTTCTCTCTTGTATCGCCCCCCCCCCACATTTCTCTAGTATATAAACCCTGCCTCTACCGATAAATCGTACGTAATCCCACTGAACGAACCGAGTCTGCGACAACTCACGAATCTCGATAGTGACACACGATGATGACTCGTCCGCTCTCGCACGCAGCCATTCCGCACCCGATCCTTGTTGTACGTGCCCAGGCCATCTAAACAGTCTCGACACTTTTCGAAATGCGCGGAACGATAAATTCGAAAATGTAAGATAATACTGACCTGCGTAGCGTGCCCGACTCCCAAATCGTTGATTGCTTGCGTGAATCGGACTCCCGGCCATCCCTTCACTTGGAACTCGGACTCCCAAGCGTCTGACGCCGCCTTTCCCTGTCCATAGATGGAACCCTCAACTATCCATTGGTTTCTGTGATAGTTTGGTATCTTACCCCAGACATGAACAAACTTTCTCCTAGATTCTTGGAGTAATCCGAATGATCAAAGCGGCAAGTTCGCGCGACTGACTGCGCACTCCTCTCCAGACCGCAGTCCCAAGCCTGGAAATCGATTGATGATATGAAACTAGCTACCGTAGTCTAACCAGATTCGGAATGGGAGTCTTCGCTGCTGGCATCCGTCTTCCCTTGGCGACATAATTCCCGGAAGATATTGACTGCCGCAGTCTATTGTGGCTTGTAAGGAACCCGTTGACTTCGGACGCAGGTATTCCGCCTGAGCACTGGGCTCGAACAAGGGAAGCGAGACAGGAGAGAAGGAGACTGCATGCAATGAACATAGTGGGATTACGAAGCTGAACGTGGACGGAATTTATACTGAATAGACGTTGTTTTCCCATGTCAACTGTTCATGGTTTATTTATGCAGGAGTAGTCTCTTTTTGCATTTTTTGTATTCGATCAGATTAGGTGGAGATGTATAACCATAATGACGAAAGCTTTGCTGGATGCAGCTTGGCTAACAGTTCATCAACAACAACCCTTACGGCGACGTGTTCGAAATCACAGCATTTTATCCCGACAGAACAGGGTTGTAGTCGAACTGCAAACATGAAATATGAAATGTTTCTGAAACTTATTCCGATTTTCATTTCGAAAGTGACTGATAGGCTGAAATTGGGATATGATTCAGAAACTTTTCATATGCTGATATCGATTTGCAGTTCGATTACGGTGTGGCGGGAAAATTCAAATCTTAATCCCCTTGTTCACAGTTTTCTGGAGAGAACAAAGGGGGTCAGTGAAATACGGGTCGTAGTATTTTCTTTTCATTTCACACACTCTGTCGCCACTAAGACCGGTGAGAGGGCACGTGAAATGAAGCGACGATTACCCGTATTTCGAACTCTACTTTGAAGAACCACGTACCATCGTCGTTGCTGACCGCCTTCCATTCTTGCTCAATTGTGCCGGTGCAAGAAAAAAAAAGAGAAAAAAAGAAAACTGGGCTTTGCCGATCAAGCAGAATATATCGTCGCACACATAACCGATGATGTTCTATTCATTCTTGACGTCGAAGATTACAAGATTTTCTTCAACTGTGCGTGAGATTTTGAGACAATGAACTAAAATTGGCTAAATGGTTCGTGGTCTGCTTGATGTGTTTCTGGCAAGTTTCTGAAAGATTCTGGTAATCCTCTAGGCATCGGCGCCGCTTACTATGAGACTAAAAAAATATCATCTCCTTCAACAAGTGCTTCGTGAAAGGGAAAAGATCTGTTACGAATGGAGCTCTTTTGTTCCCAACTTTTCCCGTTCCTTCTCTTGCCGCTCTCTCACATGTTCACGTTCTCTCTTCTTCCGAACAAACATAGAGAGAAAGGAGATTGAAAAAAAACAAAAATTAAAGATTGGAGGAGCTCTTTTGTTCCCACCTTGCCAGGTTTTCCTGTTTCTTTTCTCGCTGCTCTCTCACTTCCTCACATTCTCTCGTCGGATGATGCGATATAGAGATAAAGGAGATTGGAAAAAATATCCCCCCGTTCCGCCTGCCCTTGTCTTGCCAATATAAGGTGACGCAAGATCGCCTCATTCATTGGCTTTTCTGAGCGTGGCTGAGTGACCCGTTATACCTTTTTGCCACGTATTGTTCAGTTAGTACTCGAGAATATTGATTATTAGTTTGGGCATTGCAGGTCAGCTAATTTTCTTGTTATCCTTGATCGTGCTTCCGGCTGCCGCTATCGCCTGCATTCCCATGAAACACGTCGATAAGGGCATCCCGGCGAATACGGCAGATATTAGCGTTTGTATCATGGTTTTTTTTCAATAGGTGCATCACCTTACTTCCCCTCAGTCTGCACCACAGCTGTCAGACTAGCAGTGCAATATAATTAAATTTAAATAATGTATTCCTCCTCCATCGAAGAAGATTCTTTTACGATGATGCATCAGCGATTACAGATGCACACGATCAAATATTTTCCTAATTAAATGTACCATTTGTAGTAACGCAAATGAACAATATATTATGTCAGCAAACACTTTCCTTCGTTTTCAATTTCCTTCTGCCACTCCAGACTGCACATTCATAATTTCATTCCTCATTCGAAGCGCAAAGAGCGCGGTGCGAGAGGCGAGAAATGAATGGAATGAGTAAGAAAGTAAATATAAAACAAAGGATTGCAAAAAAAAAACGGATTCTCATAACCCTATAGCCTGCATATGAAAAATGATCCTCTCGACAAGGCGCATCTTTCTACGATAAATTCACAGGTCCCTGGCATTCGAAAACAAAATTTTTATCAGAAAACGCGTGTAATTCAGAAATCATGAATATCACGGTTGGAATCAGCGTGGTCGATTATGTTTGCTCTTGAATTTTCATAAAGATTCATCCACGGATACCCGAGATACAGAAAAATTGTGCTTTGCAGCACCCTTGCAGCACGGCTGCAAGGAATGATTTGGAGCAAAATGAAGTTCACCACGATGATCACCACCCTTGGGAACCTCTCTCCTCTATTTATTGAAAAATCGCTGTGCAGAGGATTGTCCGACTCTTAGGCAAACGGGCTCATAACATTAACATAACAGAATAAGAATAAGAATAAGAATAATTTGCATTCATGGTGTCATGAAATTGAGATCTACTCCAAGTCGAACCAATTCTTGAAGAGATCAGAAACCATTGTCCCCGTGTCATCGCCAACGTCCACTATGATTTCCCCTTCAATTGGGAATTATCTTTTCGTCTTTCGTTAAGCATACTTGGAATCTCTCCGACAGGTTCGTACACGTTCTGCCCGATGTAGTTGCCACTGAAATTGTTGATCTGTAAAAGGGAGAAAAGGGATAAAGAATGATCATACGCGTCTAGATAGTGGCAAACGACCATCACTCGTCGTTTACCCTGACACATCGCCATTCCACAGCCAATCTTTGTTGTCTTTGCCCATGCCATCTGAAGATAAACGGTACAACGGATCGATGTGCTACAATTGTCAGCAGTATCAGCTCACTCGTTCTCTAGAACACAACATTACAACAAAAATTACGTTTACCTGCGTAGCATGCCCGATTTCCGACTCGTAGTCCTTTTTCGTCAATCTAACGCCCGGCCATCCATACACTTGGAACTCTGATTCCCAATCGTCTGAGGCAGCCTTGCCTTGGCCAGTGAAAGAACCCTACACACATATCATGGGTGAATACTTCTCTTCCGAGTATCAAATAACAAAGATTATCTAGTTACATGAAGCGTTGATCTTGAATATCGTGAGGAATCCTTACCCCAGCAGTCATGAACAGATTTTCTCCGAAAACTTTCGAGTATTCGGAATGATCGAATCGACAGGTGTTTGCCACTGACTGCGCACTCCTTTCCAGTCCGCAGTCCCATGTCTGCAAATCGATCGATTATTGGAAACCAGCCACCGTCTTTCAGACCAAGTTCGGAATGGGAGTCTTCGCCGCGGGCATCCACTTTCGATTGGCGGCATATTTCCCGGCTGAGATGGTCTGCCGCAACCGATTGTGTGCTGTGAGGAATCCGGCGACTTCAGATGCCGGAATTCCACCGGAACATTGAGATCGAGTATGGGAAACGATTGAAAGGAGAAAGAAGGAGCATAAAAGCATGATTGAACTATGAAGCGACGAAAAACATGGTGAAAATTTATACTGGAAGCACGTTGTTTTCGTATTCCGAATTCGCCACTTCCGGGTTTATTTATGCAGGATTTATTTTTGCAGAATAGTTCATGGGAAATTCGATGAGACTACGCACATGTTATATCAGACAATGAAATGATTTTTAGTTATTGGTTTATTGTTAGTCTCCGACTGTTTGATTCGCAGAAAACACAAAGATCGTAAAAAGGGAGACTACCACAGTAAAGGATGGTGAGCTCCCAGAGCCGGTTGGTGGCAAAATGACATATGACCGTGGTTGCGTAAGAATCGAGCATCACCAATTTTGGTACACCAATTTTTCGAAAAGTTGTGCACAGAGGTTTTCAAGGGTGCTGATGATTATGGGGTACTTCATTTTGCACCAACTCGATCGGTGCAGACGTGCTGCAACCGTGCTGCAAACCACGTTTTTCTCGTATCTCGCTTTTGAATTGACAGAAATGTATGAAAATTCGTAGAATACTGCGTAATCTTCGGCATGATGGTGATGAACTTCTGTTTTCTGAGTGTGGCCAGAGGATGATTGCACGAAGGGTAGATGATCTTATTTATCGGAGCGAGACGTTTCGGAGCATCGCTCCATCATCAGTCTATTGGTTTACACATGAAAAGCACAATATAGGTAAGAAGACAAGCATTTACTGTGAGAAGAGAACATGAAAAGGGAAGACAGGGAAGAAAAGAAAGTGAGATTGAGAAGAGGGGAAGGTAGGGAAAGGGATGAGGGGGAAGCGGGTGAGAGAGTGTAGGAGAGTGAGAAAGTGAGAGAGAAGAGGGGGGGGTTAGAGGTCAAGTGTCTGAAGAGTAACGGGTGCACTTTCTTTGGAAAGCTCTGCTCTGTTATTCAAGCTGGGTTTGAGTTTGTGGATATAAAGGGCTTCAGCAATCTTACGCCGACTAGTGTTGCTTTCCCTATGAATAATGGAACCGGTGAGTGCAATGGGGGTACTGTTATGGTCAGAAATGGCATGGAGGGCAAATGCGTTGGACTTGTAGCTAGTGCAAGTGGGGTTGAGAGCGGACTTAAGATGGTCATAAGCTCTAAGATGGAGAGGACGACCAGTTTCGCCAACATAGCTATTAGAACACAATGTACATTTGATGAGGTAAACGACTCCTACAGTCTGACAACAACCATCTCCTCCTGATGGGCAGAAGAAACAACGAGACTTCAGGGGGCAAATCGGAGGATCTAGATAACGATTATGGGACAAAATGTTTAGGAGGTTTGGGCTAGGTCTCTCAACAACACGAACCTCTAGATCAACCTTAGCACAAGCGGATCGAACATCTCTAGTAAAGGCGTCACTTATAAAAGGAATAGAGAAGACAGAGAGGCTCTTATCTACACGAGGCGAAACACGAATGGGAGGGATTCTATGAGATCTGGTCGGAAGGACATGGCCATTGCTCTTAACAATTTGAGTGGCCATAGAGCGAGATTGGGTACGATATGCGCTAGAAGAGACGGATAAAGCAGTACGAATTGTATTAGCAACAATAGAACGTTTGATATGGATAGGGGTACAAGACAAACCATGGAGAAGAATATTCCTATTGGCAGGCTTTCTATACCACTTAGTGTGAAACACACCAGTGGGAGAAAGAGTGAGTTGGAAGTTAAGGAATGGAAGCCAATGGTTAGTAGGAACTTCCCTAGTCAAACGAATGTGTGGGGCGCCAATTGAATTGAGAGAGTCAAACAATCTATCTAGGTGATTCTGGGAAATAGCGATAATAATGAAGTCATCGATATATCTACCAATCCATAACAGCTGAACGATTCACAAAACTCGCGTTAAAACTAGGTGGATGAGAATCGATGAAAACTGATTAGATAGGAAGAGGTAGTCGCATCACCTCTCCCCTATTCTCCCTTACCGGAGCAATGACAACCAGATACTGCAGATCCAGGGCACTTTGATTGGAAATAAGTCCCGTCAGGATTGAGCTTGAGCTTCTTTCAAATTTTGTGAATCGTTTAGCTGTCATGGTGCAAACACGCCCATACTGTCGGTCTACCTCCTTTACATAGCCATCAGAACAGATGCAAAGGGAGAAAGAGTGAAACCCATTCCATTCCTCGCCCACAGCGAAAGTGGAATGAAAGTGATAAATAAGTGGATGGAAGTGAGAAAAAAATCAATACAAAAATAGAAATATCAAAGAATTCACAAATCCCTGGTATTCGAGAAAATATTTTTAAGTCGTGAAAATACAAAATTTCTAATCATTTCCATCAGATTCCCCATCGAAAAATACACATGATGTCAAATTTTCATACATTTCTGTCAATTCAAAAGCGAGATACGAGAAAAACGTGGTTTGCAGCATTGTTGCAGCACGGCTGCACCGATCGAGTTGGTGCAAAATGAAGTACCCCATAATCATCAGCACCCTTGAAAACCTCTGTGCACAACTTTTCGAAAAATTGGTGTACCATCTCCTATTTGGTTGTTGTTGATTCTTACGCAACCACGGTCATATTCACCTTCCATTATCTTTTGGCAATAAAGATCACTTACGATCGATCACGCTCTTGGGTGATTTCAAGAGAATAAGGTTTAAGATATGATCTTGTAGCCTTGAATCACTTTCTCTCTCGAGTCAGCTGCTCAATATGCCCATATCGGCACGACAGATCTATGTGATCAAGAGTTTAACAGGTGAATATTCAAGAGCATGGATAATATTGAACTAAAATTGTAACTTATGATGTATTTGAACTCAGTATCCCATATTCCTCAACTGAAGCATCTGGTATTCTTCACTTCAATCTAGTCATTGTCGGACAAGATCTTTCTCATGTCGATCATTACAAGAATTTATTTGCCCAGGTGGAGTGCGAGTGTCTTTTCAGAAGAAATCGTCATTTCGTTGATCACTTCACGAAACGTCCTGAAAACGGACGGGATCTCTCCGTTTCAATCTTTTCGTGGATCTTTTTGAGAGCTTCGTTGATCACTTTCTCGGTCAGCTAGCGGTCTTTATGGCGCTAGTAGTACCATCTCGTCTCTGCCTTGTCTCTCGCGCTGTCTGACTGGCGAGAGATGACACGCAAAGGAGAGATCCTTTTCGTTGTTTGGTCCGCGACTGGGCTCAGATATAACGCGCACCGCTATCGGCGATTCTAATCTGGATGGGACGAAGGATGTTTCACTAGCGCGTACCTCCCACCCATTCTCCTCTCTCCCCGTCACCTCATTCGCATGCTTGGTACGCGCTGGGTACTCGCGAAACAGGATCTTCATCTTTCTTTTCTTCTTGAATATCCGCGCACATACTTCAAATCTTTGCCAAGCGACCACCCGAGTTGGTTTACTGAATGTTTGACAGATTTCTATCCTGTTACTTATTTTCACAAAATCATTCCAATCAGAATGTTCGGTATGGTTCCTACCAATATCTTCCTTATTGTAGATAACTGAGAACAAGTGCACTTCAAACGCGTAAATCGCGCCGAGATGGAAGAGTCAGCTCAGGTTTATTAACCTTCGAATACTAATTTCTGAGATCACTTTTGACAATCATAATTCCAATTGCAGTCAGTCACCCGCAATTCTCGTACGCTCTTCTGTCGAAAGTGTGAGGCGCACGGCCGACAGGTATAATTTTAGACACGGCAAGAGGAAGCATCGTTAGGATGGGATTGAGACTCTGTCATCTGACAGTGCCTCCTGGGGGATGAGTGATGGTTTGAACGCATGAACCCAAAAAGTACTGAGCGATCCATAATAGCTTTCCTGCAGGTGTTGCTCAAAGGCCACGCCGTGCAGTGTCTCTACAACAATTGCCTGTGCGAAAAGGTGCGTAAACAAAATGAGGAAGTGGAATTCAGTTTGCGATAAGTAGACACGTCACAACGTTCGTTTGTAGTTTAGTCACAATCTTTGCATGAAAACTTTCAAAGTGTTTCCATTTCCCTCCTGAATAAATGAGAGAAAGATAGATTCAATTTCCGGTGTGCAACGGTGATGTCGATGCGTGCGAAGGCGATCATTCGTAGGTACCGTCGCCGTCCCTCCGACTGCTCACTTGTCCTGAAGCCTGTGCATTTTCGAAATGGCAACACGAGATTGCGCGTCTTCCCAAAGAGCATCGACGGTAAGTGTGACAATTTTAAGCATCTCGTTATTCCCTCCCATCGTGGCATTGTAATATTTAGTCGATATCATCGAGAGGCAACATGTTCTTCTTCAGACTCTGATGGAGTGCCCATTCCCGTACGAAAGTGTCCAGTAGTTGTCGACGCTCCAGCGGATATGTGGGAAGATGAATCAGTTTCAAGCCACTCTGCTATCCGAACATGCCTGGTGAGTCTTAACCGTTGTTATTTGTAAACCGTTGTTATTTTTATTTCAAAGTGCTTGATTTTCCAAAATAAATATCGATTCTTTAGAATGAACCAAGCGATTCGACTAGCACGTTCATGCTAAAGAAGGAGAGCTCTCCGCAACTGTTTTCGAGGGAGGCCTCCGTCTCTCCTCTCATGTCATCGACCACGACGTCGCAACCGATCAGCAATCTACCACCGACTGATAGTCGGTTAGTGACACACCCTATTCCATTATCACACACTAAATGTATCATGAACATACCAAATCTATTCAAAATAAATTATGCTTTCTCCCATTGACTGTCAGGATTTTTCGGCCAGCCTTGCCCATTGTTCAGATCACCTCCAGCGCCCTCCGATCTGTTGTCCTCGCTACTCTCCCTGCCATCATCTCAGCTGCTCGCTCAGCTCACCCACATGCACCAGGCTCCGAGCGTGCACCCAGCAAGCGAGACTGCTGAGCCCCATGCTTATCCAGCAGAAAATTTCTTCGGAGAAAGACTCACGCGCAATCTGTACATGTTTCTCGATTGCGATCGATCTCATCCCATGTTCTTAGAATTTGTGCTAACTGTTCAGAAGCTGGAGGAGATATTGCTCGGTTGATATTTGCCCATGTGTTTGTTAATAAATTAAGTTTCACTTGCCTTTATTGTCTTACACTTTCCTAATATCACGTATTTCGTTCAATTAATGCATCAATACGATCGAGAATATTGCGAAGATGAAGGAGGTGAATCCAACAGCGATTGAAGTTGTTGGCGCAGACGTCGTTGTTGAAGTCGTTGAGGTGGTGGTCGGAAACGTGGTCGGTGAATCGGAAGTCGATTTGGGGTCGTCTGGTTTTTGAGTGGTCGTAGTGGTGGTTGTCGCTGTTGTAGTCGTAGGGGAAGAAGTCGAATGATCGTCTGGTTTCACAGTCGTGGGAGGACCGGGTAGCACGGCTTGTCTCTGCAATTAGAGATGTAAAAATAGATTGGAAGGACAAGGGATTGAAAAATAAATAGTAAATATAGCTCACCGTGAACTGAGGAAGGAGCGGTTTTCTATCGGTCGAGTAGGGAACGGGCGTGTCGTAGGTCTTCTTTTTGAGGAACGCATCGATCATTTGAAGAGCGGGACCTGGACGGTCAGTAGGAACCATGTGACCGGCGCCCTGAAAATACCAGATATTCCGTGAATTCAAGTCAAAATTGGGCTGCGTTCAAATAGCTATGAAGGCAGCGGCACCTTGACAGTGAGTAGATCGAGCGAAAACTTCTTGTTAGTCTTGTATGATGTCTGGTAGCCAGCGATCACTCCGCGATAGTGCCACTCGGACTTGTCAGACTATAAGACACTTACATCATTTTTTTCCAACAGTGAGTGACCCTTCTTTATTCTGGTTCACGTACCTATCCTTGCCTCTATGAAGCTCCCTACTGCTCACCTGCGTCCATCCATTCTTCGATGCGAGTGTCTCGACGAACCATTGTGCCTGCTGCAGTTGACACACATCGTCAATGTCTCCGTTGTAGAGGAGAACACGCAAGTCGAGAGGAGAGTTCATGAGGTGCTGAAATGATGACGAGGTGTTGCAATGTTATGCCTCAGAATTCATGACGAACTCCACGTTTTATATAGCAAATATACCTCGAACTGCTCGCTCATGTCCTCCTTGTTCCGTGTATACACGAGGTTTACACACTCCTCCCATTTAGACACCTGAGCGGGCACGTGAAGAGCCGTGCGGACGTGATCCTGACAATTTTTATTTAAAACTTATTATGCTCTTTAATATGAGTTGTTTGGGTGCGCTGAATAGAGGGATAGAGAGCCCGTTAAGAATGCGACATATATCGACAAATCTTGGAAGAAAAGTGCAGAAACAGCGAGGTGAGCTACGAAGAACGAATTCATCATTCCTGACCATTGTTAGATAGGCCGTCGTTGCATCATCCATCCAGCACTGGTATCCACCGGTGTTGTCGGTGGAAATAGGGTCGAGAATGCCCTGAACATCATTGATTAGACATTTACAAAGTGTGAGCAAAGTGTTTGTTGCAGTCACAATTGCCCAACACGCCTGCTATTCGTTATGCAACTGTGGTCCGAGGTAGCTTCTGTTGACACAACTATTGTCGATTCACTCACCCAATCAATCGTTTCCGATTCTTCGCCGAAGTGTGTCTTATGCGAAGCTGCCTCACGAATCCGGTTGCTGTGTCTCATTGATAGTATTCGAGACTTGTACTGAAAGTTTGAAGTTGTTTGATAGTGTGTGGCCGTTGAGATGAAACTCTAGATGCAAAGATACCGAAGATTTGCTCTTCGAAACTGCAAATTGACCGCCTTCGACTGCATAGCAGTCCTGGTATAGATTGTATGCGTCGTTTCTGTACAAAAAAATCATATTACCATGTTTCATGCATATTTCTTGGAAACGATGTTCACATAATTTCTGAATCATACGCACGTGACTTGCCACTTGACGCTGTTCTCCGACAGGTCGATCTTTTCGAGTGCTGCAACGCATTTCTTCCCTTGTGCGTCCAACTGAAATCGAGTCAATAACTAGCAACAAGATCAGCGTCTAGATTCCCGCTACCACGGTAACGCCAGTCTTCCGAATTCGAGAGCTATGAATATTCGTCATGAGAATGATATTGTACGAGATACTCATTATGAAAGTAATGCCCCACTTACATCAGTCTTCGGTTTGAGTGTGATGGCGCTCTGGAAGAAGTCGTCGTAGTGGCAGTACAGTCCTCCCTTAGCGTCATCTCCAGTGCAGCAATCAGCAAGCGTGTCGTATTGGCTGAAAATATCGATGCATTTCAGGTTCAGTTATTTTTCCATTTCAGGTTCGAAGGTATTCCATTCATCGGAGGGTAGTGTAATTATATCGTACGTCTTATCGATAATTCCTTTCATGTAACTGAAGGACGGCGAAGTGCGGAGCTGAAATTATTTTTTTTGGTAATTAGTTGATCAAGTTTGAGCTCACATCTTGCTTGAAGCTCACTTGACCGTTTCCGATGATCATTCCCTTCAGGTTTATGGTGGATACTCCTGCCTGGAATAATGGATTGCTCCTATATGCATTCAGTAAGGAATTTCACACGACGTTAACTAGAAAGGTACAAATTTCGCACCTCGATCTTCTGCGCAAGGTATGTGGTGATTAGAGGTAGATAGACTCCGCAGTATGATTCTCCGGATGTGTAGAATTCCTGCGAGAATGTATTAATGCCCGAAAACAATTTCAAGAAGTTACTGATTAAATTGATAAATTGACCTTTGTCTTCATCGCAGGAAAGATAGTGAAGAAGTCCTCGAGTGCCAGATATGCATCAGGAGCGATCTGAATTGGAGAAAACCTTCGTAGAACAAAATCATATCGGATATGAAAGACAATTCGAAATCCAAAATATAGTATTATTGTGCTGATGATTCAGATTCCATGAATTCATGCGCGACGATCAACTCACATCATCATCGCTGACAGTGTGCGCAGGGTTCTCGGTCATATTCTGGTATGAGAAGCCGACGATCCTCGGCGAGTCGATGTAGAGAATGTGTGCAGCTTTGTTCCACGAGTAGACGTTCTCCCATAGGGTTCGCTGGTCCGGGTTCACTCTGAGACGAGTAAAATATAGCGCGATGTCTACAAAATTTTTTTTACTATATACCTAGGCCACAAGCTCCGCCCACTTTGTACGGACATGATTTCGCCAAAAAAAAACGATAAAACAAAGTCACAACTCTGGTGTCCGGAATCAACTTGAAATCAAGTAGAAATGGGTTTTCAAGTTGGAATCCAGTGACTTATTCCCACAACTTGGAATCAAGCAGGCTTACGTACCCGCAGCGTCCAGCACATACATCGCCTATAAGGTCCCTTTTTGCAGCCCTATTCTGACTGCCTTCGGGCACGAGTGCGCTTGACTATCTGCGGACCCCAGTTGGACCGCCTTTTGGATGTGACCTCCCCACATGGTCGTACCATGTGAGGTCTGTGGTTACGGTATGGGGAAACCCATGCTCTCAATCAATCAATAATAGAGAAAGCTATCGTAGTCCTCGCCGATTTCAAACGAACCCACAAGTTGGAATCAAGCACTTCCCACAAGTTGCCATCAAGCTTGATTCCAACTTGTGGGAATTGCTTTGATTCCAAGTTGATTCCGGACACCGGAGAAGGTTCTTTCTAAACCAAATCGGACGTTCGACAGCGCGATGGATAGCTACTATATTCCTCTAACAGTCGAGCTTGGTCCCAGGAATGTGCATCTATAATTAGAAGGTCAAAATTGAGTTCAAAGTCAGGGAGAGGTGTGTTTTTACGGTTTCCAGTGCACACACTTCGCTGGGACCAAGGCTATTTTTAAGTTGGATTTTTCCGAGCACAGCTAAGAAGAAACAACAATATTTTATAAGTTCATTAGCTTGTGACTTTGTTTTAAAGATTTCAGTACTCCCGTATTTTTCGATTCCGATTAGCACTAAACACAGTGTGAATGTGGGCGGGGCTAGTCAAATGAGGGGAGAGAGGCGAGAGACGACCCCCTTCCCTTCCCCTCTGCCTCGCCTCTCCCTACTGTTTCTAACCCGTCGTGACTAACACACGCTCTGCCTGGATAAGAGGCAATTTCTCCCTGGAATTGTCTCTCACGACTTGGCGAAGCTCTTGCCTCCGAATTTTGGGAATGAGTATGACATAGGATCCGCCCCCTTCCCTCTCGTCTCGCCTTTCCCCCTTTCACAACAGTGCGTTTCGCTCGTACTTTTCGGGCTGCAGCGCATCTCAGAAACAAGATATCAACAAACGGCCAAAAGTATGATGTTATTGGGGTCACAGGGAACAGTTTAGAAATGAGTTTGGCCCCAATGCGATAAATCGGCTATCTGCGTTGTGGACCCTACATATACCTGAACGGTCCATTCTCGGTGAAGAGACCGATCAACGATGAACATCCGGGTCCACCGTTGAGCCACAGCACCACAGGCGTTGCCGGATCAGTGTTCTGGCTTTGGAAGAACCTGTAAAGACACATTTGAAGCAAAGTTTACTCATTAAATCTTTTTAGTTTTTTTTAGTTAATCTGTTAAACAGATGCATTTGTTGGAAATCATACCAGTAGAAGAGCTTGGTTCCCAGGCCACCCTGCAGGTATCCCGACCACTGATCGAATCCCAGGTTGTATGTGAGTCCGGGCAAGTCGTAAATCTTGTCAGCGTTAGCGCGAGTCGCTGAAATTTCCCAGCTTGACTAGATTACAGAACATTAGTGTTTCATAGATTTGAGCGGCGTAAATATGCTATACTTTCAAGGAGCTCACTTATTGTTGTGGGCTGCGCGAGGTACTCGGGCTTGAGTGGTTTCCGGTCGAGATTTTCGTACTGTTGGTAGAGCGGGAAATTGTAGTCGACGGGGTTTTTGACTGGAAGATCTTTCGATTTGAGCACGAAATTGTGGAACATCTGTAGCGCCGGACCCGGTCGATCCAATTGCACCATGTGACCGGCGCCCTGAAAAAATAACTATTCATAAATTGTTTACGACATGGCCAACAGATCATTGAATAGTTTTTCACTGTAGCTTGTTGATATTATACTGACTTGCCTTTACTGTAACCAGATCGAGCGTTATGAGTCCGTCCATGTGCGCCCATGACTTTTGGTACCCGCCGATGCTGCTAACTGCGGGATACCTGGAGAAATAGAAACGATTGCGCAAATAATATGATTGTAAAGATCACACTTTCGATTGGCATGGATATAGAAGAGTGATTCATTTCGACCCTCGGCACTTTTGAAGTTGTGATTCTTACTTGGTCTGCTGGTAGTCCCACGAGGTGAACGGTGTCGTCATCTCCATCGCGTTTCTCTGTGCTAGCTCCTCGATAAACCTGGAATTTTAGATGAAGTCAGAAAACAAGTTTTGAGTTCGGATTAAATGCAGCGGAGCGTACCACTGCCCTCCCAGGAATTGGCACGCCATGTCTGCATCTCCGTGATAAATGAGGAAGCGAAGCGGCTTGCCCGACTGCTTTATCGATTCGAAGATTGACTGAAGATGAAGATTGCAATGAAAATGAGCACGATCGTCGTACCTCGAACACGGGCGTCGTGTCGTTGTACCCCTCATCGTAGCGCAGCTCAACGGTTGGACTGAGAAAGAGGGTTGGACACAATTATAAAAATATTGTTTCTGGAGTCTTGGCATCAAACATTGTGTAGAGATTCGTAACATGAGACCGTAAGCCTTGATAGACGGTTTGACTGACACCCTTCATCAAACAAACCCTTTGTTGAGGTTCATACGGTCCCTAGAGATTGCTCACCTGCACTCTTCCCATTCGGGCAAATACTCCGGGATGTGCAGTGCCTCTCGCACTTCCGTACTGCAAATTATACGAGAATTGTTGCGTTGTTCGAACCCATTGTTGTGTTTGAGACTTAATGTCACTGAACATTTTCACGCATAACGCGTGCTAAAAGGCACTTCCCTTCTCTTGTTGATGCTGTACTACGCGCGGAAGCACTAAGTCTTGATAACTCATGATGGCTATTCTCACATGTTCAGGTAGCTCCTCCTCGCCTCCATTGAGTAGCAGTAGGCTCCATGGCTGGCATCCGTTGAATCGTAGTTGACGCGCTTCTGAGAACCATTCTATTTGATTTCCCGCACAACCGTTTATCTGCACAACCTTCAACATCGTGGATGCAATGTATTCAATTTCACAGTCCGTATGGGCTGAAGTTTTATTGACGATAAAAATGCTCACCGCTTCATCGATGAAGGGCGAATACACCATGGGTCGACCGATCGTGTCCCTCTTTACTCGTCCGCCCGTTTCTTCCGAATCTTGAAGATACGATTCTTCGTCTCGTCTCTTTTTCCCTATCTCGTTCAGTAAGAAAAACAAGAAAAAATGATGAGAGGCAGAGCGTTTATTCTGACCTCTCTCTGAAACCTTCTTCTGCATTGTCGCCCGCATCCTCTCCTGCACACGGCGCGCCTTCGTACTCGGCTGGTAACAGTCTTGGTTAGTGTTGTAGACGTCGTTTCTGAAGGGGTTAGCCCATGTGATGACCTATATTACGCTCATGATCATTTCATATTTTTGCAGTGGATATATTCAACGCCTTAGTAGTGCGAAGTAAACGCACCTTGTCAACCATACATCCAACCATGCCTGCTTGAACAACTCTCGCCCGCAGAAACCCTCCAATGTGTTCTCATCCAGCTTGTTCGGAATCGGCAAGCCCAACGAGTCGAAGTGAATGTATCTGAATCGTGTGTAAGGTATCCATAGTCTTTGCGATTTTGGAATACCTATTCGGCCGGTATACTCAAAAAAAGATGAAACTTTACTGGGTGAAGTCGAAGGTTGACATGGGTCCATCGAAGTCGTCCGGTACGCACTTGCCCATAGACTCGTATTCACTGCAAGCACAAAAGGTCAGCGGTTTCAATTTTATTCGATAATTGTAAATAGCCTCGAAACCAAGATCTCCTTCATTTTGAACATACGCCTTGCTGTGGAATCCTTTCATGTAGGACAGCGTCAGTGCGGTGTTGATATCCTTGATATCCGAGAATTCTCCATTGCCGATCGCCAGACCTTCCAGATTCACGTCCTTTACGTCACCGGACTTGATATGGGTAAATTTAACCGGCCATACGGCGCATCATCAAATAGTTCACTCACACGAATCTTCTTCAGCAACAAATCAACGAAGGTGGGAATGTACACGCCATTGTAGGACTCGCCAGTGATGAACACTTTCCTCAATTCAGATTCTATTATTACAGAAGAGTTTATTACATTATCGAAGCATCCGGGAATGCACGGCTTACCTATTCTTGTATTCGGGATAGCACTTGATGAAGTCGACCAGAGCAGCGACGCTGCCTTCAGCTGTCTCAAGAATAGAAAGTCCAATTAAATTCACAGTAATATTCTGTTTTATGAGCCAGCGATGTACCATAAGAAGAAGAAGAAGAAGAAGAGAAAATCATGTACTCACCAGTGCGTCGTTGTAATCGTGAATTGTCGTGGGATCACTGTCGCTTGCTTGGTACGAAAAACCGACACCCCGAGGAGACTCGAGGAAGAGCATGTTTCCGACCTTGAGTGATTTAGAAATCTCATTTAGAAATCAACATTCAAAGTACTTCAAATTCCTCCTGCTAAGGAGAATGCCCTTTCCTTGATCCTAATCCTATCTGATGAACTAACCTTATGCCACGAATACACGTTCTCATACAGCGTTTCTAAATCAGGGTTGTTCAAGAACGGGCCGAGCTCCTGAATCGGTTTCTTTAAGGCTGATCGGGGTGGCTTTTATCAAACACTCAAGAGCCCAGTGAGCGATGAGCATCCCGGTCCTCCATTGAACCAGAGAATGAGCGGCGCATTGTCCTCGTCCGTGTCTGCCTCGATTAACCTGGAGGGAACGTGGCATGTGGGGATCGTTCACGTGCTCGGATACTGGATAGTTTTCAGCAATAACCAACATAATTATTTCGCAACGTAACGCTTGATAGGGACGACAATCCAACGGTTCGTTTAACTTACCAGTAGTGCAGATAGTCACCGGTGCCGGCGCTCACGTAGCCAGAGTACTGGTTCACACCAAGTTCGAAGGTTAGGCCGGGCAAATCGACGATCTGAATGGTTCTCTTTCATTATAAAAAATGCAAGGTTAGGCCGGGCAAATCGACGATCTGAATGGTTCTCTTTCATTATAAAAAATGGCTTTCAAGAACCTCCTAAAGTCTCTCGGTCACCTTATCGTTCGCCTTATTGCATTGAGGTGGCGGTGGAGGAAGCTTTACTCGTGCGGCAGCTCGCTTGACACGAGTGGGTGTGTTAGTGAGGTCCTTTTCGCGACCCACCTACAATGTTTTGCACTTTTGATTGGTGCGGAAGTGTAGGCGAAAAAACGCACTTGCTCCTCCACAGCGTATCGCTCGAGTAGGTCGGTTAGCTCCAACTTCGCGTTCACTGTGACATCACATTAGTAAATCAACACGATTGAGTGTTCACAGGAGAT
The DNA here is from genome assembly GCA_000180635.4 of Pristionchus pacificus. Classification (NCBI taxonomy): domain Eukaryota; kingdom Metazoa; phylum Nematoda; class Chromadorea; order Rhabditida; family Neodiplogasteridae; genus Pristionchus; species Pristionchus pacificus. The sequence goes on along the minus strand of CM026578.1, from coordinate 3,351,914 downwards.
TGTACTCGGTCAAGGTGATATTTAAGGCGTAGAACGAACGACCGACGAATGACCAGCGTATTGAAGTCACCTGCAGTATCCAAGGGTTCGCCATCGATCAAAGAGGATATCACTTGCAGAGTCGGCCCGGGTCGATCGAGGGCCGTGAAGTGACCGGCTCCCTGTAATTAGATTATAGAAAAAAATGTTCGGCGTGAAGTTGTGTTGGAAGAGGAGGGATGATAAACCTTGACTGTGACCACATCAATAGTGATGTCCTTATAGGCATACTGCAGAGCGTAGCCGCCTATTCGTTTCTCGTATCTAAATTACTCCGATTGCTTTCGATCACAACGAATGTCCGATGTCAGGAGGTCGAATTCGTCTCCCCAGCGAGACGAGGAGACGATTTCGTCAATAATGACCTCACTTCCATGAAGCATGCTTGTTCGACAGCTTCATATCGTATTCCTTTGCGAGATCATCGGCAAACCTGCACATGATTGGATTATTTCCGTCTTTATATACCCTTAGCTTCTATTGAAAAAGGTGATTTTGGCATTATCCACGCTAAGGGCGGGCTAGCCACCCCAGTACCGCTTAGCAACTTGAGCCTATCCCGGGACGACCAGTGGTTATTTTCGTCCCATTATTTGAAGCGCCGTTAGTCACACGGTTGTGAAGTCGCTAGACTTCATGATTAATCAGAATCTTACCACTGGCCGCTAAGGAAGTTGCACGTCGAGTCGACGTCGCCGGCATATATGAGGAGCTTGAAAGGCTTACCCCAGCTGAAACTTTTCATTTCAAAGCTAGATCTTGGAGACGAAACCAACTCAATCATCTTCCGGAAGAAAGGCCGCATGTCGAAGTATTGCGACTTGTACGCGTTGCCGACCGGCTGGCTGATAATGACTGGTCATTCGAGTCGTATAAATCGTAAGCTGTCCATGAACGAGATTCAAGATGTAAATGCAAGGGTGCCAAGAAATCTTGAATCGAAACGGGATAATTGAACACGCCTGCATCCCGTCCAAACGACTCTCTTGTCGTCTTGTCGCACATGCAACGCTGATTGAACCTCCGGAGTGTTCATGTACGTTCTGTGTTGATATATTAGATATCACGTTCTGATTATTTAGGGGCCACAAGCTCCGCCCACTTTGATGAGACAAGACTCCCCACAAAACGCGAGAAATCAAAGTCGCAAGGTTCATTCTTGACCAAATCACTCATTCTAAAGTGCGCTGGATAGCTACTGGGATTCCCAATCGATTGAGCACTGCCCAAAATGTGCACATCTTCACTTAGTAGGTCAAAATTGAACCTAAACGATGGGAATAGGCCGTTTTGACGAGTTGCAGTGTGCACTTTTTGGTTGGGCAGCAATTTTTCGACAAATACGAATATTGTAGGAAGTTTAGTGAAAAAAACAGAATTTTATCATGCTTCAAAAGCTTGCGACTTTGTTTTAAAGGTTTCAGTACGCGCGTATTTCCTCGCTTCCTACTCACGCTAAACACAGTGTGAGCGCCAGGGGGAATAGTCAAATGAGAGGAGAGAGGCGAGAGACACACCACACTCCCTCTCCCTCCGCCTCGCTCTCGTCTATATCTCCCTTCGATTTCGACTTTGAGCGTCGCAAAGCGCAAGCTCGACTAGGTAAAACTATGGCCGGCTGAGATGCGGGAAATGGGCAGAATAGGCTCCGCCCCTTTCCCTGTCGTCTCGCCTTCCCCCCCTCTCCAACGATACCTTTCACGCGTTCTTCTCGGGCTGTAGCGCAGCCCAGAGACAAGATGTCAACAAACGGTAAAAAGGGTAATGTTATTGGGTCCATGAGGGACAGTTTGGACATAAATTTAACCGGATTGTGACAATTCGGCAATCTACGTTGTGGCCCCTATGATTATTGCACTTTTTCATCAGTTCATCATCCCGGTCCACACATGGCTAAGCTCACCTCAACGCAAGCATTCCCCAGCAGAACAGGCCGTCCTGCGAGTCGGTCGATTCGCGGGAGATCAATCTCTGCAAGGAATTTTTATAAAAGGATTATTTTATACTGGACAATACCGCTTGATCAACGAATCCTTTCTTGTAGAAGGGTTCGACCAACTCGGGACGTCTATTATCGAAATGGAGAGGATCATAGCACGACGTGTAGAGGTTGTAGGCAGTCTGCTTGCTGCTGAAATTGCTGCATCTCTTTACCTCTTTTAAAATTCCCATAGCATTTTCTCGCTATTAACTTCACTGTCGATCTCTTATCAGGATTCAACAATACATTTGACGACCGAGCCGCACCTCCACACGGTGTTATCAGATTTCACAAGCGCAGATCAATCAGGAATAAGTAAGACATTTCTAACTACGAAACGCGCCTCCACACGCTGCTGGTGATGTTGATCGTACGCTGCGCGCAGAAGCTGTCGGGATCCTTCGGCACCATCGACCCTTCTCTGAATGTATTTGTGACTGATGAAACTCTACCGAATGCACGTACTCGTCAAAATCAAAGTATGCACGGGCGAAATCACACGACTCGAAGTATGCCGGGTTTCCTGGGTGGTCGGACTTCTTGCAGCACTGCTGCAGCGAGTCCCAATCCCTGTAAGAGACCTTCCATGAGAGAACGCACCTACCCCACGGATGAGATTTCTGCAACCTATGCCAATTTTTTTTGGTGATGTTGTCATACCAAGTGCTGATATTTGGCCAATAATCTAAGGTATTGATGCACTCTCCGAAAAGTTACAGGCCCGGCCCAAAAAAAGTCGATTTTTTCAACGATTAAAAATATACGCTTTTTTTATTTGTGTCGTAGTATTTTTGCACGTAGAAACCGAAAAAGATACTTAGAAATTCATCCGACATCGTTGAAAAGTCGAAAACCGTGATTTTCGATGATTTTTATTCGACCTGAAAAATTTTTTCGTCTGTGTACCTTTTTTGACTTGAAATTCGGATTCTACGCATAAAAGTACCCCGCACAGTATTTTTTTCACAGCCATCCGAGTACGCGCCCGGATAGCGAATCTCCTGGAAGAAAGCGCACTTAGTGCCCGCGCGCCGAACAAAGGTGTCTAAATGAGATTGCGAAATTGTGAACACTCTTTGCCCCGTGAATTTATTTATATTCTTGTAATTTTCACTTAATCTTCATATTCGTTCGTTCATTTTTCATCTTCCTGAGATTGTTCAGTTTACACTGATTGCTGAATTCACTAATTTTTTTTGTTCAAAAAGCTCTATTTTCATCGTAATTTTCTTTAACATCATTCGTGTTCTCGAAATGTTCACTTGATCTCATATTTTTTCTCTCGTTATTTATTAACTCCGATGTCGTGGCTAGTGCTCATATCCTCTGGAATTCCTTGATTTGTTTTACAATCAACGTAATTAAAAAGGCCCCCTAGATTGTCTTGAAAAGAAGCATTTCTAAACTTACATGCTGCAACTTTCCTGTGGGTATGATCTTCTGCTGTCGCCTATATGAAATACCCATTGGTTATTCAAAAATCGTCTCTGCACACTTTCCCAGAATAAATACACTCTCGTGTTTGCTCCGAAATTTCGAATTATTCTTTTCGCGATTGTTTTTTTCTGGCTTTCATTATCGCTTATTTTTGTTTCGAATTGCATTCATGTATACATTTCAGATATCAAAATGGGAAATAACAAGAGTAGTAACAAACAGCCAGTCGCTCACCATCCATCTATTACTGAAGTACAACGTTTGATCGACAGGCAAAATGCAATAAATAACGAGAAAGTCATCGAAGCTCTTGAAAAGCTACCCAAGTTCAATCTGAAAACGCAAGACTTCGGATCCTTCGTCGATGAGTTCAACAATGCTCAAGCAGTCCTCAATGCGAAGCTTGAAGAGAAGACTGCTAAAAGAGTATTTGAGAGTCTCATCGAGAATGAGGAGCGCCGTCTCTACGGACAAATTCCTGAAGAACTAAAACGGAACGACGACTGGGATGGCTACATCAAGGCTCTTTTTGATGTGTTTCACACACAAGCGGAAATTCGAATCGCTCGAAGAGTACTGACGAGAATGGAACAAGGGAGCGAAGAGTCTGCTCGATCATTCCGTAATCGTATTGATAACGCTGCTGGCTTTGCATATCCACAATCAAAAGAGGAGAGAATTACCCCATCCATGGATGCTTTCATCTTCGGACTCAGGAGATCATTACGGATGAAGATCCTCGATCGAGTACCGGAGGATCTGAACAAAGCGTTTGAATTGGCAGAGGTATTCGAATACAATAAGCAGTACGAGGAGCGTTTCCCAAGACGAAGCAACTTAGACGATGACGACATCTGTCTAGTCAATGCAATTACGATTTCAGGTTTGTTTAAGATCGTCGGGGAGGGGGAGGATAGAATGATTTATCAGTTGTATCCAAATTATCACAAAAAAAAATTCCAGATGAATCAAAAAGAACATGCTACTTCGCTGTATTACGGAAGCAGCCTGAAGAAACTCTTCCGAGGGAACCACATTCAGCAGTTACAACAAATTGCGGAGGAATTTTGACAAGGTGAGAAACAATAGTCTGCGAAGTAAAAAGAAGAAAAGAAATTTTCAGCATGGTAGATTTGGCAAAGAACGTAACTAATCAGTTCGGAATTGTGAATGAACTTGAATTAGTTCTCGCTCGTGGTGCTGGACTCTTCATTGATTTAACTCCTCAATTCGTTCGTTCTAATTTCACCGGCATCTGTCAAGAACATCTCGGTGAACTTTCGAGACGATGGAATTCCAAGCAGTGGGGACGACATATTCGGATCCGAACTGGAACAAATGGAAAGGTTCAAATATGCGGAGTTACAACTCACGATCGAGAAATTCGAAAAGGTTCGCACGATCTCAGCAAGGAGCAAGCACATAAGTTTCTTCATCACAAACATCGACTCCTCCATGTCGGACACCGTAAGATAATCTAGGAAATAAAAATTATTCAGTAAATAATCTTATATAATTTATTTAGCAATTTGCCCTACTCACGCCGAGGAAATTAATAAACTACCAGAAGTCGATTCTGACGAAATCAATCCAATCGAAGAGCCGATGGACGAAGATTTCGACACGTCTAATCAAGAAATCGTTGATGTCGAGAGGGCAGAATTAGAGGCCGCTCATGCTATTTTTGCCGAAAAGGCGAAAGTAACAGGCGTCACTCCTTCTCCAAACTTTGGATTTCTCTTGCCAGATACCAAGATGAGGAAAGTGTATGCAATGAAAAAGCTCACAAATGCAAATGCATCGGTGATCGCTCCTAACCACCAAGAAGAGCTGATGACGATGTACAAACAATTAATAATACCGAAGACTTGGAATAACTCAACAAAGGGATTGACAAAGGTAATTAAAGAGTATCATATGAAAATTCATGTACACTATCTTCAATTATGTTTTTTTCAGGCTCTCGAAGCAGTTGCTGAGCAGTATGAAAAAGCTCCAGATCGTAAGAGCCGAGAAGAAGTACTCTCTTGCATCGTGAATGCAGTTGGATTGAGAGAACTACAGAATTTTATTCCTGGAGTTTCCAGTAGAAAATATCATAAAGCAAAAATCAGAGCAAGAACCTTCGGTCCCTTCATCGAGCTAGTGATTCGCAGAACTCGATATGAACCAATCAAGCTCCACTACTATGTCAGCTTCATCACGAGGTAAAACAAAATTTTCACAGCTCAGCTCTTTTCATTAATTTCCAGTCCGATCATCTCGACTGGAATTCCTTATGGTGAAAGGAAAGTGAAGACATCTGATGGATCTTCAGTCTCCATTCCGAACACGATTCGATTACATCGGAATGCAGAGATTATTAGAATGTACAAGAAACATATGGAAGATATTGGGAAGAAGCATCTGATCATCAAGGACTCTGTTGCGTATGCGATACTCAAGAAATGCTCTGCCACGAGAAGGCATGCTCTGACTTGTGTGGATTACTTCATCGCGGAAGGATCAGATGTGAGATGAAAGTCTCAGAAAATATGTACGTGATATTTTCAGGCTTTCAAGGATGTGGAAGACATACTGAGTACTCTGCAAGCTTCCGCCCTTCTTGATAGTGATATGGCCAAACTGTGGAAGTATAATGTTGCGCAATCGAGACTCTACCTGAAGACAGACTTCCGCATGCATCTCAAAAAAGAATCAAACCTGAGAAGATTCACATATATGATTACGCCCTTGGATTGTTCAAGAGGAATCTTGAGGACGTCCAAGCGCATAATAATGTCCTTTCGGAAGTATCGCAAGCGATGACAGAGATGAGTCATGGAGCGGACCTTTCTTCCAAAGCGGGATGGGCACTCAGATTGAAAAGAAAACGTGGTGTTTATTCGGAAAAAGCCAAGAGATTTGCTGAGAAACTTTTCCAACGAGGAGACGTGTCCGGTAGAAAGATGGATCCTGCGGAGGTCGAAAGGTTGATGAAGGAGGAGGAAAGCATCAAACCATACGAAAGAATGAATGCTCAACAGATTCGGTCGTACTTTGGAACTCTTTCCAAAGAGAAGAAGGCTGCGAAGGAACCGAAGGCACCGAAGAGAAGAAAAACACAAGATAAGAATGAGGAAGACGAAGATGAGGATGAAGAAATGATGTTGAACGAGGACGATGAGGAAGATTATGGTGATCTATCTGATGAAGATGAAGAAAATATTGATGATTTCGAAAGAGAAAGAGACGATGTGATCCATGACATCATTAAGGAGAGCTTCAATGAACTTTTCAACGAGAATGATTTTCCGATTATTGACGATGATGTTTGAATCGAGAAGTAATACAGCATAACATACGATTATGCTGATCTATCTATGAATCAATTCAATTCTTATTATATTAAATTCTTGTTTTCGAACTAATTACGTTGATTTGTATTTTTTCCCAAGCGTTCTCAATTGTTAAGCTAATGATATCCGAAATAAAAGATAACTGCCAAATCAAGTGAAATCAGCAATCAGTGTAAACTGAACAATCTCAGGAAGATGAAAAATGAACGAACGAATATGAAGATTAAGTGAAAAATACAATAATATAAAGAAATTCACGGGGCAAAGAGTGTTCACAATTTCGCAATCTCATTTAGACACCGTTGTTCGGCGCGCGGGCACTAAGTGCGCTTTCTTCCAGGAGATTCGCTATCCGGGCGCGTACTCGGATGGCTGTGAAAAAAATACTGTGCGGGGTACTTTTATGCGTAGAATCCGAATTTCAAGTATAAAAAGGTACACAGACGAAAATCCGAAGTATCTTTTTCGGATTCTACGTGCAAAAATACTACGATACAAATAAAAAAAGCGTAAATTTTCAATCGTTGAAAAAATCGACTTTTTTTGGGCCGGGCCTGTAACTTTTCGGAGAGTGCATCAAAACCCTAGATTTTTGGCCAAATATCAGCACTTGGTATGACAACATCACCAAAAAAAAATTGGCATAGGTTGCAGAAATCTCATCCGTGGCCCCATCCTAAAAGCTACGTTTTATCGTGGAAGGTCTCGTAAAAGGAATATTTCATATTGACTGAATCTATCTGTATTTTTGTTAGTTTTCATCCCTGTCAACTATGTTATTCACTTTGTCGCCTACGATTATTCATTCAAAACTTTACTCCTTGCCGAGCGCCCCGTGGAAGTACTGGTACTGTAGTCTGGAATTGAACTGGAAATGACGATCTTTTTTTTTTGAAGAAAATGGGAATATCATACGCTATCGTAGTTGCTGAGAACTCCATTACCGACAGCAATTCCTTGGAAGTTAAGGTAGGGCAAAGTTCCAGCCTGATGTGATTTTTTCCTAAATGACAAAATAATATTTGTAAAACCTGAATTAGCTCGATAAGCTTGACAGCAGTGGATGGGACGTAGACACCGCCGTAGGATTCTCCTTAAATATTTTGCATTCGTATTGATTTGACATTATGGAATACCGGTGAGGTAGAAGTGTCGGTTCTTGTACTCTGGATAGACACCGAGGAAGTCCAAAAGAGCCAGCTTGAGGTCCTCTGCCGTCTGAAATTGGTTGAGTTCGACGAAAACATGAAAAATAATTAAAAATAGTTTACCAGTTCGTCGTTCCATTCAAGGCTGGGGTTCTCGGTAAAGTTCTGGAATGAATACCCGACTCCACGAGGAGAATCAATGAAAATTACGTTAGCGATCTGAATTTTTTTTATATTTTTTTTTTTATCATTTTCAGAATAATGAATTTCCTGTTGTTTGGCTAACCTTATTCCAAGAGTAGATGTTTTCGTAGAGAGTTGTTTGGTCTCGATTTGGTCTGAATGGCCCATTTCCCCACAGTAGTGCAGTATACCCCGAACAGCCAGGACCTGGAAAGAAATTTAAAAAAAATATCTGTTGAAGAGAGATACAATTGAAAATTAACAAACTAACCTCCAGAAAGCCACAGCACCAGCGGGTCGTTTTTCGGATCTCGCTGCGACTCCACAAACCTGCACAATTTTTTTCAAAATCAAAATGTTCACATTTTAAAATTTTAAACATAAAAATTCTAACAAACCAGTAATGGAGGTAGTTGCCCTTGATTCCATTCAGATATCCGGCATACTGATCAAAATTGAGCTTCCACGTGAGGCCGGGTAAGTCGAAGACGCGATCCTCTTCTTTTCTCGACACTGAAAGGCATTTTTATTTCTCCTATTAGAGAGGCAGCTGCGAAATGCTTCTATTTCGGCCAAGTTCTCTTTGAAGGTCTTCAGCAGAAAAAAACGAACATTCAGGTGCAGGCGCATCCAGAAACTCTTTGAGCAATGGCGCAGCATCGATGGAGGTATACGTTTGCGTGTGATCGTAGCTCTGTAATTTGATTATTTTATTTTAGCGAGAGAGTATGATTTCCACCTTGGCAGATTCAATAAAGTTCCGGATCATCTGCAGTGTCGGAGCAGGGCGGTCAGTCGACGTGAACAGGCCTGCTCCCTGAAATATATCGCATTGCTACCTGCAGATTTCCTGGGAATGGTTGAATCGCACTCAAATTTTTGAAGCGAGCATGCATTTTCGGCCGAGTGGGGAGTGCTTCACCCAACACGAATCTTTTGGACCAACTAACCTTTACTTGCACAAGATCAAGAGCGACCTTGCCTTGTCCAAAGCGCTTCGAATATCCTCCGCCGACGGGAGGGAACTAATATTGATCTTTAATCTTTAGAATGCATATTCCATACTCACCCCTTTGCCTCTCTTGTATGTCCACTCCGCTCTTTCGGCGACAACTTTCAACTGTAACGGTTTGATGTATATTCATCCAAATGTCTACAGCCGAACCTGCTTCACAGCAGCAATTTCCTCCAGGAACCACTGATCAGCGAGGAATGAGCTAGTGAGGTCCATGTCGCCGTTGTAGATCAGTCCACGGATATCGGCACCTCAATTTAGGTTGGTTAATAGTGAATTTGAAATTGACAAACCTGAATCGATGATGGCAGCAAACTCGGCGGTCATGTCCCACTCGGTTTCAACGAAGTCATTGCTGAAATTTCTATATAAGCATCGTTGACTAGATAAGCGCTTGTAAACTCCAAATGGCCCAATATTGAGAAGAGTATGTCAAAAACGAACCCAGCTCCGCATGCAGTGAACTGCTCGACGTGCAGAGCCTTCCGAACCTGAATAATTCTAAGCGTTCTTCCTGTATTTCATACGAGCTCCTCTACTGAGTAGTTAGGTGATTCGTAATAGAACATGCATGAAACAACTCAAACTATGTAACTCACATCGGGTAAGTTGAGATACTTGTCCATCGCATCGTCAACGTAACATTGGAAGCCACCCATAGCGTCGGTTGAGTCAGCGAATTGGTTCGCCTGGAATATCAGCATTTTTTGGATGACCACATAAACTATCGAATGGAAACGCCTCGTCTATCATTCTGATAAATTCATTTGTGCGTAGTGAAATTACTCACTCCTTGATCAAAGAAAGGGCCCTCGTTATTCTCATACGACTTCGAATTGGAAGTGACTAGGGCTGGATTCGACTTCACATTTGCAGTCCTTGTGTAGCAATCTTGGTACGGGTTGAACGGGCTGTTACTGCAATCATTAGACAGATTTTGATACCAAGGAAGTACCACAAACCTTGATTTGAAAACCATGGCATTGCCGAACTTGTTCACTTTGACTGCGCATGCATTCAGTGTCTAAAAATAGTGACGGTGCGTCACCAAATCCAACCAGGACAAGCGTTAGCTTACCGCATCTGTGAACGTCTTGGCGCTAATGACACTGCCGTTAGAGATATCGACGAAGTACGAGAAATCACAGTAGAGAAGGTTGCTGGGCTGCCCGGATGCTGTGCAGCAATCGATCAGCGAGTCGTAAGCTCTGAATAATTTTTTGGAAGAATTGCTCATTCAGCTTCGATTAGTGAGGGCCTGTTATTGATCGCCTTTAAGAAATGAGAGAAGAAATGCACATGAATAACTCACTGCTTGCCGATTTGTCCACGGTAGTAGAGGAGGTCTATGTTGGCGTTGAACTGCAACGACAATCGATTTTGAAAAACATATTGGCGCTTACCGAATCCGAGAATCTCATGAGTCCGTTACCAATGGCAAAGCCCTTCAACTTGAGCTGCACCAAGTCACTCTGAAACATCATCCGTCCACTTCCAGTTTATGATCCAGTGGATCCTGCGGAAATACTCATTCCGTACCTCCTGAAGGAGTGCGTTGACGAGCCTGGGCACGAAGATGCCACCGTACCATTCTCCTAAGAAAATTCATAATTATTTGAGAAAATGTGTACATTTTATATTCCCATATGTACCAGCGACGTAGAGATCGCGATTCTTGAATTGAGGATAAGCCACAATGAAACCCTGAAGGGCCGCAACAAGGTCGTCGGTTGCCGGAAATACTTTTCTTTAATTTTTGTTGTTGTTGTCGTTGACATATGTATAGTTTCTGTTGATATTTTGTTCTTACCAGTGACCTGTTTCTGATTCCAGCCGATCCCTGGTCTCTGTACGAGAATCCGGTGCACACAGGCGAATCGATGAAGAGCACATTAACAATCTGGAATGGTTTCGAAAAAAATCTTTTCATTTTGCACGATCTCTCATTGACGTTTGTTCTAGATTTGTTATTGACGGCCGATATTCTTGACGGAATCGCTTGTCAAAGGGAATCAATTAACAAACCGCGCATACAATCTTATCAGCGCCGAAACAAGACAAGCGCTGTTACAATTAATGGTCCGTGTCTTTATGCTCTTTCAGAGGTTCGAGCGGCAAAGTGAGAATACGAATTACATAGCCGTTTTCCTCTTGGTGACCTCTTGGTTCTAAACAACGCTATGAATTGAATCGTGACCCGCTCTCACGCCAACAGACCACGTTCTTGGGGGACTTCATAACATCATCAAAATTATCTTTTCCATGCACCTCGACTCAACGGACAATGATACCAATGATCTCAAACTGAAAAATGAGCTGAAATCATCAAAGTTGGAAAAGTGTCCAGATCATATCAAATTTGGTACGAATCGAAAATCAGGTGAAGCAAATTGATTACTTTATTCCATGCGAATACGTTTTCCTGGAGATGTTGACCGTCCTTGGTGGGATGAAAGGGACCGTTTTCCTTGAGGGGACCTGAACAAGATGCTGCCCAGACTGTGCACTTCGCGAACGTGGAAAACGAATGAAATCATTAATTTCTTTGAAAAGCTATGTTTTGAAAAGGAAAACCATTGACGGGCGCATACCGGAAACAGTCTGCGTGAATGGTTGTCCGTTCAGCCACACAATAAGAGGATCATTTGTCGGGTTGGCTTGAGACTCGAAGAACCTGAACAATTTTCAATTTCTGTTGTTTTTCTTGACATAAAAAAACTTTACCAGTAATGAAGATGATTTCCTGCAGTTCCGTCGAGATATCCCGAGTAGTGCTTGAACTTGACCTCGAAAGTGACACCGGGCAAGTTTGTGACCTGGTCCTTCACAGGATCAGCGCATAGGCCTGATGAAGATACAACGTTTTGAATTTATACTTCATAAATAACTGTAAGGAATACCTAAAGCAGTCAGTAGCGGCAGCAATGCGGCCGCTCTCATGGTTCTCACCTCAAAAATCATGTCTAAATTATTTGATCATTGAATATTTTGAAAAAAAAACAAAAAATATACAAAACTAACGCCAAAAAATCGAAGTGAATCCTAATCAGCTTGTCCACAAAGCTCGCGCAACGATTCTGCGCGGTCCGTTTGAGTGCCGGCGATAAGAGAGACGGCGCGATTTTCTGTAATCTTTGACAGAAGGCCATTCCAGGCCGGGTTCGAGGACAGATACTTTCATGAAAAGCCGTTCGGCAATTACACCAAATCGTAGACATTTGCGCAAGTAGACATTTGTTCTTGATGTGTTTTCTTTTGAGATTAAACGACTTTATTACATTATTTGCATTATCTACAAGGAGGCGTGCATACACACTCCACAATCTACAGATTCAATACAAAAGCGATCATCGCAAGAAGAAGCGAGGTAAGGGTGAATCCAGTTGCCAGTGAGGTTGAGGGAGCAGAAGTGGTTGTTGAGGTCGTTGATGTGGTGGTAGGAGACGTGGTCGGAGCATCAGACGTTGACTTGGTGTCGTCAGGCTTGGGAGTTGTCGTTGTTGCCACAGTTGTGGGCGATGGCGAGGGCTGAGCTGGTGTGGTAGGATCGACCAGGACACTTTGTCTCTGCAATATCCTTTGTAATAGTGGCTGCTGATTTGATTCTCGACTAGTTGAAGTAGTAATGACAGATTTTTTAAAATTACAAGAATAGTTCACCGTGAATTGAGGCAGCAGTGGCTTTCTGTCCGTGGTGTAGGGTACGGGTGTGTCGTACGCATTTTTCTTGAGGAACGCATCGATCATTTGAAGAGCGGGACCAGGACGGTCAGTTGGGACCATGTGGCCGGCGCCCTGAAACATATTGATGAGTGGGTGCTAAATATGTACATATTCACACCTTAACGGTGAGCAGATCAAGCGAGAATTTCTTGGTCGTCGAGTACGTCGTCTGGTAGCCAGCAATCACATCGCGATAGTGCCACTCGGATTTCTCGCTCTGAAAATTGGTTATTTTGCCTTTTGCAGAAAACAATGTCAAAAAGTGATTCGGAGCACGAATTAATTCTCTAACCTGCGTCCATCCATTCTTCGTTGCGAGTGTCTCGACGAACCACTGTGCCTGCTGCAGCTGGCAAACGTCGTCAATATCTCCGTTGTAAAGAAGCACCCGTAGGTCCAGAGGGGAATTCATGAGGTACTGAAGTGATGACGAGGTGTTGTGCAATGTTATAATACCTCAGAATTCATGACGAACTCCACGTTTTATATATAGTAAATATACCTCGAACTGCTCGCTCATGTCCTCCTTGTTCTTCTTGTACAAGAGATTGACGCACTCCTCCCACTTGTCCACTTGGGCCGGCACATGAAGAGCCGTGCGGACGTGATCCTGCAGTCAAAGGCGTTTGCAAAATTTCATTTTGACATTATCGGAAGCTGTATGACACTACTGCCACGTGCATGAGTTCAACCACCGTGGTGGGACCATGCAATAGACTGACCATTTTGAGGTAGGCCGTCGTTGCATCATCCATCCAGCACTGGTATCCGCCCGTGTTGTCGGTGGAAATAGGGTCGAGAGTGCCCTGAATATAGCGAATTCGACCTATAATCAACTCGCAAAGCCACCGGCTACTTCTTTTCGTACAAAATGATATGCTGCGTTTGGAAGAGCGTCTGTCTGTCCGAATGTATATGTTAACAATGAGGTAGCTGTACATGCTGTCTACTTATTGCTTACCCAATCAATCGTATCAGATTCCTCTCCGAACTTTTCCCTGTGGGCTGCGGCCGCACGAACGCGGTTACTGTGACGCATGGACAGAATTCGTGACTTGTACTGAAAGTTCAGTTGAATGCTGTTTGGTTCTTAGAGATTGTTTCGTGTCGTTGACTGATAGTTTAATGAAGTTACCGAAGTCTTGCTCTTGGATCCCGCAAATTGACCGCCTTCGATAGCGTAGCAGTCCTGATACAGGTTGTAGGCGTCGTTTCTAGACAATGTGCTTATCTTTCAGAAATGATATAATCATAGGAAAAAATGACTGACGTGGTTTGCCACTTGATGCTGTTTTCCGACAGATCGATTTTATTCATTGCATCGACGCATTTCTTCCCTTGTGCGTCCAACTGAAATCAATAAATTGCACTGATTAGAGACCAGCTTCGAAAAACCTTCCGATTTCTCTGGATCTAAACATTTCGAATGAACCCTTATCTTCTTTGACCAAAATTCAACAGCCCCCACGCACATCCGCTTTCGGCTTTAGTGTGATTGCGCTCTCGTAGAAGTCATCGTAGTGGCAGTACAGACCGCCGTTTGCATCGTCACCCGTGCAGCAATCAGCGAGCGTATCGTATTGGCTGCAAATTTGGATTCAATGTCAAGTATCAGGGAAATATCAGGAGAAAAATAGAGTTATTTTCTACTAGCAGTTAGCTATTGGTGAACAAGTTTTAAAAAAATCAACGCAGCATCAATAACGTACGTCTTATCTATCAAGCCTTTCATGTAGCTGAAAGAAGGTGATGTGCGCAGCTAAATTAGTTAATTATTTGCAATCCAAAAAAGGTTTGCACTCACATCCTGCTTGAAGCTCACTTGCCCATTACCGATGATCATACCCTTCAGGTTGATGCTCGATACTCCTGCCTGGAATAGGCGATCTTCTTCTATGAATAAGTATATGTAGTTTATTCGAATTTAGCCTCTTCGAACTACGACCAGTAATGCTGGTAGTCGAAATGAACGCTTTGAAAGGATTCTATTACTCGATTTAGAGTAAGGAAACCAAAGAGACCGAATTCGCACCTCGATCTTCTGCGCAAGGTATGTGGAGATCAGCGGTAAGTAGACGCCGCAGTAGGATTCTCCCGAGGTGTAGAATTCCTGAATGATCACGTAAATGGTCTGTCTGGATGACTCATAGCTTATTATCTCGGGAATGGCTTCAGGATTGGTTCAGGTTTAATAGTGAAAGATGAACCTTAGCTTTCATGTCGGGGAAGATAGTGAAGAAGTCCTCGAGTGCCAGATATGCATCAGGGGCGATCTGAATTGTAGAAACATGTCCAGATGTGATAGGACCATCTGATTCCAACTAGAAAACCTCTGACATCGTCATCGCTGACAGTGACCGCGTGGTTCTCGGTCGAATTCTGGTACGAGAATCCGACGAGTTTTGGTGAGTCAATGTAGAGCACGTGAGCTGCCTTGTTCCACGAGTAGACGTTCTCATACAGAGTGCGCTGGTCGGGATTCACTCTAAGATAAACGTTGATTAATTTCTGAATAACATATCGCGTTCATATCGCCTAATAATTCGGACTCGAAAAACTCGATTCTATTGCGTGCCTGAATGGTCCATTCTCTGTGAAGAGTCCGATCAACGACGAGCAGCCGGGGCCGCCATTCAGCCAGAGCACAACCGGCGCAGCCGGGTCGGGGTTCTGGCTCTGGAAGAACCTGGAAGGACATCACATTTTAAGCAAACTATCTCAAACATGTGCTAGGAAAGCCGAAGTAGCCTACCAATAGAAGAGTTTGGTTCCAACGCCACCCTGCAAGTATCCCGCCCACTGATCGAATCCAAGGTCGTACGTGAGTCCAGGGAGATCGTAGATCTTATCGGCGTTTGCGCGACTCGCTGGAATTTTCACAATTTTATGCACTACGCATCCAACACTAATATCAAGGAACCAAGGAATCGCTCACTGATTGTTTTGGGTGGCGCGAGGTACTCGGGTTTGAGCGGTTTCCGGTCGAGGTTATCGTATTGCTGGTACAGCGGGAAATTGTAGTCGACGGGATTCTTGGCTGGAAGGTCCTTTGATCTGAGAGCGAAGTTGTGGAACATCTGCAGTGCGGGGCCGGGACGGTCCATTTGAACCATGTGACCTGCTCCCTAGAAATGCATTAATCATATCTCAATTCTCATTTGTGTCGATGCGAACTCGCCTTCACTGTGACAAGATCAATAGTGACGAGACCGCCCATATGCGCCCACGACTTCTGATAGCCGCCGATGCTGCTTACTGCAGGGTATCTGAAGAAGTGATTACAAAAAAAAGATAGGTATGGTCGAGTTGTATCCAGCTAAAAAAAAACAATTATCACTTGGTCTGCTGATAGTCCCACGAGGTGAACGGTGTTGTGACTTCCATATCGTTTCGCTGTGCTAGCTCCTCGATGAACCTGAAATTTGAAATTTGTCATGATCTATGACAGTACAAAAGACACGCACCATTGCCCTCCCAGGAACTGGCAGGCCATGTCGGCATCTCCGTGATAGATGAGAAGGCGAAGCGGTTTGCCCGATTTATTCACCGAGTCGAAGATGGACTGAATATTTATGCACTTATTTCTGTTTGTTGGAAAAGTAGAATAAGATTTTGTCCACTTCGACAATAGTATACCTCAAAGACGGACGTCGTGTCGTTGTGCTCTTGGATGTAAAACGTAGATACGGTGTCACTGAATTGTCTTTTTTAGAAAGCGTTGCGATAGCCAACCTTAACAAGTTGGCCCGTTAGGAAGCTAAATCAGCACCTGCATTCCTCCCAATCGTTCTGGCGGTTGAAGTGGTCGGGAATGTGGATGGCAGCTTGTACTTCCGGCCTGAGAACGTGAAGCATTAACAATGAGGCTGTCCGCCTAAGGTTCAACAAGCCTCCACAGAGGTCGAGAACAGTTAAAAAAGAAAAATCTCTGTAAAGTTGGCCCTAGGGGTTATTTTTGACCCTCTACACGCTGGGACACTCGATTTCGCAATATGTCCCCTTTTCGCTCCAGGTGGGGGGGGGGGCCCTCATTTTGCCTGGAAATTCCTTTTTTGACTATTTTTCTTCAGAAAGTGGCCAAAATGGCACGAATTCTGGAGTATATAATCAGAATTTCGAGCTCTATCACGTGATTATGTTGAATTGGCTCAACTGTTTTTCGTTTTCGAGAAAAAGCCATTTTTTCACCTAATGAATTTCAGAAATGAAAGAGGATGTTCCCCTGATGATTTTAAGCTAATAAACTCGAAAGTTGTCTGTGTAAATCAAAAGTTGACGTCATCTTAGAGACACTTCAAAAAATAAATTTCTCAGAATACCCCTATGTTGGTGCTCGTTTTGTAGAGCACATAAAACTGACCATTTTTTGTGTTGGACTTTTCCTTGAAAAAACGTTCCAGTAAGAAGTTACAGCTATCGAAAAAGTGCTTGTTTACCATTTCGAGAAAACCATAACTTTGATCAACTGTAACTTCTTTCGGGAACGTTTTTCAAGGAAAAGTCCAACACAAAAAATGGTCAGTTTTATGTGCTCTACAAAACGAGCACCAACACAGGGGTATTCTGAGAAATTTATTTTTTGAAGTGTCTCTAAGATGACGTCAACTTTTGATTTGCACAGACAACTTTCGAGTTTATTTGCTTAAAATCATCAGGGGAACATCCTCTTTCATTTCTGAAATTTTTAGCCGGGCGCCACCATTAGGTGAAAAAATGGCTTTTTCTCGAAAACGAAAAACAGTTGAGCCAATTCAACATAACCACGTGATAGAGCTCGAAATTCTGATTCTGTACTCTAGAATTCATGCCATTTTGGCCACTTTCTGAAGAAAAATAGTCGAAAAACGAATTTCCAGGCAAAATGAGGGGACCCCCCTCCTGGAGCGAAATGGGGACATATTGCGAAATCGAGTGTCCCAGCGTGTAGAGGGTCAAAAATAACCCCTAGGGCCAACTTTTCAGAGATTTTTCTTTTTTAACTGTTCTCGACCCTTGTTGAACCTAAGGCGGACAGCCTCATATATACATTTTACCTTCACATGTATAGTAAAAAAGCTCAAGTATTACACAAATCATTATAGAATACAACAAAGTGAGTCGCGCACTTGTTCAGATAGGCATCTCTCGCGGCATCTCCGTAGCAGTACCCTCCGTGGCTGGCGTCCGTCGAATCGTAGTTAACGCGCTTCTGAATATGGTGGCTTCTTGTGAAGGCATCATCGGAAATTTATTCTCAGAAATAGAAATTTGATGAAAAATGAGCTGACAGCTTGATCAATGAATGGAGAATACACCATTGGCCGACCGATGGCGTCTCTCTTCACTCGACCGCCTTCATCTGCTTCCTCCTGCTTCACTGAATTAACAAATTTTACATAACGAGAAAAAATTTCCAAAAAAGTTTCAACAACAAAAGACAGTGTGGTGATTCATTCAAAATAGTGGTCATCATCGAAAAATAACGAACTCTGCGCTCTCCTTATAGCCTGAACGCGTTTTGCCTTCGGACTGGTCTGGTAGCAGTCCTGGTATGTGTTGTAGACGTCGTTTCTAAATTTTCCTTCAATTTGCAAGCTGCGGGATTCAATAAATACCCAGTCTCCCACACGTCATTGAATGCCTGTTGGATGAGCTCCCGCCCGCAGAAGCCCTCCAGGGTCTCCTTGTCGAATTTGTGCGGCACAGGCTGGCCAAACGAGTTGAAGGTGACGTACCTGATATTGTGATATGGAAACTTCACAAGGATGCAAATATGATTGAACAAAAGCTCACTGCGTGAAGTCGAAGGTTGACATCGGTCCGTCAAAGTCATCCGGTACGCACTTGCCCATCGATTCGTATTCGCTGCAAAGAATGATTGCTTTCAATTCATGCGATGCTGGTCACAAGGAATTGTAATATTCGCAAAATTGGTGAACATACTCTTTGCTGTGGAATCCTCGCATGTAGGTTAGCGTCAGTGCGGAGTTGAGATCTTTGATCATCGAAAACTCGCCGTTGCCAATCGCCAGACCCTCCAGATTCACGTCCTTCACTTCTCCGGACTGAGAAAATGAAATGATTCAATATGATGATTAGCTGTTCCCTCACATTAATCTTCTGCAGCAGTAGGTCGGCAAAAGTAGGAATGTAGATACCGTTGTACGACTCGCCAGTGATGAACACTTTTCTAAATTCAAGGTGGAATATCGACTGATTTGGGATGCACTTCTTACCTATTCTTGTACTCTGGATAGCACTTAATGAAATCGACCAGAGCAGCGACGCTGCCCTCGGCTGTCTAAAGAGTGCGTGGTTAAATCCAGAATACTTAAAATCAAAAAACTCAATAAGCCCAAAAAAAGACGACTCAGATCTATGAAATCCATCTGTCTAAATGGGAGAGGAAAATAATAAACTCACCAGCGTATCGCTGTATTGGTGCAATGTTGTGGGGTCACTATCGCTTGCTTGGTACGAAAATCCGACACCACGAGGAGACTCGAGGAAGAGTACATTGCCGACCTTGATAGATTATCATGTAAAGTTCATCTGAGCTCAAAATGAGAGGAAGATTTAGCACCTCACCTTATGCCAGGAGTACACGTTCTCATACAGGGTTTCCTTATCGGGATTGTTCTGAAACGGGCCGAGCTCCTGAATGGTTATTTCCGATTGATTGCTCTTTCGAATCACAACCAACACTCAAGAGTCCCGTAAGCGACGAGCATCCCGGTCCACCGTTATACCAGAGAACGAGAGGCACGTCTTCCTTTGCTAGCGTTTCGTTGTTGTTTGTGGTGTCTGCCTCGATCAACCTATACATTTTTGTTCCGTTGTTATCTGTTTAGTAACATGCACGGTGTCAGTGCATTCGATTACAATAACTATGGTTCAATCTAACCAGTAATGAAGGTAGTTGCCGGTTCCGGCGCTCACGTAGCCAGAGTATTGATTGACTCCAAGATCGAATGTGAGACCGGGAAGATCGGTGATCTGAATGTGTCTCGTTATATGACAGAAGAGAAGCATCTGACAGTGTGTTGACACAACGATATAGGGATCTCTTTATCGGTAAGAACTAAAAAAACACTAGCTCACCAAATCGTTCGCCTTGTTGCACTGGGGAGGGGGTGGTGGCAGGTCTCTGGCGGCTGCTCGCTTGGCGCGAGTGGGCGTGTTAGTGAGGTCCTTCTCGCGACCGACCTCAAAATCCATGAATAATGTTGGGGGAAAATAGAGAACTACTTGCTCTCCAATACAGAAGGAATGCAAAAAAAAAGTATACACACTTGTTCTTCGACAGCGTAGCGCTCGAGCAGATCGGTCAATTTCAACTTCGCGTTTACTGCAATCATTCAATGGTTGCATTGTTATTGCATGCACATTACCACTCGATGCAGAAGAATAATGCATTGCGCTAACCTGCCGTGTTCAGTGGTTTGCCATCGAGCAAGGATGCAATCACTTGCAGCGTCGGGCCGGGACGGTCGAGGGCCGTGAAGTGACCGGCGCCCTAGAATGAAGGCGTTTGCACAAAGTGTTGAGGGAGAACGAAGTAGACAAGAAAGAAGATTCCATCTCTAGACCTTTAGCACGAAGAAGCCCCTACCCGACATGCTTAAAGTCTGAATAAATATGTACGGTAAACCTTGACGGTGACGACTTCTATCGTGATGTCCTTGTACGAGTACTGCTGAGCGTATCCGGCGGTTTGTCTCTCGTATCTAAATTGAATATCTTTTGATTTATTATTCCGATAATGATGATGATGATGAACAGACCTCCAAGACGCATGTTGGTTCGACACTTTCATGTCGTACTCTTTCGCGAGATCCTCGGCGAACCTGTGAATAGTTTCTCATCACGCTCCTTCGTCTTGCTTCTATTGTCGTCTTTGCTTTTCACTTTCTGGGCGCCGTATTATGGACTTCTTGATAAAATGACATCTTACCACTGTCCGATGAGGAAGTTGCACGTCGAGTCGACGTCACCGGCGTAGATAAGGAATTTGAAGGGCTTGCCCCAACTGGAATTTCGATTTCGAAACTCGATGTTGATAATTGAACAAACTCGATCATCTTCCGGAAGAATGGCTTCATGTCGAAATACTGCGCCTTGTACGCGCTACCGACCAGCTGGCTGAATTATTGTATACTTCTTTAGCTGTAATTAAAACATCTATTCGTTTGAGCGGAATGAATGCGGGCATGCGGAATGCGAAATAAAATCGAAATGAATCTGTCATCGGTTATATTTTTATACGAACGGATACGCACCTGCATCCCGCCCATACAACTCCCGTTTTTTCGTTTATATGCACGTGCAGCGCGGCTTGGACCTCCGGACTATTCATGTATCTTCTGAAGAAAAAACCTGATCATCATTGATAAACAAGGGCTATCTGCAGCTATCTGAGCCGCATTCTGTTTTACGTAAACCACCGTAAATAAGCTTACTTCAGTGCCAGTTGTCCCCAGCAGAACTGACCGTCCTGCGAGTCCGTCGATTCGTGAGAGATGAGTTTCTGCCAGGGTTTAAGTTATTCTAGATAATACATTGATTAATAATAAATATTCACCGCTTGATCGACGAATCCTTTCTTGTAGAAGGGTTCGACCAACTCGGGACGTCTATCATTGAAATGGAGAGGATCATAGCAAGACGCGTAGAGGTTGTAGGGCGTCTGCTTGCTGCTGAAATTATTGCGCATATTGCAATTTTCACGGATGATTTATCTGGAATCATTAACATATTCTAGGACTCACTTCCAGACGGTGTTTGTGATGTTGATGGTGCGCTCAGCGCAGATGTTGTCGGCTCCATCTTTCGGCACCGGCGATCCTTCCCTGAATGTATGACGTGAAATGTGCGGTCTGTGAACCAAAAAAGGCGTACTCATCGAACTCAATGTAGGCATGGGCGAAATCGCACGACTCGAAGTAGGCCGGGTTGCCCGGGTGGTCGGACTTCTTGCAGCACTGCTGGAGCGAGTCCCAGTCCCTGTAAATATATTTAACTAGTATCCTTGCTCGTCTGACTTCTTGTTATTACGCGCACTAATTGTTGTACAACAACACACTCTTTGCCGAGCGCCCCGTGGAAGTACTGGTACTGCATCATGGCGTTGAACTGGAATTGACATTGATTTTTTTTTCAAATTTAAGAAACATTCGCACCTGCGGGTCCCTAAAGAAGAACGTCTATCACGTGTACTACGGCAATTAGTGAATTTTCAGAGCCGTTTTCAAACATACACTGTCGTAGTTGCTGAGAACTCCGTTAGCGACAGCAATCCCTTGGAAGTTGAGGTAGGGCAGAGAGCCGGCCTGAATTGATATTGTCACAATTTCAACTTTGCATTTGTAAAACTTGAATCAGCTCAATCAGCTTCACAGCAGTTGAGGGCACGTAGACACCACCATATGACTCTCCTGAAATGGTCTTGAATAAATCGAATTTGGTAGGAAGGCTTAACCGGTGAGGTAGAAGGGCCGGTCCTTGTACTCGGGGTAGACCTCGAGGAAATCGAGAAGTGCTAACTTGAGATCTTCTGCCGTCTAGAATGTATTCTTAATGCATGTATGGATACAAACATACGTCATTCGGGAACACGAATCGACATAAGAACAAAGAAAAATATAAAAAAATAACCAATTCGTCGTTCCACTCAAGGTTGGGGTTCTCGGTGCGATTCTGGAAGGAGTATCCGACACCGCGAGGAGAGTCAATGAAGATCACGTTGGCAATCTGAGAATTACATCATAATAATCACAAGTTTGATTTTCGAAGACACGACGTGCCTTGTTCCACGAGTAGATGTTTTCATAGAGCGTCGTCTGGTCTCGATTGGGACGGAAGGGCCCATTGCCCCACAGCAGTGCGGTGTAACCCGAGCATCCTGGTCCTGGAAAGAAAAATAGCTACCAATCAGAGCTGATATTTCCCAAGGGAATATATTTTATATTTTTGCAGTGTAGGAGCTAATCGCAATTTTATTCGAAAAAAGGACAGATCCAAGCAGAGCTGACATTTAGCAAAACCAACCTCCAGAAAGCCATAGCACCAGCGGGTCGTTCTTAGGGTCGCGCTGAGATTCGACGAACCTGCACAATCGAAGTCATCGTGATGGATAATAAATGCAAAAAACAATTCAAACAGACCAGTAATGGAGGTAATTGCCCTTGATTCCATTCAGATATCCGGCGTACTGATCAAAATTGAGCTTCCACGTGACTCCGGGCAGATCGAAGATACGATCCGCTTCTTTTCTCGACACTGAAAGGCATTTCTCCGTGTACTCACGATCAGGACTACTCGCTGAAAGCTTTAGAGTGCAAACTAGGCCCGATCAAAACGAATGGTGGCCAATGACATTTTTTGACGTCACATGACGTCACATGTGCTATGACATTTTCATGTCATAGCACATGTGACGAAAATCTTCGGCCGTTGCAGCTCATTAGCAATAACTAACGTTCAGGAGCTGGTGCTTGAAGGAATTCCTCGAGTAGGGGAGCGGCGTCGATGGAGGTATATACTTTCGTGTGGTCGTAGCTCTGAAATTCACTCGTTTATTTTCCTACAGAAATATTCAAAAAAACTCGCCTTTGAAGATTCAATGAAATTCCTGATCATTTGAAGCGTCGGGGCGGGACGGTCGGTCGATGCGAATAGACCAGCGCCCTAAAATTGTATACTCATTTCACGAAACTCTCAATAATTCTATCGTTCTCGAATCATGGTGCATAACATGGACACCAATTTCAGAATTGACTCACCTTCACTTGCACCAGGTCGAGGGCGATCTTGCCCTTTCCGAAGCGCTTAGAGTATCCTCCGCCGACCGGAGGGAACTAAAATGAATCATTGTACGAAAAAAAGTACGAAAAAACGAAAAAAAGAGCGAAACCTACTTCCTGGCCTCTCCTGTATGTCCATTCTGCTCGATCAGCGACAACTTTCAGCTGGAACAATTTTTTTTTCATATTCACCCAAGTAGCAATAGATTCAATAGGTTTATTCATTCATCTTTTTCTTTGTATCTTTTTCTCCATTCGCCAGTCCGATTCATAATCCGAACCTGTTTCGCAGCAGCAATTTCCTCCATAAACCACTGATCAGCCAGGAATGAGCTAGTGAGGTCCATGTCGCCGTTGTAGATCAGACCACGGATGTCGGCTCCTGAATTTATTTTACTGAATAGTGTATCTGCAGACGGCAAACCAGAATCAATGATAGCAGAGAATTCCGCAGTCATGTCCCACTCGGTCTCTACGAAGTCGTTTCTGAAAAGGCCGCCTCGGTAATGTTAGTAAAAAGGAGAAGTCGTTTACTCAAAATTACTAAATTTTAAGTTTCATGAATATATGTCAAATACATACCCGTCCCCGCATGCGGCGAACTGGTCGATGTGTAGTGCCTTTTTGACCTGAAAATTTTGTTTTTAGCCGTCACATTGTTCGGAACATTCATCATAGAGTAGAAAAAAGTGCTACAGATATCAACTCACATCAGGCAGATTCAGATACTTGTCCATCGCATCGTCCACATAGCACTGGAAGCCGCCCATAGCGTCGGTCGATCCGGCGAATTGATTCGCCTAGAATAGTAGCATACCAAAGACATCATTCTAAACCAAAAGAACATGATTTATGACCAAAAAGCGCTCACTCCTTGATCAAAGAAGGGATCCTCGTGGTTCTCATACGATTTCGAATTGGAGGTGATTAGGGCAGGATTCGAATTCACAGTAGCTGCAGTCTTGGTGTAGCAGTCTTGGTAGGGGTTGAAGGGGCTGTTGCTGGAATTATTTTATTGAAATGAATGTCTTAAAATATATTCTTACGTTGACTTGAAGACCATGTCATTGCCGAACTTGTTCACTTTGTTAGCACATTCTTGCAGATTCTACAAAAAATACGGAGTTCTCTTCTATTTTTCACGATTTCGAGGATTTTACGCGCTTTCTACCATTATTGTTTTCATAGTTTCTGAAAGCTCACCGCATCTTGAGGTCTTGGGAAGTTCTTGGCGGTAATGACTCCACTGTCCGAGATATCCACGAAGAAGGAGAAATCGCAATAGAGAAGGTTGTCAGGTTGACCGGAGGCCGTGCAGCAGTCAAGAAGGGAGTCGTACGCTCTGAAACGTATAAATATTTTTTTGTGATCAGGAAGCAATCAAACAGACAAAAAAGAACCCACTGCTTCCCGATTTGTCCACGGTAGTAAAGGAGATCGATGTTCGCGTTGAACTACAACCAAACTTGAATTTAGAAATTCTGGCAGAGTTTTACCGAATCAGAGAAGCGCATGAGCCCATTGCCTATCGCGAATCCCTTCAACTTGAGCTGCACAAAGTCTCCCTAAAACATGATCAGTAGATATCAAGTGTATGAAGAACAAAGCGATTCGTACCTCCTGAAGAAGCGCGTTGACGAGCTTGGGCACGAAGATGCCACCGTACCATTCTCCTGAACGCTTTTTTTAATCAAAATTTCCAATCGTTCAGCATAAACTAGAGTGGCTTTTGCGAACCAATCTTTTATAGCGACAAAACAAAGTTCGTTCATGTAGCTGAAAATCTAATTTCTTTGCATGTGTGTTTCTTAAATTTTTTTAAATAACTCACCACCGACATACAAATCTCTGTTCTTGAACTGAGTGAAGGCCGCAGTGAATCCTTTCAGAGCGATCACGAGGTCGTCGGTGGCCTGCATTGACACGCTTTTGTTTTGTTGTTATTGTTATTGTTATTGTTTTTGTGGTATTGTTGTGCTCACCAACGAGCTATTCCGGATGCCGGCCGATCGCTGGTCTCTGTACGAGAATCCGGTGCACACGGGCGAATCGATGAAGAGCACATTTGCGATCTGGAATAGCTTCGTAGCTTCTCTTCATCGGGCACGTTCTCTCGGTATTCAGAAACTGCTAGAGAGTACGCAAAATGTGCAGAGTTTGTTCCTGACAACCCTTTTCCTGACACAAGGCATTAACTAGCCGCGCACGTTATCTTATCAGCAGTCATTGCTACAACAGGTTGTTTCCCGTCTCTCCATTCCACACGGTCTTTCGGAGCTCTGAGTGAGAAGTGAGAATGCAAATTGGCGAGACGAATTCTGCTTTCTTCCAGCTCGAAAAGAAGCTACGAATATGATCGGTGATGTGACTTTGACGCCAAGAGCTCATTATCTTCGGAAAATCAAAACATTATCTGTTTTCATGCAAAGATGCCGGTGTAAGCTGATACTGCTGCTATGATCTTGAACATTCACATATTCTTAGGCTCTTATAAAAATTTGGAACCAAACAGCGAGCGGAACGCTTTGAAGATTTGATTACGCAATTCTCACTTTGTTCCATGCGAAAACGTTCTCTTGTAGATGTTGACCGTCTTTGGTGGGATGAAAGGGGCCGTTCTCCTTTAGAGGACCTGCAGGCTGTGTTATTGGCAAATTAAACTCATTGTCAACCGAAGGAACGATAATTTCAATTGTAGCCATGTACTTGAAAGGGTAAATTTACCAGAAACTCTTTGGATGAATGGTTGCCCGTTCAGCCAAACAATTAGAGGATCAGTGGTCGGCTTGAACTGAGACTCGAAAAGCCTAGAATTTAACGGATTGCTTTTCTAGATCTTTTAAATCTGACAAATGGCAAAGCAAAAATTCTCACCAGTAATGGAGGTGATTTCCTGTAGCTCCATCGAGATATCCCGAGTAGTGCTTGAATTTGACCTCAAAAGTGACCCCGGGAAGGCTGGTGACTTGGTCCTTTACAGGATCGGCGCATAGGCCTAATGAAATTCGAGATGGTTTTTATTTTACTTACTACGGACTACCTAACGCTGCCAGTAGTGGCAGCAGTGCAGCCGCTCTCATGGTTCGTACCTAAAATATCAGAGTTTTGCTAACAAAAATTCATTACAATTCAAAAACAGTGCTAAGCTGACGGCAATAAAATGGAGAATGGAGCCTAATCAGCTTGCTTGTCTCTCACGACACTACTGCGCGGTCCGTTTGAGAGACGGCGATAAGAGTTTTCTGTGATCTATGGCCAAGCCCATCTTTCTAGGGGTCGAGGTCCAGTCGTGACGAACTCTTAACGACTCTTCAGATGTGTAGTTAATATTTGTACATCTGCATAAAAATATTGCCATATGTGATCTGTTCCCGTGTCTGTTTCAGTTCTGTATCGAAAACGATTTGCTATTTACGATTAAATATTTATTCATTAAATTTCTTTATTATATCTACAATTCAATATTTGTACACCGTCAGCGTCCTATTGAATCAATACAAAAGCGAGCATCGCAAGAAGAACCGAAGTAAGGGTGAATCCGGGCGCAAGTGAGGTCGAGGGTGCGGACGTGGTCGTTGAGGTCGTTGAGGTCGTCGTGGTGGGAGACGTGGTGGGTGCATCGGACGTCGTCGTGGGAGTGGTAGTCGTTGTCGTTGGGGGCTGTTGCGTCGGACCGTCGGGCAGGACACCAATTCTCTGTAATTTTGTTTGTTTTTTTTGAGTAACTATTATGAGAAAAGTGTGATTTACCGTGAACTGAGGCAGGAGCGGCTTCCTTTCGGTCGAGTATGGAACTGCTGTGTCGTACGACTTCTTCTTGAGGAATGCATCGATCATTTGAAGAGCGGGACCAGGACGGTCGGTGGGAACCATGTGACCGGCACCCTAAATGTATAATTTATTGAAAAAATATTTATTGGCCAAGAAGGATACGAATGAAAATGTCGTCGTCACCTTAACGGTGAGCAGGTCGAGCGCGAACTTCTTGGTCGTCGAATACGATGTCTGGTAGCCAGCGATCACGCCGCGATAGTGCCACTCGGTCTTTTCGGTCTGCAAGCGTTCATTAAATATATTTACTCTCAAATTGTCACCACCGCTTTTATGGTCGACTCATGGCGAAGGATCAATCTCTAATCATCCACGCCTAATAAATTATTCGTAATGTGCACGTTGACGTCACCTCAGTCCATCCGTTCTTCTTCGCAAGTGTCTCGATGAACCACTGTGCCTGCTGCAGTTGACACACGTCGTCAATGTCTCCGTTGTAGAGGAGCACGCGAAGATCGAGCTTCGAGTTCATGAGGGACTGCAACGCATTGCAAACCATATTTCATCTTGGAATGCATCATTAGGCTTCAACAATTTGAATCCGGAATATGCGATCCGTTGTATAGGATATCGCTATGATCTCGATGGAACCGGACTCGGGTTGATCCGAAAAAAGCCCAGAAGCTCACCTCGAATTGCGCGCTCATGTCGTCCTTGTTCTGCTTGTAGAGAATGTTCGCACACTCGTCCCACTGAGGAGCCTGATCGGGCACGTGGAGGGCCGTTCGCACGTGAGGCTGAAATACTTACTACCCATGATATGTTGAAATCAACTAAGCGTTCGAAAGTGAATCATCACAAACGTTGCGGCAAATGAACCAACCATTCTGAGGTAAGCAATCGTTGCATCGTCCATCCAGCACTGGTATCCGCCAGTGTTGTCGGTGGAGAGCGGGTCGAGCGTTCCCTGATAATATTTCATTTCATTTTCATCTCATTTTCATAGAAAACGATACTATTTCTGATGGTCTGACAGAAATCGATTGCCAGTTTATTAAACGAAGCCAGGAGTCACCCAGTCAATCGTGTCCGCTTCCATTCCGTACTTTGCCCTGTGTGCGGCGGCTGCGCGCATGCGGTTGCCGTATTTCATTTGCAGGATTCGGGCTTTGTACTGAAACCATTGTGATCATTCTTCAGAAAATCCTTGAGGCGAAGCTACCGAAGTCTTGCTCTTCGACACTGCGAATTGGCCGCCCTCGACAGCGTAGCAGTCCTGGTACAGGTTGTAGGCGTCGTTCCTGAAATATGTTTGGATTTACCTTCCATTGTATCATTCTTAGGACACTTTCACATGGGTCGTTTGATGCTGCAATCGCTGAAAGAGGCTACTCACGTGCTTCCCCACTCAATTCCTTCCGACAGCTCAATCTTATCCAGCGCCTTAACACACGCCTTGCCCTGAGCGTCCAGCTAAAAGGAAATTTTTAAGTAAATTTTTTTGTACAAATTGAAAAGCTTATATTCACGACAAAAACTAAAAAAAAACAAAAAAAAACTGTTTGATGAGACGACCA
The DNA here is from genome assembly GCA_000180635.4 of Pristionchus pacificus. Taxonomy (NCBI): domain Eukaryota; kingdom Metazoa; phylum Nematoda; class Chromadorea; order Rhabditida; family Neodiplogasteridae; genus Pristionchus; species Pristionchus pacificus. The sequence continues at coordinate 3,322,921 of CM026578.1, read as the reverse complement.
GTCAGCAAACATCCATTACTTCTTCAAGGATCAACAATGCACTCGAACTGCAATTCTCACTCACGTCTTTCCTCGGCGTCAGCGTGATGGCGCTCGTGAAGAACTCGTCGTAGTGGCAGTACAGTCCTCCCTTGGCGTCATCGCCAATGCAGCAGTCGGCAAGCGTGTCGTACTTACTGCAAACATAATACTTTTGAAAGTAAACACATTTTGCGCCTGAGCAGATGACGAAAATATGGAAGATTGTTACGTCTTATCGATCATTCCTTTCATGTAGCTGAAGGAAGGCGAGGTGCGCAGCTAAAAAACACATTATTAATGTCACTAACAACTGGTTTGAACTCACATCCTGCTTGAAGCTCACTTGTCCGTTGCCGATGATCATTCCCTTGAGGTTGATGGTCGATACTCCTGCCTAGAACAGAAACTGTTAAGTCAGAAAAGTTATTCTGAAAGAGGAATGAATATGATTAAGTGTGCGGTTTGAAGAAAGCTGAAGGAATCACAAAAGGATAATATTACTAAATAGCAGTAAAAATGCGAACGTCAATCTTCTCCGCGAGGTAGGAGGTTATCAGCGGCAGGTAGACTCCGCAGTAGGACTCTCCCGAGGTGTAGAATTCCTGTGAATGAGTTCCATGATGTAACGTATCCAACATCACGTTAATGATATTGTGATGTACCTTAGCCTTCATATCGGGAAAGATGGTGAAGAAGTCCTCGAGCGCCAGGTAAGCATCAGGAGCGATCTGGAGAACACGATAGATGATATTTTTCGAATTTAAATCATTTAAATTGTAATACATTCGAAGAATACTCACATCATCATCGCTGACGGTTTTCGAAGGGTTCTCGGTCATATTCTGGTAGGAGAATCCGACTTGCTTCGGAGAGTCGATGTACAGAACATGAGCAGCCTTGTTCCACGAGTATACGTTCTCCCATAGGGTTCGCTGGTCGGGATTCACTCTAAAAGATATTCAAACTGTGGTCGAAGATAGAGCGCGTCAAGTACCTGAACGGTCCATTCTCCGTGAAGAGACCAATGAGCGATGAGCAACCGGGTCCTCCGTTCAGCCACAGCACCACTGGCGCTGCCGGATCAGCGTTCTGGCTTTGGAAGAACCTGAAAGGAATATAATAATGTGACTATTTTGTGATATTATGAGCAAAAAAAATTGGAAAACATATTTCTCACCAGTAGAACAGTTTGTTGCCCTTGCCGGCCTGAAGATACCCCGACCACTGATCGAATCCATAGTTGTACGTGAGTCCGGGAAGATCGTAGATTTTATCGGCGTTCGCGCGAGTTGCTGTAAGAATTCCGGTATCAACTTGAAGAAGTCGTTAAAGCAACTTCGACAATGAGATAACTCGAAACCCTTACTAATCGTCGCAGGAGGCGCGAAGTATTCGGGCTTGAGCGGTTTCCTCTCGATGGTAGGGTACTGCTGATAGAGAGGGTAGTTATAATCGACAGGGTTCTTGGTCGGGAGGTCCTTTGATCGGAGCACGAAGTTGTGGAACATTTGCAGCGCTGGGCCAGGACGATCCATTTGCACCATGTGGCCGGCTCCCTACAAAGACTTCTCATCGTTATTTTTTTGAGGTAGGACGCTGAGATGAAGAATGATGTGGACAGATACGATAAAGCCAAATGCTCTATCGCCAACTCGCCTTCACTGAAACCAGATCGAGCGTGACGAGTCCGTTCAGGTGCGCCCACGACTTCTGATAGCCGCCGATGCTGCTTACTGCAGGGTATCTGAAAAAGTGATCGTACAAATGCAATGGACGTGATCTGCAACGACCACGCTTTGGAATCCGACACTAATTATCTCACTTGGTCTGCTGATAGTCCCACGAGGTGAACGGTGTCGTGACTTCCATGTTGTTTCTCTGAGCGAGCTCCTCGACGAACCTGGATAAAAAAAGATTAATGGGATATGATAAATTTAAGTTTTAGAAAGTATACATCATACGTACCACTGTCCTCCCAGGAACTGACAGGCCATGTCAACATCTCCGTGGTAGATGAGCAGACGGAGTGGCTTGCCCGACTGCTTCACTGATTCGAAGATGGACTGAAGGCGTGCGGTTACATATGAAGAAAAAGATGCTCACCTCAAACACGTCCGTCGTGTCGTTGTGTTCTTGCTTGTAGTGTAACTGCACGGCTGGACTTGAACGGCGGATTATTAAAACGCTGCGATTTTTCATCATTAACGTACTTGCACTCCACCCATTCATTCCTATCGTTGAAGTGGTCGGGAATGTGCAGAGCATCCTTCACGTCCTGCCTGCGAATTGAACACGACATGATCAAGCAACAAAGTCTTTTCAACAATGTAAACAATAAACCGTATCGCATATATTTTTCATTTTTTTCTCAGGATAACGGTTTCGTACTGGTTGAGGTAGAACTTCCTCGCGTCCTCGCCGTAGCAATACCCTCCGTGGGTAGCGTCCGTCGAATTGTAGTTGACGCGCTTCTGAAATTTCCTCCGATTTAATTCTTGTTTCCAGAGAAGGGAATCTGTGTGACAACTAAAAGGTCAACTAGAAAAATGAATCAGGAATAAATGTTGGAAAATCTGAGATACTCACAGCCTCATCGATGAATGGAACGTGCAATTAACGATAGGCAGAAATATAAGATATGGCTAACAGGATGACACATTTTCGTCCGTTCACACGGAAGCGCACACACAGAGCACATGGAATCCAAATACGGCTTCTCCAACCCGCCTCGCCTTATACTCACCGCTTCGTCGACGAAGGGCTTGTACTGCATCGGCCGTCCGATCGCGTCTCTCTTCACACGGCCACCTTCGCCTGCTGCTTCCACTGAATTATGCATGTCGGCAACACGGAGATTCAGTGGGTGAACTATCTTTATCATAGCTCTGACGCCTTAAACACCCCGCGGAACAAGAGAAATAGAGAAAAGCGGAACGATAGATGCTATCATGTGAAAATATGAGATGATTCAACGAGAATCGATCTCTGATCTATGAGATCAGAGACAATGCACATGAAGACGAAGAGCCCAAATAATACTTAATTATTTACCAATCAGTCGTAATCGAAAAACAGAACGAACTCATCGCTCTCCTTCTCGCTTGCAAGCGATCCGCCTTGAGACTGGTCTTGTAACAGTCCTGGTATGTGTTGTAGACGTCGTTTCTGAGACAGATTCGATTAGAGCGCCCGTTTTCGCTGTTCGCGGCGGCACCATTTTAAAGAGGAAACTCGCTTTTCAAGCTCTACTTGACATACCCTCCGAAGAGCCAGACGTCCTCGAATCCCTGTCGCACGATCTCTCTTCCGCAGAATCCCTCCAGCGTGTGCTCATTGATCGAGTTCGGAATGGCCTCACCAAACTGGTTGAAGTGAACGTACCTAAATGAACCGTTACTGATGTGCTTCAAAAGTCAGATTAACGGGTCAGATTAACAGTCAGATTACGAGAAAAGAGGCAAAGCGTACTGAGTAAAGTCGAAGGTGGACATGGGTCCGTCGAAGTCGTCGGGAACGCACTTGGCCAGCGATTCGTATTGACTGCAATTGATGATGATAATGATTGATTCTACTGACAATAAAATCTGGATATTTCTTAAACTAACTCCTTGCTGTGCATGCCTCTCATGTAGGTGAGGGTGACGGCGGAGGCCAGGTCCTTGATGGCCGAGAATTCACCGTTGCCGATCGCCAGACCTTCCAGGTTCACGTCCGTCACGTCTCCGCTCTGTAATAGCGCCATGATATTGTGTGGTTTCGTGAGATAACGGCTTGTGAGCAAAGTGGAATCTGACTATGAAAAGTATATTTCCTCACGTTAATCTTCTGCAGCAGCAGATCGGCGAACGTGGGAATGTACACGCCGTTGTAGGACTCTCCGGTGATGAACACTTTTCTGAAAATACGTTTCAATGTATTTAGAAAGTGCGCAAAAAATGGAACGCCTGCACATACCTGTTCTTGTACTCCGGATAGCACTTGATGAAGTCGACGAGAGCTGCGACACTGCCTTCAGCCGTCTGAAGAGTACAGCATGATTATTTTCAAGTTTCATTGCACACATATTCTTGATATCAATGTCAACATTTCAAGCGTAACTAAATACACTCACCAGCGTATCACTGTAGTGTTTCGCGGTATCGGGATCGCTGTCGCTAGCCTGATACGAAAAGCCGACGCCACGTGGAGATTCGAGGAAGAGCACGTTACCGACCTTAACGATTGAGGAACTACTCGGAGGAGTATTGGTAATGATGGTCCTGTTCAATGAGTCTTCAGTTCATCATCATCAATCATTAATCAACAGTTCCGAGTAATCCCACCTTATGCCACGAGTACACATTCTCGTAGAGGGTCACATTATCGCCGTTGCTCTGGAACGGACCAAGCTCCTGAACAGAAAGTTTTAGGTTGACATTCCAGATCGCAACCAACACTCAGCAATCCGGTTAGAGACGAGCAGCCGGGACCGCCGTTGTACCAGAGAATGAGAGGCGCGTTGTCCTTGTCCGTTTCTGCCTCGATCAACCTGAACACTTATTTTAATGCCCGTGAAAAAGTACGCTCAAGGCGTCAATGGCTAATCAACAATTTTGAGTGAGCTCAGAACCAGTAATGGAGATAGTCGCCGGTGCCGGCGCTCACGTAGCCAGAGTATTGATTGACTCCAAGATCGAAGGTGAGTCCAGGCAGATCGACAATCTGAATTGATATCTCGTCTTTAGCGAACTTCTAAGTTGTCATCTCGTCACCTTATTATTTTCCTTGTTGCATTTGGGAGGCGGCGGGGGCAGGTCGCCTCTTGCGGCGGATCGCTTGGCACGAGCGGGTGCGACGGAGAGGTCCTTCTCGCGACCAATCTGAAATTAATGATGACCGTTGAGACTCAGGCAATTCCGATTCAAATGACGTGGCGAGAACGGTCACAGCGCTACACACCTGTTCCTCAACCGCATATCGCTCGAGCAGGTTGGTGAGCTGCAAGTTCGCGTTCACCGTCGTGTTCAGGGTGTTGCCGTCGATCAGAGAGGCGAACACTTGCAGCGTGGGGCCGGGTCGGTCGAGCGCCGTGAAATGGCCGGCGCCCTGAATCAGAATGTGACCTAGTCATTGGACGGGAGTTGTCCACACCTTGACGGTGACCACATCAATCGTGATGTCCTTGTATTTGTACTGCTGCGCGTAGCCACCGGTTTGGAACTCGTATCTGTATCGTACATGGATTGATCAAGTCTCAACAATATTTGTAGACTCACTTCCAGGCGTTATAATTCTTCGAGAGGTCCATGCCGTACTCTTTCGCGATATCCGCAGCGAACCTGCATATTTATTTAAAGAACTGTCCTCAGAAATCGGCAGATCATCTACGCTGAATTCCACGTAATCTTACCACTGTCCAATGAGGAAGTTGCATGTCGAATCGACGTCGCCGTTGTAGATGAGGAACTTGAAGGGCTTGCCCCAACTGGAATTTCGATTTCGAAACTCGATGTTGATAATTGAACAAACTCGATCATCTTCCGGAAGAAGGGACGCATGTCGAAGTACTGCCACTTGTACGCGTTGCCGACCGGGTCGCTGAAGTAGTTTTCATTATAGAATGTGTACTTCACTAATTATAACAAAGGATAGCATGGTGATGCTTTTGTCGTGAAGTATACCTGCATCCAGTCCAGGTGACCAGTCCCTTGTCGAGCTGTCTCACGTGCAGCGCCGCTTGCACTTCAGGAGAGTTCATGTAGCCTCTGCGAACATTATTCATGATTCAGGGATAAGAAAAAGAGAGAACTTCTGATTCCAAACTATCTACTCACTTCAATGCCAGTTGTCCCCAGCAGAACTGGCCATCCTGCGAGTCGGTCGATTCGTGGGAGACGAGTCTCTGTAAGATAAATTTATTGACTGTTCACTTTTGCTGGACAATACCGCCTGGTCGACGAATCCCGGCTTGTAGAAGGGCTCGACCAGCTCGGGACGAGTGTTGTCGTGCTGCGTGATCTCGTAGCAGGAAGCGTAGAGGTTGTAGGCAGTTTGAGGGCCGCTGCGATGATTAAATTCATGCTCCATTCACACTATGGCAGCTCACTTCCAGACGGTGTTGGTGATATTGATGGTTCGCTGTGCGCAGAAGTTGTTGGGATCCTTCGGGATAGCGCTTCCTTGTCTAAACGAGTGTATTGTGGGAGACACAAACGTGAAAACGACGTACTCATCGAAGTCGACGTAGGTATGGGCGAAATCGCACGACTCGAAGTAAGCGGGGTTGCCGGGGTGATCGGACTTCTTGCAGCACTGCTGCAGCGAATCCCAATCGCTGTAAGTATATTTCACAGTTTACATGCTGCCATATTTCGAAACTTTCAAAAATATCAATTTCACTAACTCCTTTCCGAGCGCTGCGTGGAAGTACTGGTACTGGAGCATCGCGTTGAACTGAATTTTGATGATGATTTTTCTTAAAAGATCGAAATTCGTACACTATCGTAGCTGCTCAGGATTGCGTTGGCGGTGGCGATCCCTTGGAAGTTGAGGTAGGGCAGAGTTCCTCCCTGTAATTACAATGTAAAATCCATAAATATATGTTATTGATACCTGGATCAGTTCAATCAGCTTGACGGCTGTTGAGGGCACGTACACACCGCCGTACGACTCTCCTGAAACTCATCGATTAAAGTAAAACATGAAAAAGGACACACCGGTGAGGTAGAAGGGCCGGCCCTTGTACTCGGGGTAGACCTCAAGGAAGTCGAGAAGAGCAAGTTTGAGATCTTCTGCGGTCTAGAAACAGTACATCAGTGAAAGACATACTAATATATGGGCGTCATTCAGATAAACTCGAATGTTTCATATAAGATAAATATATTACCAGTTCATCACTCCACTCGTTGCTCGGGTTCTCCGTCTTGTTCTGGAATGAGTAGCCGACTCCACGAGGCGAATCGATGAAGATCACGTTGGCGATCTGATATTGATCAAATTGAATCATTCTTAAAAACGCAGTCTTTGTAACTCGTAAATCGGACCTTATTCCACGAGTAAATATTCTCGTAGAGCGTTGTCTGATCTCTGTTGGGTCTGAACGGCCCGTTGCCCCATAACAGTGCGGTGTATCCGGAGCAGCCCGGGCCTGCAATCTGATGATGTCACACTCATCCTCAGACATAGAGCTTCTATCTACCTCCAGAAAGCCACAGCACCAGCGGGTCGTTCTTGGGATCGCGCTGGGACTCGACAAACCTGAACAATATACTCATATCTTTGAAATCTGATGTAAAATACACAACGTACCAATAGTGGAGGTAATTGCCCTTGATTCCATTCAGATATCCGGCATACTGATCAAAGTTGAGCTTCCATGTGACGCCGGGAAGGTCGTAGATCTTGTCGGCCTCCTTTCGAGACACTGTAAGGAAATATTTTTCTTTCCGGATTCGACGTTATCCACATTCTAATGCGTTCGAGCATTTGCTAATGTTGCGATAAAAAGATATGATCCATTTGCAGAGTAGAAGCTAACTCACACTCTGGCGCGGGCGCAGCCTGGAAATCCTTGAGCAGGGGCGCGGCGTCGGTGGAGATATCTCTAGTCTTATCGTGGTCGTAAGTCTAAAATATTTTCTTTGTTTACTTTTTTTTAAAATAAATACCCACCTTGTAAGCGTTGATGAAGTTGCTGATCGTCTGAAGGGTCGGGCCCGGGCGGTCGGTGGATGTGAACAGGCCAGCGCCCTGAAAATGGGTGTTCATTGCAGAACTCAGGCAGGACCCCGAGAAATATGAAGACAGATCATTCAACTAACATACACAAAAGCATTTCACAAAACCTTCAATTTACTAACCTTCACTTGCACAAGGTCGAGGGTGACTTTGCCCTTTCCGAATCGCTTCGAGTATCCTCCGCCAACGGCAGGAGCCTAGTGTTGATCTTTGATCTCAATTAAGCCTATTCCAAACTCACATTTTTGTCCCTTTTGTAGATCCACTCCGCTCTATCGGCGACGACTTTGAGCTGGAAGTTTTAGTAGTTTGCTTACCCAAAAAATTCCGAAAGTCAAACCTGGTTCGCACTGGCAATTTCCTCCATGAACCACTGATCGGCAAGGAAAGAGCTCGTCAAATCCATGTCACCATTGAAGATCAGTCCCCTGATATCGGCACCAGAATCGATGATCGCTTTAAAGTCCGCAGTCACGTCCCATTCGCTCTCGACGAAGTCGTTTCTGAAGTTAACTCACGTAGCGCATGTTCAAACAATTCATCCAAAAATTGGGTAATTAAACCCAAATCTTCTTCGAATCATAAACTGAATCATACCCTGCGCCGCATGCGGTGAACTGGTCGACATGCAGAGCCTTCTTGACCTGAAAATTACATAATTTTTTCAAATGATTCCTCCCTCGGATGGAGGCTATTCGTGATGTGATTCTGACGACCCATTCCGACCAACTCACATCGGGCAGATTCAGATACTTGTCCATCGCATCGTCCACATAGCACTGGAAGCCGCCCATCGCATCGGTCGAGTCGGCGAATTGGTTCGCCTGCAATGTCCCCGAATTGGAAATTCATTTTTTCACAGTTGGACACAAATTGGTGATATGCAATGAACTTCTATCTTGTTTTGTGTACGAATATTGTGAATCAGAATCAGCAAGGATTGCAGACAACTCACTCCCTGATCCAAGAAGGGTCCCTCGTTGTTCTGGAATGACTTTGAGTTGGAGGTGACTTGGGCCGGATTCGTCTTTGCGACAGCAGTAGTCTTGGCATAGCAATCTTGATACGGATTGAAGGGGCTGTTGCTGGAATTATTTTGTGAGGAGATGCATGTCTTGAGATAAACACTTACGTTGATTTGAAGACCATGTCATTACCGAACTTGTTCACTTTGTTTGCACATTCTTGCAGGAACTGCAAATACATTACCATTATTGTTTGTAGAGTGGTTGATAACTCACCGTATCTTTTGGGTTAGGGAAGTTCTTGGCGGTAATAACTCCACTGTCCGAGATATCCACGAAGAAGGAGAAATCGCAATAGAGAAGGTTGGCAGGTTGATTGGAGGCTGTGCAGCAATCAAGAAGGGAATCGTACGCTCTGGAAGTTGGTCAGTTACTGGCACTAAAACACGAATGAAAATCAGAATTTAAATTCACTCACTGCTTTCCGATTTGTCCGCGGTAGTAGAGGAGATCGATGTTGGCGTTGAACTAAAAAAATTGTTACTCATTTATCATTTATCGAAAGTCTATTCTCTACTTTTCCAATCCTCGAATGAATCTTACCGAATCGGAGAACTTCATTAGCCCATTGCCGATTGCGAATCCTCTTAGCTTGAGCTGCACTGAGTTTCCCTAGAAAGTTTTTATCGTATTACTCATAGACGCTATATAATTATACCGCTTGAAGGAGTGCGTTGACGAGCTTGGGAACGAACATGCCTCCATACCATTCTCCTGAAGAAATCATCATCTGATGTGGGAATTTGACATACTCGAATTTCTCTGTAACTTCTTTCAACGGAATCTTACCGGCCACATACAAATCACGGTTTTGGAACTGGGTGTATGCGGCAGTGAAGTCTTTCAGGGCCGCAACGAGGTCGTCGGTTGCCTGCATCGTTTATTTTGACATTATGTTATTGTTGTTTTTGTTTTTGTTTGCTCACTAGTTTATTGTTTCTGGTTCCGGACGATCCCTGGTCTCTGTACGAGAAACCGGTGCACACAGGCGAATCGATGAAGAGCACATTGGCAATCTGGAATTGTTTTGAGTCTTTTCTCTTTATTTGGCACATTCCTTTATTTATCAGAAAGTGCCATAGTGCACGCAAAATGAGGAGAGTCGGTTCTTCATAACGCTATTCTTGATTGCTTGTCAAAGGAATTAATGGTGCCGTGCATGTAATCTTATCAGGGGTCGTCACTGAAACAAGGCTACAAGACTACGAGGCTATTCGTGATGTCAATCTGACGACAAGAGACCGTAATCTGGGAGAAATCAAAACATTAACTTTTCTTTTCATGCAAAGAGATCGGTCTCTCCTGATAGCGATGATCTCAAGCGCACCGGAAGCAGTTCTTTGGCTAACAGCATAGTTTATTGTTCAAAACTAAATATTTCGACTGTTATTTGTGCAGGATTTTTTTGTTACTCTGACTGATTAAATACTACTAGGAATGAAGTCGGACTGCTTATCCCACCCCCAGCAGTAATCACATACTTTGTTCCACGAGAAGACGTTCTCCTGCAGGTGTTGACCGTCCTTGGTGGGATGGAAAGGACCGTTCTCCTTTAGAGGGCCTGAATGTACGGTACCAATATTTTTGTTCTTGATCCTTACAGTACAACTGTACCATTGTGCTAACTGCCTAACTGTTTTTTTTCAACCTCATAATTTATTTTGGCAATAAATTATGAGGTTTTATAACAAGTTCAGGAAAAATATTCTACGTTTCTGTTATCGCGGACTTCCAAGACGGATCCGCAAGCTAAACGCTCCTTCTAGGAAAGCTTCATTCGCAACATTTCCATTAATAGATGAACGCACCCGTGACACTCTGGGTGAACGGTTGTCCGTTTAGCCACACAATCAGAGGATCAGTTGTCGGGTTGGCTTGAGATTCAAAGAACCTGAACAACGTTTGTTAAAACTCGAGGGTATCCCTTCCGATCCTTGCATACATATTGGGGAAAACAGTACCAGTAATGAAGACAATTTCCTGCACCTCCATCGAGATATCCAGAGTAGTGCTTGAAGTTGACCTCGAAAGTGACACCGGGAAGACTTGTCACTTGGTCCTTTGTTGGATCGGCGCAGAGGCCTAAGAGGAATTGCAATGCACATTTATTTTAATGGTATACTTCATTTGTTTAACCATTCACAAAAATTCATACCTAAAGCTACCAGAAGCGGCAGCAGTGCAGCCACTCTCATGGTTCTCACCTGAATCACAACATAAAAAAACGGTTGGGGAGAAAATAGTCCTCTAAATGTTCTGCACGCAATTCAACATGAATACACCGCGAAAAATTCCTGGACAAATAATGCTCAGAAATGATGCAAAGCTGACGGCGGCAATGGACAAGTGTAATCAGCTTGTCCGTAAGCCTCTCACGACATAGCTGCGCGGTCCTAGTGACGGGCGATAAGGACGCTAAGACGATAAAGACCAATCAAGAGCGACTGAAGATCGAGAGGGAAATGCGATGTGTGCGCTGACAAAGCGGCTCGTTTGCAGGTGCTTACAGGCCACTCGTCAGAAGTATGCAATCCTGATCTGCTATGAGACTTTCCCGTGTTCATCTCTCGCTCTGAGCGGTTCGCTCTCGCCTCTCTCCCTCGAATGGACCCTCCTCCGCCTGTCCTGGCTACGCAGGAGTCTGTCGATGTTCTAACGAAGCTGGTCAAGTCTCTTCATGTCAAACTTGACAAACTGTTCTCGTCGTCGGCTACCGTACCCTCAAGCGCTACAGTACCTGCAATACATCCGGTATCAACTAATTCCACGTCATGTATGCCTCTGTTGTACGTGCTATAGCTGACTCTGATAAAATCAAAGCAAAGTCTCAGCGTGCTGTCCTCGTAGGCTCAACTGAGAAAGACGCGCCTGAAGAGACGAGCAAGAACGACGAGGAGGTCCTACGGACGATCATCGAGACAACTAAAGACAAAGACCTCAAGGAAGCATATGCAGCCGGTACGATTACTCATGCTCGCTTCCCTGCGAACAACCCGCCCGGTCGATGCATTGTCAAGCACAGTCTCCACTCCTCCAAGCTACGCGATAAGCTTCTTGCTGGAATTCGTACTGTTGTCCGCCCCTCATCTTTTGAACCTTCGATGTATGTGAGAAGAGACCTCATGCCTTCTGAATTGGAACAAGAGCGATCTGCTCGAATGGAAGCACGCAAGAAGAACTTCACTGCTGGATGTCTTCGTTGGGGAGTTAGGGACTGTGAGCTTGTTGAATTCAAAGGCCCGACCTACCGTTCACTACCAAACGATTACCGTAATCCAAATGAAACCAACAATTCTAATCGAATGACCTTGCAATCCAATCACTCTAAAGTGCAATCTATTCCTAAGCCAATTATCGATAAGAGCAAGTCAACCGTACTCGCAACTATTAATGATGAGCCTGCTTCTTCTACTACTACCGTGGCAAGCACGAGCAACGCGACTACTCGAAGGAGAGATAAAGAAGAGGAGTTGCCCAATGTCACCCCTCCTATCTCTGCTTCAGATGGTGCAAGTGGTACGACGGTGAATGATGAACGGGCATCAGCTTCTCACTAGGGATTGTGTGGCAGTTCAGTGAGTTCCCGCCCTACCATCCCACTTTCTCATTGTGTCCCATCTTACGGTTCCCCAACATCTAGACAAAAGCTTTCCTTATTTTTTGCTAATTTCCGGAGTGTCAGGAATGTGAATGATACTGTATCCTTTATGATCAAACAGCGCAATATTGATTTATTCGCGTTGACTGAGACATGGTTAGGTGAAATGGATTGCGATGCCTTTTTGTTGAAAGGAATGCCTGACTATTTATTATTTATGATTTATTGAAACTCTCCAATCTGGTGCTCACAATATCACATTGAAGTTTCTTTAACTGAAAAAAAATGTTTGACCCGTGAAATTCTTATTTATTGCGTGATTGAAATAGCGAACGAGTTTTTTCAAACTGTAGAACATCTGATCTCATTCAACAATATCCTCGAGGATCGCTTTTAATCTCTCGGTGATTGTCTTCTCTCTCATTTCATCATCGCAATGAGTGCCAAGTGCAAGGGCAAGTTGGATGGCAGCGAATCGTAAGCCGCGTCGGTAGAGTATGAGAGCCTGAAATAATCCACGTATCTTTTCTACTTCCGTTCAGCCCTGCAAAATAGAATTCACAATACGGGCAGCCGTTTCTTCATTTTGCACACTCTCTCAACCAGTCGAGTGATGAGAGAGTATGTGGAATGAAAAGACGGCGATCTGAATTGCGCACTCTACTGCGCAATTGGGTCATTACCTTTTAACGAAAAAACGAAAGCAACAATTACAAAGTATCGAACGAACCTGCTCATAATCGATGGCGAAGGTGCTTTTGACGTTTGTATAATCGCACTTCTCACTGATCATCTCGATGTACTCCTTGATGATCTTATTCTCGTGCTCCCTCCTTTCCGCAGGATTCATGTTGATGCCGACTACTGAGGAGACGTCGAGAAGAGCGTTGCCTGAGAGATTACTGCGTTACTTGATAAGCTCCCCCCCCCCCTCTTTCTGGAAGTTGAGACTGTTAGACAACGTAGATAGTTCCAAGGACAAAAATACTACGAAATTCAAAGACTTTGCTCGGGAGGTGGGGATATGGGTAGCGGATCTCAAAAGGCTTACCAACAGTAGCGCATTGCCAGTCGACTATCGCTAGCAGGTACACTTGTTCCCCTCTTCGACCAAGAATCAGATTGTTCGCCCACAAGTCGCAGTGGGCGAGGGTGACAGGAGGATCTGGAAGATACCCCCTTTTTGAAGTAGAGATTGAAATAGGGTGAAATCGTGTCTACATTCATCGTATTGACTCACCGACCATAGTTACAACAGACCACGTGTAATGAACAGACGATCATTACTCGTATTTTGAACTATATTTCGAAGTGCTTCAGAGCCTACCTCCTTCAGCACGCTCATTCTGAATCCGCTTCAACTCGGGGACCTCGCACCATGCAAGCATCTCGCTGCAAGGGGATCTCGTAAAGAAAGTCACCCGATGCATTGTCCACTTCTTAGTGCTGTGCTATGTCATGTCATTCCCACCTCTTCCAGTGCTCCTTCATCCATCCCTTCTCGGCCACTTTCTCAACGCACTTCTTGTAAGTGGGCGAGGCCATGGAGAAGAAGAGATCCTTCGGTATCAAATTTGCCTGAAAACCGATGGTGCGAAAACCGATTTATTGCTAGTATGAAAATCGGGAGGCGATGAGAAGTTTACTGGATCACCACTGCGGAAATGAAAGGCCGCTTGATATGAGCAGATGGTATCCACAATGCTGCGGACCTAAAAGCGGGAGTTTTCTCTCTTCTTTCTCTTGAATTGGGTCAGCCCATTTTCACCTATCATCATGTTCGTTTATACCGCAATATCGCGTACCGTGGAAGGCGACAGTCCTTCGTCTTCTCTCAGCGTTCCTTCCGAAGAGGCGAAGTTCTCCATGATGATGACTCCCTGGAAGCATTCATTATGAATATTGAAGAGTCGTAAGAGCGCAAAATAGATTCAATAGACGTCAACTTACCGGTATGCCATCCTTACACGGTGTTCCAGCGAAGAATTTGGGAATGTCCGGGACTCCTCGATTCTTGAACCATTCGTACACTTGAAGTTCACGGTTGTGCTGTTCGCCAAATAGTAGAGCAAAGTCGGCTGGAAATTAAAAAAAATAGCAGAAAATAAATAGTACTCAATTGAAATATCGGCTTGAGCCCTTTCTAACAGTGCCATATCCTACCATTGACCGCATGCAAAACCGTGGCTGAATGGCGGGAGAGAAAAAAAAATGAAAAAAACAATTAAATAAAATAAAAATGCGCATAACCTTTCTGATCATCGTGCAGGGATATCATCATTGCGATCTCGTCTACGCGTGAAACGGTGTCGGTAACCTGAGAGAGTGTTGACTGTGAACTAACTCAAAAGGAAGACAAACAAACACACTAACTTTAACTACATAGCTCCTGTTTCCGATGGAAACACTCCACAACAAGGAGCTGAAACCTCGACCCTCGCCAAGTCGAACGAAAGTAAATGGGCTCTTAATAATATTTGTTTTACAAAATAAATAAAATGAGTTAGCAACCCCTTCACTGACGGCTTCGCCCGCAACCCGAAGGAGCCTGACAATCTCCGACTTGAGCGATTCGAGCATTTTGCAATGGCTGATCTAAACACGGAGTGAAGGTAGGGAGAGACATTTATAGATTATTACGAAAATAATAAAGAATGAGCAGCATCACTCGATTGGAATGGATCTGTTGGAAATAAAAACAGCAAAGCGTGGAAGGCGAGAGAGATGAGTGGAGAGAGGAGAAAGAAGAGGGAGAGAGCACGGTGCAAAGGGAGACGGAGACAAGCGAAGTGTGTCCAGTGGGTGCACTTGTTGTGCAATACACAGGAAAGACCTGAATCGCTACGGAAAAGAACGCACATGATCTTTTGATTTTTCTTTTTTTTTCATTATAGAGCACGAGAAACGAGATTTCCGGATAGCAACGAAAGACTGTACGAATATAAAAAATGTTTCACTTCATAATTTATCGAATAATATACAACATACAATGGTTATACAATGGTTACACATTGAGTAAATGTTTTTGTTGATAATTACGTCCGTCTCGTTCGCGATTCTTTTGAAGCGCTGGTGACGAAGATTTTAGACCGCGTGTAACGAGTGACAGTGAGACGCATGCCTGTAAGGTTGTCCCTTCACAAAGCAAGTATCCGAATTTGATCAAGCTCCTATGGTCACAATTACCTGAATGATCGGAACCAAGTAGTAAGTAGCCGAATGAAATCAAAGACGTCAATTTGGGCAGCTCACGACCACTCAGTAGCCCCAAAGAAAAGCAATGATACGGGTAGGAAAACAGCCGCGAGTGGCAGCATTCCCTGAAAGAAATTTTTTTCTTTTGGAGAATAAGCTTTTTCCCAACCTGCATCACTAACGTAATGAGAAATCGCTGCTGCATGAGCGCCGTTTTCGCTGAGAGTGTCACTCCCAATTTCATCCCCGGTACACAGCACTGTGCTCGCGAACGCGAACATCGCATAGGCAATTGCGATAAGAAGGTGCAATGCGATCAGGAGCTTCCACATGGAAATTGGCAAAAAAATTGGGATATTCCAATGGAAAAATGGACTCATTCCGACATTTTCAGGTGTTCCTTCCATGAGACCTCTCCGATGACGACAAATCTATCGTCGGGTTCACTTAGATGGTAAACTTCGACAACAACAGCGAGATACTGATTCTGAAGCTGACGACTGGTGGGAAAGGTGGTACAGTACGGCTGAAATTACATCCGACCGCTGGGCAAATCAAACAATCAAAGTACAATAGTCCACAGCTGCAACAAAAGGCAAAAAAATAAAGGGTTAAATTCTTATTATGAGAAGGTTTTTTCAAGGCGATTGCTAGCCGCGATGCAGTACAGAAATGAGGACTGAAAACATTTTTTTGTAAAAAATTTTATGTGTGTAAAATAAAGCGCTCACCGACACAGAGCGAGATACTGTAGCATATATAAATGCAGCCGGTACAACATTCCAGAGTCCAATACCGAAGAATATGCAAAGTGCGATGAGAGTGTTACAATAGGACTGGAAACTATATGTCTGCTAATAATCACTTGTTGAAAGGTCTTACAGGTGGGAGAAAAGTAACTGACCCGAAGAACGTGGTAACTAAACGATTCTCGAGGCACATGTGCACCTTTATGATTGTGAGGTCCTTACATTCATATTATGAGAAGGTATTAGCGTCATGCAGAACAGAGGAACCATTCTGAGAACAACGCTCCCTGAAAAGCGGTCGTAGTGATGCAATTACGATAGGTAATGAGATTGTCAGCGAGCGTTCGCTTCAAGATAATCGAAATGACGATGACGTTGAGAAGGATGCCGGTTGCACCTGGAAAAATGAGATATCATTTCCTAGAAATAAAAGTCAAATACCTTCAACGCCATCGACAATTCGGCACAATTTAGGCCAGTATGAAACCATATTCTGGTATCAGAAAGTTGAGCAAATGAGAACGATAAGAAGCTGTTCACTATTGAATAACAGTTATCATTTTCACATTATAGCGTGGGATTGCGACTGATGGGAAAATCGAGAAAGTAATTGATTGTGGAACACTGGTACTTTCAAAGTGCATCAGCATATCGGGCAACGATCGTTCCAGTTTAGTTAGCATCTCGACGTGGCTCCGTTTCCATTCATTCATTTCGCTTCTTCCACTCAGCACTCGTTCTTCTGCTTACATTCTACTTTCGTCTATATTTTATCCGAGATATAGTGGTATTCCGACTTCTATTCCTCGCATAGAGATGTATTTACCTACTCTTCTGATGGTTTGAGACTTTGATAAAATCACCGAACTTTCCAGAGCTCTATCGACAGCTACAATGGTTGCTGAATAACAGGCATAGGTAGACTTCCCACTGCCTTCTTCATTCCCTGATGTTACTGCTCAAGAATGAATAACTGTCCATGACAGTGTTGTCTTTGTCCACAAAGGGAGAATAGCGGCCTAACAATGCCAACTTAACACCTTTCCCTTTCAATCCGCCCACATATCGCATTCGTAATGGAGTGGGCATTCAAGGACGCCGAGTTAATCAAGAGCCGCCAAATTTTCAAGGGTGAGACAATGGTGCGGGTGCAAATCACACTCTCAATAACAAGGAACAAGTCAACGCGGAAGATAGTGCAAGCTAGCGGAGGGGTAGCTTTTGTCCATAGGATTGATAGCATAGCACTGAAACTGCTCCACTATCAACTGCCCAAATCACGTGCAGCTAGCGTGAAAGATCTCTATGAGCATATTGTGAACAGCGTCAACAAGGAAGCGAGGAAGGGTGTGTGTGTGCTAGAGATGCCAATTATCAACTCTCCTTAATTCTCGCGCTCCGTTGTCTCCCTGACCACTGAGATCGCTGCTGTGTGTGTGCACAGTTCACGCAAGAGACGGTTAGAACAACGCGCAGACCGGTGGTGCGTGCAGTGTACTGTCCAGTGTAGTACACTGACCGGGCGTCAATACAAAAAGAAAGCGCCAAGAGCGGCGCGCCAATCAGTTCGCTGACCACCACTCTTCAATTATGAAGTGCGCCCTCTTCCTGCTCCTTGTCGCCGTAGCTACGCCGATGGACGCGTTCAGACGTGAGTTATGAACAGAGCTGTTAGAATGAAGAAACCGTCTCTTCGTGCTCTCTCGTTGGCCTGCAAGAGATTCTCAGAGATGGATTCTTCACCCATGCCTTGCTAGGACTTCTCGAAATATTTCACGAAATCATATAGCCGTAAGCATGAAAAATGACGAGTGCAAATCATCATACTTGAAGGTCAAAATCATAACACTTTGCAGTGCGGGCCGCGCGCTCCGCTCAGAACGCCTACGGCGATGAGCCGTTCCTTCCCGTCGAGGCGACGACTGAGGCTGCTCCCGTCGTCACCGAAGCAGCAGCTTCCGAAGCCCCCGTGGACGTCGTCGTCGACGGGGCGACCACCGCGATTGCCGAGATTGCAGCCACTGAGACGGTGGTGGTGGTCGAAGGATCCGGCGCGGAGGAGGAGGAGGAGGTGGCTGTGACGAAGCCCGCCGCAGCTGAGGCTGCCCCGGCTGAGACGACCGCTGCGCCCGCTGTAGAGTACGCCCCCGTTGAGGTGAGTGTGGCCATGCAATCTTTGCAACAAAAAAAAAGAAACCTTCTAGTGGCGAGGAATGGTGGAATAGTTCTTTCATAGCGGATGAGACACTTCTGTGAGCAAGCGGGAAAGGCCGCAGAAAAAAAAATTGCTTCTATATGTATTTGTCTGCAGGTCGCCCAGGAGCCCGCCACCGAGAATCCCAAGGTCGAGGCATCCGGATATCGGCTTTAGATCGCTCATGTCATATAATAATTTATTTTCGGTTGATCTATTTACACTTCGAAAATAAAGTGTTTTTGTACCATCGTTTTCAATTTGGCCGCAATCTGTCCGGAAAGTGACTCCTCAAACGATCAATGATCAACGCTGAAAGCAACTTCGCAAGCATACGATGTGTTTCTTGCTCCACCGATCTCAGTACGTCCCTGTCTCTATTAAAGGAGGCGTATCATGAACTTTTGAAATTCAAATATAGCGACTCTTACAACGATATGCCGAGTCTTGCAAGATTTTGGAAAATTGTCAAGGATCTTTTGGCAAATTACCAAGGAGTAGATCAGATTTTGTCGATGGGAAGAACCTGGGGGAACAAACAGAAATCCCTCCCTAGTCAATCATTAATGGGCGAGACAACGATGATCCGCTGCGTAAAATATTTGAATTTTTCGCGGGGTTCTTTCCTGATTTTCCTGGCTTTCCTTTAAAGGAGGCGTATCATGAAAAATTAGTTCATGTTGTTGAGATCATTATCCGATAGGAATCTAGAAAAGCCGAAATTTGAAAGTTGTGCATCCACTCTGGGACGAGATATCCGCATCCAAAGTATCAGGAAAGATCAGGGAAAACACCTCAAGATTTCAAATATTTAATGGAGCGCTAAGGGGAAGGAAGGGAAGGTACCGTCAAACCGGAAGAAAATGAACTTTTCCGAGGAATTTCCCAGATTTTCTTGGAAAATTCCGGAAACTGAGTTAGACCACTCAGAGAAGTCGAATATGGCTGAAAATTGGTTTCTCACCCTCTCTCGCGATGCTGACGCGGATTTCTGAGAAAAAAATATTTTTTTATTAATTAAAATTCCGAAAAATCGAAATAAATCATTTCCTGATGCTATGCCTAATTTACGGTTCCGGATATTACGGTAGCCTTGTGACAGCCGGTAGTGATTACTTGCCATCAACGAGCAGTTGTAACGTTTTTCTTTTATTTTCATCTATTTTGATGTCTGTTTCATTATTTATTGTACGTGAAACGACCTAAAAGCTTTAAAACGCGTTCTCTGTAAGAACGCAGTGATTTGGAAAGGAAAGTGTACAAAAATTTCAAAAACACCAGAAGGGGCTCAAACTTCACAAACATGATCCCTAGGGGAAACTTAGCGGGGCACATTTTCACGGAGATTGTGCTCAAATATTGGCGCAACCATGGTCAACTACGCCTATTTTCACAAAAAGGTGCATATGAAGAGGGATCAGATTGTTTGGCCAACACTTGTTTATCACAGAGATCAGGAGAAAATGTAGCTGCCCGGGAACAATTTTTTTCAAACTCATTTCAAATGGCCCATATTTTGATATATGAATACCCTGGCCAAAAGATTTTTTTGTATCCGGTCAATTTCTCCCAAAGCCGGCTTTTAGGAAATTCCCGGCTCTGGTCACGGCTCTGTCGTATCTCAGCACGCCGAATAGCTACAATATCGCTTTTAGGCTTAAAAAATGCGCAAAAATGTGGTGATCAATTTGCAACAAAAATCAAGGGTATATGTCAAAAATTGAAAAAGTTGTGAGCCGAAAACCGATTTGGAACACATTTTCAAAATATTTTCCCTATCAAGGAGGTCGAACGCAGAACTTTTTATTGCAGAATATGAAAGTTTATGCACATAGGTGTTAATAAAAAATAAAAAGAGAATTTTTAAAAAATGACCCAAAAAGCGATTTTTTAAATCAAAGATGAAAAATCGAAAAAATCCAAAAAATAAAGTTTTTTTTTCTTTTTCTTTTTGCAATTTTTTTGTTCCCAAACATCATTAGCATGATTAAAAATCATTTTTCGAGTTATTTACCACTCGCTTAGTGCTTCAGAACAATCATTTATTTTAGCTATTTTTAGCTATTTTAGCTATTTTTTTTTCATAAAATGAAGCTATTTTTATTCCATTTTTATTACAAGTACAATCGATTCATGTGAACTGTATTATGAGTATTAGGCATAATAATACAATTATACATCATGATATTATTAATCAAATTCAGCCGCTCCGGCAGGAACTGGGGTATTAGGTGTCACAGGCTTGTCGACATCAGAGAAGAATTTCTTGAGTTTTCCATTCCTGATCTCTCGTCGTGAGCGGTTCCCTCCCTCCTCGCGCTCTCTCTCCCCTTCTCGTCTATGGGTCCGCCGCCTCCGCTGCCCTCAAGATCGGCTATGGCAAGCGCTAAGTCATCCGGTGACGCCGCCAAAATCGTTGCCCTGCTGGAATCCCTTCACGCGAAGATTGATGCAATGCCCAAATGTGAGTGTAACACTCTTCGTCAGGAACTCGTTGATCTGAAGAGATCACTTGACAAGACAACCGACAAGCAGCCACTTTCACTTCCCGCCCCGACTCAAGATACGTATTCTGTCGTCAAAAGAGCATTGAATGATGCTTCCACTTATGCGGAGAAAGCGAAACGAGCTGTGTGGGTTGGTCGTGAAGAGCTTTCGACTCCCGATCAGACTACATCTGCCGATCAAAAGGCTATTGAGTCGCTCTGCGAAGAGCTCAACGATCCTCACATCTCGGATGCCCTCAAGAATGGACAGATTCAACATCATCGTCACCCCCATGAAAAAGGAGATCGTAAGAGAAGAATATTGAAGATTGCTTTCACCGATGAGAAAACCCGTGACAAGTTCCTGTCTCTCTGTCGTTCCTCCCGCCCTGATACTATCACGAAAACACCTGGAAACTTCGTTAGAAGAGATCTCTGCCCTTACGAACTGGACCTTGAAAGGAAGGCTAGAATTGATGCGTATACAATGAACTGCAAGCTCGGAGCATTGGTGTACGGTATAAGGGACGAGAAATTAATCAAATTCAATGGATCGAACCCTCGCCCTCTGCCATCTGATTATGCAAATCGCCCTCCTCGCGGATTCAACAATACCTCTCTGAATGCAAATGTAAATGTGAACACGTCACTCCTATTCGATACTGTGAATCAATCCAACGACTCCTCTATCTTGGGATCAATTTCACCTATGCAAGTCAAGCCAAATGCTACTTCTACGTCTACTGCCAACGGTTCGGGGACCAAGGCCTAGGACAAAAGCAGCAGTAAGGTACTTGCCCCTTTTTCGTCTGTCTTTCATTCCGCTCCTGTCTCTCCGCATTTGCCTTTCTTTCCTTCTCCTTCTCTCTCTCCGAAATCTCTTTTTTCTGACACCAAAAATATCGAGCTATTTTATTCAAACGCACGTTCCATCCGCCGCAAAACACCTCTTCTTTCTTTTGTGAAATCTCTAGGCTATAACCTCATTCTTTTGACTGAGACTTGGCTAACGAATGATGATAGTGATGCGTACTTAATGGGATCTGCTGATGATTACGTAGTTTTTAGAAAAGATCGTACAGTTACTCCCGATAAATCCCGAGGTGGTGGTGTAGCGATCCTAGTCTCTCCTCTTCTACATCCCATTCTTATTGATACCTTTTCTTCCGATGGAATTGAAACTCTTGTTATTGACATCCACCCTTCCATCCCTATCCGTTCCACACGCATCTGCTTAGTCTACCGTTCCCCCTCCTGTTCTTCCCCCTCTCTTCAGTCCTTTCTTTCTTTTATTGAACCCCTAATTGGTAATCTCCCTTTTCTTATCTGTGGTGATTTGAACTTCCCGAACATTGATTGGACAAGCTTAACTTCACCCACTCAAAACGACTTTCTCTCTTTCGCTTCGGACAACCGTATGACCCAGTTTGTCAACTTTAAAACTCGTGGAGAGAATACTCTTGACCTTATTCTTTGCAACAAAGACATTGTCAGAAATGTTGCCCCTACTATACCTTTTGCAGACCATTCCAGTATCACTTTCTCACTTGGTCATGCCTCCCCTCCCTCTCGCGAATTCGTGCCTTCTAGACAGTATCATCTTGCCGATTGGGAGTCAATTAACAACTGTATGTCAGCTCATGATTGGACTCTCGCCCTTTCCTCCCTTGATGCGGACAACGCATTTAGTTACTTCAGTGAGTTTGCAAATTCTGTTCTTGACACTTTTGTTCCCAAGACCACTTCTGCTCCTTTCTCTCGCTATCCTAAACACCTGCGCATTCTCTATGGGAAATCTCAAAGAGCTTCTATTGCTGCACCAAATAGCGTTCGTACAATACATCTAGTTAAACGTTTTGAGAGGTCATTACGAGAGCATTCTGTGAGAATCGAAACAAGTGTTGTTGACTCGAAAAACCCCAAAGCGTTTTATGCCCTTTGTAAATCTCGTCTCAAATCTTGCAACTCCGCTCCTCCGGGAATAGTTGACATTGATGGCACGCATCTTCTCTCTAACACTGACAAGGCCCACGCTTTCTCTAGGTACTTTGCCTCTGTTTCTACCTCTCCGTTACACGGCCCTCTTACCCACCCGACACCCTCACCTGCAATCCCACAATTTGACCTTCCTTGTATTAACCCTGAGCAGATTCTTATTGCTATTCGCTCCCTTGTGCCTAAATGCAACTCTTCTCCTGATGGTCTACCAAACATCTTCTACAACAAATGCAAGTTCTCTGTAGTCTCTCCGTTACTGATAATCTTCAACAAATCGTTGCATTCTAAGTTAATCCCTGAGATTTGGAAAATAGCCATTGTGAAACCTATCCCTAAAACCTCTTCCAACTCTATCAACTCTTTTCGACCTATTAGTCTGACCTGCTCTGTGACAAAGATTTTCGAAAAATTCTGATCTCTGAAATCACTTCGTATCTTGATGAGTACAAGCTCTTTGACGTAAACCAAGCTGGATTCCGTATCGACCGCTCCACGTGTACCCAGCTGGTACAAACTCACTCAGACTACCTCCTATTTAAGTCTCAAAACTCTTCATTTGACACGATCTACTTTGACTTCAGGAAGGCTTTCGACAGCATAGACCATCGTCTTCTTTTGCATAAGCTAGCTAAGCTAGGGTTTTCTTCTAGTATTGTCTCATGGATTGCTAATTACCTTTCCAATAGGTCTCAACACGTCCTCATTGGCAATTCACTCTCTACTCCCTCTTTAGTCACTTCCGGGGTACCTCAAGGTTCTTGTATAGGTCCTCTCTTATTCATACTTTTCGTTAACGACCTATCTACAACTCTTCCATCTGAAATTAAGTATGGTATTTACGCAGACGATCTTAAGATTTATGCTAAAGTTCCTTTACATTCGGACCTCCTTCAATCTGCCATTAACTCGGTTTTCGACTGGTCTCAACAGTGGAACCTATCGCTCAACGAAAATAAATGCACTGTTGTCAATTACGGTACCCTCTCTTCTCGTAAACAGTACTTTATTAATGGAATCCCCTTGACCGTTTCTCCGTTTATGAAAGACCTAGGAGTAATTATGCATCCCTCTCTTAAATTCACTGACCATGTTTCAAAGATGACTTCTAAAGCTAGAGCGAAAGTTAACCTTATGTTCAAATGTTTCTTCTCATCAGACCCTAATTTGTATTCGCGTGCCTACACCACTTTCATTCGGCCACTTCTCGAGTACGGTTCCGTCATTTGGTCCCCTCACACAGTTACTCTTGCTAACCAAATAGAAGCGGTCCAACGCAACTTTTCTCTGCGATTATTCACTCGTTGTCGTATCCCTTACTCACTCTATCCTGATAGAATAAACCAACTCTCACTACAAACTCTTGAGCACAGAAGATTCATCTTCGACCTCCTTTTTCTTCACAAGTCTGTCCATGGTTTCTACTCCTATGACCACTCTAACCTATTTAAGCTTTCCCCCCTTACCCGTAGTCTCCGTAGAGCCCACTCTCTGCGCATCGCACTGCCATTTGTCCCGCCAACGTCTCATTCAAGTTTTGTAACTAGAGTCATTGATCAATGGAACGTGCTTTCTGAAGAATATGCTATAAGCTCGCCGTTCAATTTCCGCTCCCACCTTCTCTCTCTTCCCTCTATATCATTCTCTTCTGATTCTCTTTTACGCCTCTAATTTGCAAACACCCGACCTGCTGCTTTCCCCGAAGCCCCACCCCCCAAACCGAATCGCCACCAAGACGACGGACCTCCACCGAACAATGTCGAAGAATATACGTCATTCCCTCTCTCTACTCACCCTGGTGGATAAACAAATTGAAATTGAAATTGAAATTGAGCATCGTGGGTGAAACTGCATCGGGGGCAGTAGAAAAGAGACTGCTTCGCCGCTCCGGCAGGATTGGACGGATCGGGACGATTGAGAGTGTCCCTGAACCGCTATCCTCAGTCTCCGAGGTTGTCAAGGCATTAAAGAGAGCATCAGACCCGGAACTCCCTCAAGGATGGGCGATCAAGCATGGACGGAAGGTTCGAAGATATTCCGAGGCTACCAAAGCATTCGTGAAAGCGAAGTTCGATGAGTATGCAAAACGAGGAGCGAAGCTGAAGGCTGATGAGGCTGAGAGGCTAATGAGAGCTGATCGATTCATTGAGCCGAAGGACTGGATGACGAAGAGTCAATTGAGAAACTACATCAACAGTCTCAAGTCGCAGCTTCCTAAGATGAGAGCTTGCAGAAGACAAGTGGAACATGAGGACATGGACGATGAGCATTTCGAAGTGGAAGTGGAACCGTCCGACGAGGACATTGTCATCACAGAAGAAGACTTCCACCGCCATCTTACACCCACGATGCTCAAGAAATTCTTCTCTGATGTCGACAAGCCTGTGACACCTAATACCCCAGTTCCTACCGGAGCGGCTAAATTTGATTAATGATATCATGATGTATCATTGTATTATTATGCCTAATACTCATAATACAGTTCACATGAATCGATTGTACTTGCAATAAAAATGGAATAAAAATAGCTTCATTTTATGATAAAAAATAGCATTAAATGATTGTTCTGAAGCACTAAGCGAGTGGTAAATAACTCGAAAAATGATTTTTAATCATGCTAATGATGTTTGGGAACAAAAAAATTGCAAAAAGAAAAAGAAACAAAAACTTTATTTTTTGGATTTTTTCGATTTTTCATCTTTGATTTTAAAAATCGCTTTTTGGGTCATTTTTAAAAAATCTCTTTTTATTTTTTATTAACACCTATGTGCATAAACTTTCATATTCTGCAATAAATTGTTCTGCGTTCGACCTCCTTGATAGGGAAAATATTTTGAAAATGTGTTCCAAATCGGTTTTCGGCTCACAACTTTTTCAATTTTTGACATATACCCTTGATTTTTGTTGCAAATTGATCACCACATTTTTGCGCATTTTTTAAACCTAAAAGCGATATTGTAGCTATTCGGGGTGCTGAGATACGACAGAGCCGTGACCAGAGCCGGGAATTTTCTAAAAGCCGGCTTTGGGACAAATTGACCGGATACAAAAAAATCTTTTGGCCAGGGTATTCATATATCAAAATATGGGCCATTTGAAATGAGTTTGAAAAAAATTGTTCCCGAGGGGGCTAGTTTTGCTACATTCTCTCCTGATACCTGTGTTATGATCTTTTTCGGTCATTATGAACCAGTTGACGACTTTTTAACACAACTTTAACCATATTTATGGACTTGACTCACCTTCACTTTTTTCACATATGTGAAGCCACATCACGAGCGAGAGCTATTCCCGGCTGCAGTGTCTGCAGTGAATGCCGTCGAAAATAGGGATACATGATCGCATACAGCTCGGCAATTAGGCGGCCGGAGGCCTTGTGAGAGCGCTCTAGTCTTGCGTAAGCACACACGAGAAACACGTCGAATGTTGACGAGGAAGTTACAATACGATCGGGCGGTCCTGAGACATGTTTCTATCATGCAATACTGAATAGCCTTAGAACATCAAAGAATATTTTGGATCTTTTTTTAGTATTTTGTGATAGCCACAACTCCTTGTAGGTAAGTACTCATAATGTGACACATGATTTACTAGATAGAAACATCGCATTCCGTCGAAGAGCAGCTGCATTATAGCACCTAGAAGTGAAAGGCAATTTGGAGAAAATACTTTCAGACGTGGGGTAGTCGACGACGCGTTGCGCGTTAGTAGCCGACTCAGTACTTTACTTTACTTTACTTTTACTTGCGCGCTCAGCATGGTCATCGTCCACAATGGTATTTATTCACTATCACTAATCATATCGCTCTTATTATCAGGTGACAAATCGGCATTGATTCTGGGCGCCACGTTGGTCAGAGAATCGTACAAGTACATGAGTATGCTCATAGCGGAGTCCATTTTTAGTTTGATAGTCGCGATATCAAACGTCATTCTCATTTTTGTGCTGGTTGTGGGATGGAGAACGCTAATGAGGGTAAATTCATTTTTCTTGCCAATGACAAAAAAAATTTATTCAGAACAAATTCTACATAGTGTTGGCGAACTTGATCATTTGTACTTCATTGAAAGCGTTTGTTGAGCTTGGATTCATAGTGCCGTATTACTTCATTCAAAGCAATCCTTTAAAAAAGGTTGCATTATTAATTCTGACTTCAAAATGTTGTTATTCTATACTGTGTTTTCTCCAAAAACAAGTACTGAATGACGCACTATGGGGCAAAAAATTATAGCATATGAACGGATACTTCAGTAAAAGTTACGAGCGAATTATATTCAACGTCTCTGTTCTCGCAGATTACGGTATCAAATATATTTTTAGCGTTCTAATTCGTGCAAGCAGGAGTACTTTTCTTTTCATTTTTAATCGCATTCAATCGATTACTCACGGTCTCAAAGTCAATGGGCCCATGGCAGTTACAAGAACAAACTCGAGATGGGTATGCACAGGATTTATTGTTTTCAAGTACGATTTTTATGCGATATTCCTCTTGCGCCTTTCATTATGAGCTTTAGAATGAAGACTGCAATTTCTTGTGCAATCGTATGGTTTTGCGCTGCCGTGATTCCCGTGCTATTTTACATATTCGAATGTCAGTTCCTGTACAAAGATGGGGTATTCAGTCCAAATACGATGCTTTTATTTGATTGCGTTGCTTTCTAGCTTAACCTGTATACGACCAAATGTTTTGGTAGCGAAGGACTTGAAGCTCAGAGATCACGCACCGAACAGCAGTACTTGATCTACATACTGATTCGCTGTTTGATCTATCTCAGCTACGCATGCACCATTGTTGTTCTTGTGGTGTATTTGCTGATTCTGTGTTTGCTGAAGTTGGGCGTGAGATATATACGCGCATACAACTATTTTTTTTTAGATATAAACGAATGAAAATGCGAATTTCGGAGACGACTTCGAGAATATCGACCACTGAACTGCATATTCTCTGGCAAAGTCTTCTAGTTTTTGCGCTCTACGCGGTCAAAAAAAGATCACATATTGTTGAGCAGCCGCTTTTGTTCAGGCCTCAATTCTCTGCATATTTGCGTTATCATTTATTCGATTGGATTCAGATGGAGACATTACCGATTTCGATATCGCATACGTGGAAAATCTGCTTAATTTGTCTATTGCAGCTGTCTATCCAATCTGCTTTCTGGTCATGTCAGGAGACATGAAAAAGTATAGCACGAATAATTTTCAATGCGAACAGTACATGTTCAGGGTTCTTATTGACATCATATTTCGCCAAACTTATTCCTCAAATGTTCATGTGAGTAGTAATACGAACTAAATCAATGAATCCGAATCTCACCATGCGATGCTTTTTCTTTTTTATTACCTTTATTTTTATTAAAATTAATCTTCATATGTGTTCCTATCCCAATAATTGTGCTCGTTTCAATTACCTTAAAGATCTCTCACTGATCCAATTTATTCCACTCGATTCTGTCGTCCGGAAATATCAAGACGCGATTTGTGATTATGTGATTTGGGCATTATTTATCCCAATGCAAATATCAACATCTCCTTCCCTACCTACAGTAATCCCATCTCCCTCTACTGCCGTATCTAAATCTCCCTCATCCTGTCCAGGATCCCCCTCTTCTCAATCTAGTATTCTATTCTACTCCTTCTGGGATCCCCTACCCCAACACCCCTACAGTATCCTCGAGACCCTCAAAAATCAACCCACTAATCATTCCTCTGCTCCACCCGGCCACTTAATACTGCGCGCACCTCGAATGAAAAGAGAGTTGACCACTCTCCCTCTACCCTCTTCCTCACAATGAACCCTCTTTACATTTCAATCAATTCAGCATAATTGAATAACATCTCGGATTAGTCCTGCCCCATCGACTCTCGCTAGTAAAATACCGTAACCCCAACTATTGTTCGTTTTAAATGCTCAGCAAACTGAATGTGAATTGTCTGAGAGAGAGAGGAAGGGAAGGGGTAGGGGGGAGGAGAGCAGGTAGATCACTAGCCTCCTCCCGTCCTCTTCCTCAATCCTCCCTCCACTCAGTTCGTAAAAGGTCAGCTACGCGTGGAATGGAAAATAATCTCACGATACATCTCCTACCGTAACCGCATCTCCCTAGTCTACAGTAGCCACATGTTCCTCTCGTACCTTATAGGAGGCGTATCATGAACTTTTGAAATTCAAATATAGCGACTCTTTCAGCGATATGCCGAGCCTATCAAGATTCTGGCAAAATGCCAAGGATCCTTTGGAAAATTTCCAAGGAGTAGATTTTCGTTGGGAATCAACATGCGGGAACAAACAAAAATCCCTTCCTAGCTAATCAATAGCGGACAAGACAAAGATGACCCTTCGACCTATACATCTTCCCTTCCTCCCCATTGGCGCTCCATAAAATATTTTGAATTTTTCGCGGGGTTTTCCCTGTCCTTTCCTGATACTTTGGACGTGAATATCTCGTCTCAGAGTGAACACATTTTTCACAACATGAACACATTTTTCATGATAAGCCTCCTTTAACCCTATCTTCCTTCTACTTCTTATATACTCGCAAGTGTAAAGGGAAGAATGCACTCATTCGCGAGTGAAGAGAGAAGAAACCGCTCGCGAGTGACGAGTGACTCGAAATAACAACTCTACTCCCCACGAGCGCGAATGAAGAATGAACCCCCCCCCCCCTGCCCTCACTCTTTCAATTTCAATCAAGTCGGATTATCCCAAGCGAGATCGCGCAGAGAAACTCATGGCAAGGTATGCCACGAAATTGGAAGCAACTGCAAACATTCCTACTTGTGGATAAGATCGGTTTCGAAAAGCGGTAAGCCAAGTTCCTCTTTTTTGTTCGCTTGTGACGCACAAAGCCGCTGAAGGAAAAGACAAGTGGTCAGAAACCAAAGCAAGATGTAATTTACAGTCTATCAGGATCTTCCAACGATACGTTACGCAAAGTCAACCGGAAAATGCGAATGCTTATTTCGACTGGCCGGATAGAGACTTGAGATAACGACTTTGCTATTCTTCTCTAAAGAAAACAATTGCCATTTCTCTAAATGTTCGATATTGTTTGTGTTGGAGTCCGTGATCATTGTGCATAAGACGTTGTTAGCCAACCCTAAACTGACCTTCAAGGACGATAATCAAACACAAGGACGATAATCAAACACTTGATCCCAGAGGGAATCTTTGAGCGATAAACGTTGACGAGACGTTGTCATTCTGATTCATTGTGATGCTCGACGGGAGCGATGTTGTTCAAATGATTTTGTTATCGGTGCTGGACCTATTTTCGACAGTTACCAATCTATTTTACATTTTCATCGTGTTGCGAAAGTAAGTCCTATTTTTGTATTCATCTGTCAACAAATATCGTAATAATTCTCGAACAGGACCCCGAAAACGTTGTTCACCTATTCGCTGATTTTGCTCAACATTGCTTTTGTGGATCTAATTGCAGCGCTCTGCAGTCTAATGTGTCTCGCCAGGTTCGTTTTGCGACACGAAAAAATACGGAAAGTGTGTTTTAGCCTTCAAAATGTCAGCGGCCGTATGGTATTCTCGTATTTGGGACCATGCACATTTCTCAATGCTCGCTGGTGTCACCTGTTTTTCGGTTACTCATTTATTATTAAAAATATTTATTATTATTGTCAGCTATTCACGCTAATCTGGATGGTCATGCGTTGCTTCTACTCTTCACTTCATTCTCGTATCGTCTTTGGGTGCTGAAAACGGACATTGAGAAGCAACAACGACAACGTTATATATGGATTCTAGCTCTATGCGCGATTGCATTTGTGATTTTCATAAATACGGTATACTCTCAAAGCAATGTAAGACCGTAACAAACGATTTTCGGGTTGGCCTCTATCTATCCGGAACGTATCCCGAATCAAGTGAACGAATGCGCAGCGAGCTCGATCTGACGGGAGGGTTCAGAACTATAAACCTATTGACGCGTTTCTCAACCTTTTCATTAATCTTTACCTACAATTTCGCTTTCTTCGTTGTCTTTGCCGTCCGCGGAAGACTGTTTGCTGGGATTCGATCGCTAGTAAGTCAAACAAATTCTTTTAAGAAAAAAATTTATTTTATTATATATTTATTCTATAATTTTTCCACGCAAAAAGTGAGAAAACAATACGTTAATTTCAGAGCAAATCGGACCGCCACAATCATCAGCTCATCTATCGCTCGCTGACCGATCAGATTCTTCTTCCGCTGATCGTCGCATGCGGTAGTTCGCTGTGGTTTCTGGACGTACTGGGCGTAGTTCATTCAAGGACGCTGCATCAGAGCATATTCATTGTGAGTTCTTGATTATCGTCGCCGTTCCTCGCTCCTTTTCTGACCTCTCTATCGACGATAAACGCACCACTAAAATAAGTCATCGCCCTCTCACATCCGCGTATTATGCCACCTGTTTAGGATGCATAATTATGGTTGTTTATGAGATAAAATTTCTAGTTACGGAAAGTCACGTACATCACGCCTCCGTTCAGATTGATGAATCTAAAGTTAGGTACTGAGTCGGTTACTAACGTTATTTTTCATTATTATTCATTATTTTTCATTATTTTTCATCTTTTAATTGGTCTCATTGGAATAAGAAGGGCGACAAAGAAAAAACACGAAATAGTCTCACGAAAAATGAAGATTAGGGGGCTTGTATCTGAAGAAGTATTCGAAGACAATGAATATCATTCAGCTGAGCAGTCTCTTCGCGCTCGCCTCGCCACTAATGAACATGTACTTCATTCCGCCGTACCGAAAGTGCGTATATTATTTGATCTCTAAAGTCGAAGCAACCGATATTATCAGGTACCTAAACTCTCTGTTAAGTTCGAGGAATCGAATCGATGTGCAAGAAAGGAGTGGCATCACGCAGAATTCCAGTTCGAGATTCTAGGTATTTTACGGAAAAGAACACGAGGAAAGAGACGAGGAAAGATGACAGTTAGCGAATCATGATATTTTTCAAAGCTGTCGTTATGTCCGAAAAACGATACGACAACAATTACTTGCCATTCCCTGAGTAGGAGTGAATTCTTCGAATGCATTTTTCGCGAAAGAAGTGATTATCGTTCATCATAACTGCTGCTCCCGTGAGCATCCTCTATTTGTCGCATTTGTATTCCGATTCTCTGCCATATTTTTCTCTGCGTCTACCTTAGAAGGTAAAGGTGTATCCACGTCAAGCGATTTTACAGTCGTAAGACAACGGTTGGTGGGACCCACAGGTAAGGCCAGCAGTTTGCATAGACGGACTATATACCCGACATATATTACAATATTATAATATATTACAATGAAGAAGGAAACAATTTTTTTTAAGTAATAAGATATTTCTCATGTGTGTATCCAATTTCTGCTACATAATAATGACACGTGGTTGGCATTGTATTTCTTTACTGTGACATTAAACAGTTGTATTTTAATTTTTGCTCCATTGAGACGCCATTGTAGCAGCAATAAATTATTCAGCAGTGCTCAGTATTCAATGAAGCGAGCTCTGCTTGCGGTCTACCTCAACTCGAGCCAAACCAGCCAGTACTCTCCACTGTTCGAGATCATACACGCATCTGAGGTAAAAATATGTAATTTATAACTATTTTTTGTTTAAAAAATATTCCAGTTTACAATTCTCCTTCTATCGTCGATTCTCATTCCGTGTGCAATCAATACGTCGTGGAGGGCTGTGCCCTTACATCGAAATGTGTGTTCTCAATGTTTTTGAAAACACTACTTAGAGATATTGATTTTAAGATTCGACTCTACTTCATCGGTTGTTTGGTGCATATTTTCTTCATCAATCTCACCAGATTTGCCCTTCTGACATCCCAGTACATCGATTGTGGAGGTAATAATCGGCAATGTAAAAAATAACGACAACAACAACAACAACAATGAAAAATAAAACAATAACTTTAAATATCGTATAGCCGATCTCGTAATATTCGCATCCATCGTCCGTCGCGAGGCTTTTACCTTCGGTCCATTCGCGTTCGATTTCATCCCGGAAAATTCATTGAAAATGTTCATTCAGATTTCTTGCGCTCGCTTGCGATCGTCTTATCGCCACTGTATTCTGGAAGTGGTGAGCGATTCTTTGCTTACAAAAAGTACAAAAAGTAAGCAAAGAATCGCTCACCACTTCCAGAATACAGTGGCGATAAGACGATCGCAAGCGAGCGCAAGAAATCTGAATGAACATTTTCAATGAATTTTCCGGGATGAAATCGAACGCGAATGGACCGAAGGTAAAAGCCTCGCGACGGACGATGGATGCGAATATTACGAGATCGGCTATACGATATTTAAAGTTATTGTTTTATTTTTCATTGTTGTTGTTGTTGTTGTCGTTATTTTTTACATTGCCGATTATTACCTCCACAATCGATGTACTGGGATGTCAGAAGGGCAAATCTGGTGAGATTGATGAAGAAAATATGCACCAAACAACCGATGAAGTAGAGTCGAATCTTAAAATCAATATCTCTAAGTAGTGTTTTCAAA
This sequence comes from Pristionchus pacificus, assembly GCA_000180635.4. Lineage (NCBI taxonomy): Eukaryota > Metazoa > Nematoda > Chromadorea > Rhabditida > Neodiplogasteridae > Pristionchus > Pristionchus pacificus. The sequence continues at coordinate 3,289,446 of CM026578.1, read as the reverse complement.
AACATTGAGAACACACATTTCGATGTAAGGGCACAGCCCTCCACGACGTATTGATTGCACACGGAATGAGAATCGACGATAGAAGGAGAATTGTAAACTGGAATATTTTTTAAACAAAAAATAGTTATAAATTACATATTTTTACCTCAGATGCGTGTATGATCTCGAACAGTGGAGAGTACTGGCTGGTTTGGCTCGAGTTGAGGTAGACCGCAAGCAGAGCTCGCTTCATTGAATACTGAGCACTGCTGAATAATTTATTGCTGCTACAATGGCGTCTCAATGGAGCAAAAATTAAAATACAACTGTTTAATGTCACAGTAAAGAAATACAATGCCAACCACGTGTCATTATTATGTAGCAGAAATTGGATACACACATGAGAAATATCTTATTACTTAAAAAAAATTGTTTCCTTCTTCATTGTAATATATTATAATATTGTAATATATGTCGGGTATATAGTCCGTCTATGCAAACTGCTGGCCTTACCTGTGGGTCCCACCAACCGTTGTCTTACGACTGTAAAATCGCTTGACGTGGATACACCTTTACCTTCTAAGGTAGACGCAGAGAAAAATATGGCAGAGAATCGGAATACAAATGCGACAAATAGAGGATGCTCACGGGAGCAGCAGTTATGATGAACGATAATCACTTCTTTCGCGAAAAATGCATTCGAAGAATTCACTCCTACTCAGGGAATGGCAAGTAATTGTTGTCGTATCGTTTTTCGGACATAGCGACAGCTTTGAAAAATATCATGATTCGCTAACTGTCATCTTTCCTCGTCTCTTTCCTCGTGTTCTTTTCCGTAAAATACCTAGAATCTCGAACTGGAATTCTGCGTGATGCCACTCCTTTCTTGCACATCGATTCGATTCCTCGAACTTAACAGAGAGTTTAGGTACCTGATAATATCGGTTGCTTCGACTTTAGAGATCAAATAATATACGCACTTTCGGTACGGCGGAATGAAGTACATGTTCATTAGTGGCGAGGCGAGCGCGAAGAGACTGCTCAGCTGAATGATATTCATTGTTTTCGAATACTTCTTCAGATACAAGCCCCCTAATCTTCATTTTTCGTGAGACTATTTCGTGTTTTTTCTTTGTCGCCCTTCTTATTCCAATGAGACCAATTAAAAGATGAAAAATAATGAAAAATAATGAATAATAATGAAAAATAACGTTAGTAACCGACTCAGTACCTAACTTTAGATTCATCAATCTGAACGGAGGCGTGATGTACGTGACTTTCCGTAACTAGAAATTTTATCTCATAAACAACCATAATTATGCATCCTAAACAGGTGGCATAATACGCGGATGTGAGAGGGCGATGACTTATTTTAGTGGTGCGTTTATCGTCGATAGAGAGGTCAGAAAAGGAGCGAGGAACGGCGACGATAATCAAGAACTCACAATGAATATGCTCTGATGCAGCGTCCTTGAATGAACTACGCCCAGTACGTCCAGAAACCACAGCGAACTACCGCATGCGACGATCAGCGGAAGAAGAATCTGATCGGTCAGCGAGCGATAGATGAGCTGATGATTGTGGCGGTCCGATTTGCTCTGAAATTAACGTATTGTTTTCTCACTTTTTGCGTGGAAAAATTATAGAATAAATATATAATAAAATAAATTTTTTTCTTAAAAGAATTTGTTTGACTTACTAGCGATCGAATCCCAGCAAACAGTCTTCCGCGGACGGCAAAGACAACGAAGAAAGCGAAATTGTAGGTAAAGATTAATGAAAAGGTTGAGAAACGCGTCAATAGGTTTATAGTTCTGAACCCTCCCGTCAGATCGAGCTCGCTGCGCATTCGTTCACTTGATTCGGGATACGTTCCGGATAGATAGAGGCCAACCCGAAAATCGTTTGTTACGGTCTTACATTGCTTTGAGAGTATACCGTATTTATGAAAATCACAAATGCAATCGCGCATAGAGCTAGAATCCATATATAACGTTGTCGTTGTTGCTTCTCAATGTCCGTTTTCAGCACCCAAAGACGATACGAGAATGAAGTGAAGAGTAGAAGCAACGCATGACCATCCAGATTAGCGTGAATAGCTGACAATAATAATAAATATTTTTAATAATAAATGAGTAACCGAAAAACAGGTGACACCAGCGAGCATTGAGAAATGTGCATGGTCCCAAATACGAGAATACCATACGGCCGCTGACATTTTGAAGGCTAAAACACACTTTCCGTATTTTTTCGTGTCGCAAAACGAACCTGGCGAGACACATTAGACTGCAGAGCGCTGCAATTAGATCCACAAAAGCAATGTTGAGCAAAATCAGCGAATAGGTGAACAACGTTTTCGGGGTCCTGTTCGAGAATTATTACGATATTTGTTGACAGATGAATACAAAAATAGGACTTACTTTCGCAACACGATGAAAATGTAAAATAGATTGGTAACTGTCGAAAATAGGTCCAGCACCGATAACAAAATCATTTGAACAACATCGCTCCCGTCGAGCATCACAATGAATCAGAATGACAACGTCTCGTCAACGTTTATCGCTCAAAGATTCCCTCTGGGATCAAGTGTTTGATTATCGTCCTTGTGTTTGATTATCGTCCTTGAAGGTCAGTTTAGGGTTGGCTAACAACGTCTTATGCACAATGATCACGGACTCCAACACAAACAATATCGAACATTTAGAGAAATGGCAATTGTTTTCTTTAGAGAAGAATAGCAAAGTCGTTATCTCAAGTCTCTATCCGGCCAGTCGAAATAAGCATTCGCATTTTCCGGTTGACTTTGCGTAACGTATCGTTGGAAGATCCTGATAGACTGTAAATTACATCTTGCTTTGGTTTCTGACCACTTGTCTTTTCCTTCAGCGGCTTTGTGCGTCACAAGCGAACAAAAAAGAGGAACTTGGCTTACCGCTTTTCGAAACCGATCGTCGATGAAAGGAAGGAAGAGAAGAACAGTTGAGCGCACTCTGGGGAAATCACTTTATTATTTCATTTCCAATTTTCTGAAAGCTCACGCACACTGCAATCCACCAGTCGTGAAACGCTATGCTCAGTAGGCGTTCGAATTTGTACTGCGGAGGCAGCAGCAAGTAGACAATGGTGGGAAAGCACAATAGGGAGCACGGTAAGACAATGCGTATGAGCATCTACAAAAGTAGAATACATTTTTTTCGTTTTGATCTTTCTTATTTTCAGAAATTCTCACCGTCATCAGTGCAACATTCTCCCGTAGTTGATAGATGCGGGAGAGGTGGTACTGTCGAGATTTAGGTGCCACTCGGATCAGAGCAACGCTCAGTTGTCGAAGACTGTAGCGCCAAATGCCTACTACCACCTGAAACAATGCGTGACTGCGACTTTTGATTACGAAAACATTAAAGCTACGGATTAATGGAAACTGTTCTTTTTGAGCAGATTATATTGGCGAATAAAATTGTGTAATTTACCAGTGTCGTCGAAACAGCCAAGAACGCGGTAACGGCGGCGAACAACTCGTGCTCCGTTCGAACTGAAGCAAATGTTAGTTTAAAAAATAGATCCACTTCCAAACCGTAGGTTCAACCACCCACTGACCGAGTCAGACAAAAAGGGGAAAATTATCAGGTAAAGTAGCTCACACGCGAAAATCGTCGAAAAAAATCGAAAAAAATCGTCGATGGGGAACGTTAGGGAAAATGCCGTGTGGAGGGCGCATATTTCAATACAGATCATCCCAACGACAAAGGCAACGAGAGTGCTAGGACCCTGTCGCTCGTGCCTGAATTTTTAAAAAATAGAAAAAAACACATCTCCGAATTGTAAGAAATTTTCGTATTAAGTGCGAAACAATGGAACACACCAACGCCAACATATTGTCGCGGTTACTCGATCCAATGCGATTGTGATGAACCTGGAGAGTGATATTCTCGATATGAATTTAGTTGAAACTCTTACGAATAGGAGATGAAAGTGTATGTCTCACGACGAATGAAGGAGATAATGTTGAGAAAATTATACTTTCTAAAATTATATTTGAAACATCTTCCAATATTACGAAGTCACTATTTGAGCTCAAGTCACCATAAACGGAACCAGTGATTGCTCGAAAAACGCACAGCATGAGTAGTAGACGCTTTTACGGTATTCAATCAGTTTACAGAGGCTCACATTTCTGTGCAATGGTACAACTTTCCATACAATCATAGTGGTGAAAGGAGTTAGCAGAATTGACAAGAGAAGAAAGACAATCTAAGATAAAAATTAAATAGCTTTTTTTGAAATTACCTGCCTCAGTGCCGTGAATAATCTCGAAAAGTGGCTGATAATCCGAGGTTAAACTGGAGTCGAAGTACACGGCTAATTTAACGTTTCCATTCATTTTCCGTTATAAGATTCTCGTGAAAAATGTTGTTGAATGAGCAGCAGTAGTGTTCATTGGCAAAGCAACTGATGCGACGATAGAAAAGAATTTTCCCGCGGCATGCTCTGAATAAATATAATCAGAAAATCTGCATGAATATGCGTAGAATTTGGCGCTAGATATTTCTAGTTTTCTTTTATAAATAGAGTAGAAACTATGCATATCACTGACCCGTCTCGCTACCCTCATCCAAGTAGGTAAACAAATATGCAGATGGAATGCTAATTGACTCAATGCAGACAATTCCAACGAGAACGGCGGCTAGCGTGCTCGGCCCCTGCCGCTCGTACCTAAAATTGTCAACAATTCTTCAAACAGCTAATTCAAAGCAGCATAAAACATATTTGTTCTTCTGTGATTATATAAGTACACACAACACACACAAATGCCATCCTTCGCCCACACTTTTACCTGATTATACAGCTTCCCTATGCTATGTTGTCCAATCCTTTTGTTATGGTGGCAACACACCTCTAACTTTTTTTCCGTTGTGCCTATGTGAAATAAAAATTTACCAGATCTCTATCCCGAATTCTGCTATAAAACGGCGCTGTCCTCTATCAACGATACTATTTTCTTTCTCTCCAAAGAATGAGCTCTACCTTGTCCGGTAGGTCTGTCAGGATAAATAATCCGCCTCTTCACTCCTCGTCCTCTACAGCGAGCGAGCATCAATGAAGGGGCTGATAATTCATCCAGGCAACCCCCTAACCTTCACACGGGCAACTGTCTCTTTATTCAGTACACTATCACGTGCGAAGAATGAAGAGACGAATATCCCGTATAACCTTTCCAATTTCAGCCAGGAAATGTTCCTGATTCGTTCTCTCCTGCTTCTCCTCCTCGTTGCAGTCATGTTCGCCGTCGAGGCTAAGAAAAAGTATGTTTTATTCTGTCTAATACCGTCATTTCCCTATCCTGAACGAGGAAAACGGAGGTCTATTGAACAATATTTTCCGTTACAGAAGTGAAGTGCCGTGGATCATGGAAGTCGCCAAGTAGTTCGGTTATAAACGACCAACCACTCGAATCGGCCACGCACTGATTGATTCCTCGCGAATACTGACCGGCACCAAAAAAATACAAAAAAAATCATGTTTTCATGTTCTGTGATAAATTATTTGAATATTGACAACTTTGCGAACAATGAGAACCAAAAGCATCATGTAGCTTTCCCAGATTGTATAAAATATTTATTTCAAACAACAGAGTTACGAATCTGCGATTAAAAAATTTGGACTTTGTATATTTATTTTATTTTTCTCTATTTTACGATTTCGGATTTACGATTTCGGAACACATTCACATTCCCTGGCTGTGCAGATTGTTCTGAAAGACGATATCACAGGCGGCTTTGAAGACGAATTCCACGTTCTTCGTGTCCGTTGCACACGTGTAGTGCGAATAGATTGCTCGCTTTATGTCCTTCTTCGATTTGCGCTGAGAATCATATTGTAAAAAATATATCTCTCTCTTCTTTGCGTTAATGGAAATTGATCGACCCTAGCTGAGAAAAGTTTTGACATGGATTTCATTTCTAGCTCACCTTGAGAAAGTGTTCCTTGAGAAACTCCGAAGCCTCTTCAGTGGTTGAACCTTCTGCGAGAAGAAACAGTTAGAAATATTTAAAAAAAATAATTACCGTAATTTCTGAAGTATTTATTGAGCGGCGTATTGAGGACTTTCTTCTCGAAAAGGTCTTTCTGGAAAAAATTACAAATCTTACAAAAAAAATCCCCCTAACCTTGTTCAGAAATAGAATGAAAGAGGCGGATGAAAGGAAGCTGCTTCTCAACATTTCGCCAAATAGTTGAACAGAATCCCTTAGCCGGTTCGGAAGATGCTGAATGTTTCTAGTTCCAAAGTGTTCGAAAGAGAATAACAGAAATCATTGGTAATACGAAATCTACCGAATAAAATTACTAACCACTTTCTTGGTCGCTAGGGGAATGATATCATCATGCAGCACCGGTGTGATCATTGTATCCGCCTCGTCGAGAGACTGAAAAATATCAAGAATTTGAGAAAAACTGAAAATATCCTCAGCATTAGCAAGCGGTAAAGTGCTCAGTTTTACCCGTGTGAATGGCAAGCAAAAGATACGCCTCGTCGAGACAAAAAAACAAATCATAATCCCCTATAGCTAGATCGACTAATAATATAAAAAAAACATGATCGAGCAATGAAAAAGTTAATGTCAACTGCAATAGCAGGAGAGGAGTGTGAGCTCAGTGCCTCCCCAACACCCTTCTAATATAGGAATAACAAACGAATAAATGTCAGGCAAGATCGCAACGATCAAACTTTTTTAGGGCATGAGCAAATAACATAACTGGAACGAATAAACAATGTTTTAAAATAAATATTATTTCCACCTGATCATAAGCTGCCATGGACACGACGAACAGCACCGCAGTCACGCCGTCGAAGCAGTGGATCCACTTCTTGCGGTAGGTCCGCTGGCCACCCACGTCGATTAACCTACATGAATTTGCATGAATTTGTCAAGTGACTCCCGAGAACCTACGCAAGAAAATCACCGTATACTGCTGTTCGAAAACGAGAAAATGATCTCGTTCACGCTCGTTGTCGGAATTCGCAAGTGCAGAATATCCTCAGCAGTAGGCACGTGATCGGGCGATAACAGCTCGGCGAGTTGAGGAAGATAACTGAATTGTTCGTTTTACATCTGGCTTAGAACTTTGTGAGCCCTTTTTTCGTTTATTCTCAATGATGTCTGGAAAATAAGACAAACTATTCGGATGAACACTCTCAACTCACTAATGAGCGTTGTCGGGCAGTGACGCATAGTTCGGGTAGAGCTCCATGAACGTGCGCACGCACTGAATCAATTATGATTTTTTTATTAAAATAAAAAAATAAGCCATTACTCACATGCAAGTCAAGGAAATTTAGCAGAATTCCCTCTTCGGCTTCATTAGTGATACCACGATAACACGACAAACCCTCGGAGAATTGACAAATGATTTTCTAGAAATACAATTGTGATTATATTTTCTTGTCCTATCAAACTTCTTCATCATCATCCGTTGCTAAACCGCACTCTTGGATTCCGATCGATATTTCGTGAAATATCTACAAAAAAATTCGTGAAGTTTTAGCAGAGTAAAAGTACCTGAAACACATTATACCGTAGATTCTTGTGGAAACTGCGCATCTCGTGCTCACTAAAGCCGGTCATGTGTAGAATTCTGAATTTAGAACTAAAAATTGTTGAATTACTATTTGCAAACCGCATTTGCTTCAAAATCGTTGACTTTCCGGCATCGGCGCCGCCTGAATACTACGTTTTTTAATTAGTCCGGACACGAAATTCCGCGTACTCAAATCGTTTAGATTAGATTTCTATGCCTTTTAGTCAATACTTTTCAATGTTTTTCATTGTAATCGGCTAAAAACAACTATTAGGAAGTATTAAATTCCATTTTGGAGCCAGAGAAATCTATTTGAACGTATTTATAAGCATTTGGTGTGGTCGGGCGCCTTTTCCGATAATCGTCAATTTCCCCATACGCGCGTACAATTTATTTGTCAAGTTTTGTGAAAAACGTAATACACAATATAAGGCGATATACTTGAAATCGTAAAGCCTACCTAGGAGCAGGATCTTGACCCTAGTCTTATCTTCGTTTTTCTCCTTCTTCAGAAGATTGTCGATGCTAGTGGATATGGCGACCTGCTCTCTGATCGTAGTGGCTCTGGCAATGAAATCGATTATTTTTTTCGAAATAATGACAAAAAAATAAAAAAATAAAATAAATCTGCAAATTTTAAAATTCTCACACTGCAACAGTAGGCGAGTTAGACATCGCATCGGTAACTGAAAAAAATAAAATAAATCCGACAACAAACAATATTGTGAAAAATTTCTTACCTATTCTCGTGTCTGGTCGGCCATAGTCGATTGAGCGATTGCGTGGTGTGCAAACTGCTTGACCCATATTGCAAACCTGCCTTGTATCCCTTGTCAAGTGTAGTATGTGAATTCAACACAAACAAGGTGAAATAATGAGCACACAAATTGTGGGAGATAACGAGAAGATCGCTGGGAGAATAGCTGACAGGCAAATGATGACAATTAGACAGCCTGCCCTTGCTCACCGCACTTTGCGCTTTACGAATAACACTCCGTATCAAATATCAAAATGTGAATTTTGGCCATGATGGCTGTCCTTTCAGATGTTCATTGAGCTCGAAATTCAAGGTTCGAAGAATATTCATATACCCCCCCCCTTTGCCTTATTTCTGTAGTCGTTGTAAAAAAACCTTCAACGAACCATTAAACAAACAAGGAGTATTGTTGATCAGTTTTCGTGAAATTCGTGGTTGGTAGCTTTGAATATGACTTACACAATATGCTTAGAGGAATCTTTTTCCAAACATTGCATAGCCTTGGAGGACATAGTGCGGAGTGTTTGACTGTGGAGAGTGTTTCAATAAAAAATATGTAAGTGTGTCTCATTATGAAGTAGAATCGATAGTCCCATAATAGGTATCAACATTTCAGAGCACTCCTTTCGTTGGGTTTGTTGAGATAACGAAACTTTCTGATATTTCTCATAAATCATGTATTCGTCGAATGAAGATCTTGTCCCTGTCACGGTGAAGAGAGGAGTACGCCAAGACGACACTCTTTCCCCTCGCCTCTTCAACATGGTACTGAGAGCTGCAATGGACACCATCGACTGGGAAATGGATTGGATTCGAATCGAGGAGGAATCTCTGCCATCTGGAGTACGCGGATGACGTCACACTCATCGCCAAGACCCGACCGGAACTGGAAAGGATGCTGAAGAAGTTGATGGAGGCATGTAGCCGAATTGGTCTGGAGATCAATGCCTCAAAGACCAATCTCCTCACCTCGTGTACCACCACTCGAAGCCCCATCGTCATCAACGGAATACAGTTTGATTTCGTCCCATCAGCCACCTATCTCGGAGGAAGGATTTCCCTACCTCTGGATCACACGGACGAAATCGAACACCGGATTCGACTCGGATGGTTCGCATGGACACGCTTATCCTCCCTCCTTACTTCCCGCCTTCTCCCCATGAAGACCAGGAGGCGACTCTTCGAGAGCTGCATCACTGCTACAGTTCTCTATGGATCGGAAGTCTGGGCACTGCGGGCCAGCGACAAGGAGCGACTTAGTGTGACCCAACGGAAGATGGAGCGGAAGATGCTTGGAATCTCTTTACGGAACCGCTGGACAAACGAGCGATTGCGGGACTGTACGAAGCTACGGGACTGGATCCGGGAAGGATTGAAACGCGCGCAGGGCTCTGAAGATCAGGCAAATGGACATGGACCAATGGAGCCGCGCCACCACTGTATGGACCCCCTACAACAGGAAACGCCCAACTGGCCACCCTCGGACATTCTGGCGGGACGACCTAGCTATTGGCGCACATTGGTGGAATGCAACTTATGAAGAATACAGACCCATCCTCATCTGAGCATTATTGCCTGACATGAATAAATTATTATTATTATTATTATTAAAAGTGAGCCTTCCGGAACTGGAACTGTCTGGATAGTCTGGGAAATATGCGCAATTAGAAGAACCCCCCCCCCCCCCCCTCCTTCCAAAGAAATGAGAAACTCTTGGCCAATATCGTACACCGAGCCATAACATCTCAAATGCAGAAGCAATCGTCAGGAATACTATACAAATGACGTCGTCGGACTGCTAATTCGTGCTAGTCCCCTGACATTCCGAAATAGGCGAGACGCAATCATCATCAGGCCTCAGTCTCAGCTGGAGGATTATAGTCTGAAATGTCGATGGAAGCGCAAAAAAAATAGAAAATCCGGTAGTTGAGTATGATGTTCCGTTAGCTCATCATTCGAATAATAAAATTCGAAAAAAGGAGAAAGTTCTGCAAGATCAGTAATCGTCGGTTCCATGAAGACATGAATGGCGCCCTAACTGAATTCACACCAGTCGTGCATCTTCACCGTTCTCAACAATTCTCAGCGAGAGCTCTCATGCAGGAGTACCTTGAGTATCATTCATAAAAACGGAACTTCAACGGGTTTTACCCAGTCAACAACCGCTCCGAATGTGGTGGGGGGGGGGGGGGGGGGGTGGGGAAAGAGAATGGTAGGGAAGGAATACTCTGAGAGAAAAGGCTGGGGAAAACACCGAAGACGTACACAGAAAACATGCTCACCAAAGGTCATGAACATAGAATTCTTACGAGATGTACAAACTAGGAAACCTAGGTAACGAGCCTATCGAAATCTATGCTCAATACTACTACTTCGTCTATGTTTTGCGCGATTGATATGGCGAGTTTGAAGGTGATTGGTGATTAGTTTGATCGCGCTTTGTTCGTTTGGTTTCAAAACAGAACTAAATTTTCTGAGCACTTCATACTCGAATTAGCATTGTTCATTATTATCTAGCAGTCATAACACGACTTCATCACGCGGTATATCAGTGGGAAAAGTGGATCGTTGTCTTATTAATGTACGCATACCTTTCGTAAATCAACAAGCTGTCATCTAATTTTTGTTTGATATTATTGGCCTGTTGTAGTAAAATAAATGCGTTTGTCAATGATAACATCATGGGCCGAACTTGCCGCTTCTATTCTCGCTACGCCACTCGTTTTGTTTTACCTGTACATTCTACTCATTTCGTCACTGAATCGAAGTGTGAAGTCAGTTTGCTTCGCATTTGAGGCTAAAAATAATATTATGTTGCAGAGTGTTCCTCTCCATGCACGGACTAAATTTGTTCATGTTAACGACCTTCCAAATAGTCGTTGCCATTTCTCGATTGTTGAATCCTGGTGAATGGCGAGCAAGAGAAGGTGAATATTTTCACAGCTGTCGTGATACCGTGAATGGAAGAACCTTTGTTCTGCGGCTTAACTCTGTAAGGGACATGAAGTAACGTACTAAATTATCAGTAATATCCAACCTGCCGCTGTTCCTGCACCAAATTGCATACAGCAGTTGCACAGTATCCATGTTACTAATTACGATCGAGCGCACTGTAATGGGACTGAAACCGGGTAATATGTAATTTTTCTCTGTCTGAATAAGATGAACCCATGAGAATCAGATGAACCCATGAGAATAAGATGGATCTATCAGAATAAGATGGACCCATCAGAATAATATGGAATCATATTCATAAGCTCTATTGATAGAGAGATAAGATGGGCCAAAAAATCTTCGGTCTATCTTATTCAGAAAACTTATTCTTATCATTTTTGTGAAAATATCTCATTTTTAGTGTTTCCATAAGAAACTTCTTAAGAAACTTTGCGAACTGATAACAGTTCGTCATGTCGTAACATTATATAGTCGATTTGTTTCTCCACCGCTTTATCTAATTTTTTTATGAGCATCCTATAGGAACAATAAAATTGAGAAACTTTCACGAAAATGTTAAGAATATACTGTCTGAAAGAGTTGGACCGAAGAAATTTGCCCCCACCTTATGTCTATCGGTCCTTCTTATTCTGATAGGTCCATCTTACTCTCATGGGTCCATCTTATTCTCATGGGTCCATCTTATTCCTATGGGTCCATCTTATTCCTATGGGTCCATCTTATTCAGACAGAGCCTGTAATTTTTAGGTTAAAATAACTGTAATAAATGCTCAGGGCTCTACGGCGATAGTAATGCCGCTATCAGGAAAATGATAGCATTTTCCCTTGTTTCTGAAGTAATAATCAGCCCCATTCTCGTATTCAGAACGGATTCCACTTTCAGATTTTCATTGCAATTCCGAGCGCTTTGCTTCTCCAAGATGGTGAATCGTACTTCTTACCAAAAAAAAATTCAGTTATTAGGACCAGTGATCAACGGAAACAAAATGTATTCGACTTCCGAAACCGGACAGAAAATCTCCCTCTTGCTCTTCACAATTTTCGATTGTTCTTCTCTAACGGTGACGATGAAATCTCGTGAAAAAAATCGATTCATAAAATTCACAGACGGTAATAATCTCGTTCATTCGATCTACGCAACGATACAAGAAAGCGTTCCTGAAATCGTCCTTGAAAATTCGCTATCAGGTTTTTCATGCTTTTTGTTCATTTTTTTTTGTTCAATGGGCAAAGATCTCCCAAGACATGGGCAAGGTAATGAAAATTATGAAAATACAATCCCAATATTTAGGTCAAGGATGTCATCGGCCTAACGCGCGTGCTCATTCCAATCTGTTGTCTCTCGCTCGTCTCTCGTTTCGTCTCCATTACACTGGCCTATCTCGCATACAGTGACGAGAGCAAGCTGGATCTATATTTCACCATCATCCGATTCGTGAGCTTTGGTCGCATATCATCTTTGTTATCTATTGTACCACGGCGATGTCGGAGTAACTCAGAACAATGATAGATTTCCGAGACGAGGCTGATTGTAATGTGCTATATCAGTTGTGCACTGGCGCCGCAATCACTGAGCCGCTACTGATGCTTACTCGACAACCTCTACTGCAGAAGCGATTGAGGAGACTGCTCGGTATGAATTTTTGCCGGAAGAGCCAGGGTTTCTATGGGGAAACACAGGATAAAGAGATCTTACCATTCATTTACAAATTTTCCTCGTGAACAACGTGAGCAGTGAGATCACATAACGATCCAGAAATGATTGAAATGTCAATGAAATCAAAATCAATCAATTGAAATCAAAATCAATTGAAATCAATGTCATTTCTAGGTCTACAATCGGTTGATGCATGGAAACCGGAGAATCGCGCATCTCCTTCCGTAACGGCGACCTATTTTGACGCATTGAAGCGGGATCTGAACAAGAAGAAATGAATATGGATTGCAGTTTGAAAAACAATTTCGACAAAGGATAAATTCAAAGAACGAAATCGGTCAACCATGAACAAACAACACCAAGCTATCTGAACGATTGTACGATTTTGTGACTTCTTTGAAGATTCGCGTTTTTACAAGCGTATTAAATACGTCCACAAAAGGCGTGCATATAAATCATAGAGCAAAAGTGATATGGAATTGCTCTTGCTTCGCCTCTATTGTATGATGCTATTACTGTATCTTCTCCTGCCTTCGACAGCCGCTCTCATTCTCACAAGACCGTCCGCGCATTACTGTAAGCTCAGTTCTATTGATCCAAGCGGCAAGCGATAAATCGTTATAAATTTCAGCTGATTCTCTGCGAATCGAATCAAAGCACACCCATATCGCACCGTGTTCCTCGACAAAAACTGCTTCTTTGCCATTGACGAAAAGGTAAGATCATAATAATTCTATAGTTCGAAAAAAAAAGAAAAAAATAAGAATCGTGATGTTTAGCTTGATCATGATGGCGCGGCGAAACAATTCTTCCGGCATCAAAATTAGCTGGAAAAGCGCCGGATGGAGTGTGGAGTGCACTCTTCGCCGACGTGAGTAGATTTTTGAGAGGATGCCCTACGATGGAAACACTTCAGAAGAGCCAATTTCATCAAGATTCTGATTTGAGCGGCGAGCAGAAGGCGATGTGCATTTACGGTACAATTATGACTGTTTTTTTTATTTTGGAGCTACAACAATAATAAGAGCATCAATTCGCTCAGAGAATCAATTCCACTGCTCCCCTGGAACTTCCACGTCGATTCCCGGATGGTGCACTCATAAAGGCGACAAAAAGATGAATTACGGACAGGTTCGAGAAAAAAGAATTGTTCACATTAACGATTTACTAAGTTTTCACAGATTCTGAATTGCAGTTTCAATTCTATTACAATATGATGATGATTTCAATTGCAATTGCAGGCAGCCAACTATTGGGCGCGCATATGCACGCTGCCATCGCCTCTCACTGATGCCGAGAACCGGAACGTTGCCGGTACTGAGAATCGAACGATCACAAAAAATATAATATTACTATATTTTTAGTAAGTGCCAAGTCCGCCGTCTGGCTGCGCCCTGCCCACTCGAAATCGTGGACTGGCAAAACGGCTTTGTAGCGATTCGGAAATTGCCCAGCGCCGCCCTTCTGTGAGACCGTATTTTGACCGTGTGATTGTGTGATGTGATTTTTGACCGTGCAATGAATGTATTAATCAATCAAGGAATTAGGCGAAAACGATCGAAATTATAAAAGACACTGTGGTCTTGGCTCGATTTGAGCTCGATCTGAGCTGAATTGCGGCTTGTTTTCTCTTTTTGCCCCCATTGTTCGAGTGGTTACTACAGTATAGTCATGATAATGTAGACGCCGGCATCGATGCATCTGCGTGCGCATATTGTTATTTTTTTTTTTCGAATGCAGCTCGAAAAAAAGAGTGCGTGTAGGTTGTGAAAGGAAGACACGGCGACCCTTATGGCACACTCCAGAAAAACTCAACATTTCCAGGCTGGACGTCCTGTGAGTTGGCGACGCAGACTGCGACTTTTGGACAGGTTTGTTAATCGAAATAGGATAATTCGAATTTCATTATTCAGCCCCGCCCAAAACAACGCGACCACTTCCTGTCAAAGTCGACTGCAAGGATAACCACGTTTGGGATGATAAGACGGGACGGTGTGAATTAAAAAGAATCTTTTTATAATTGAAGAGGAATAGAAAAACTATAATTGAACTATAATTGTTTATAATTGAAGAGGAATAGAAAAACTGCTAACTGACACAAAGAAATGAGAAAGACTTCCTAGAATAATGCGGTTGGATGTTTCGGTCCATTGGGTCGTAGACACCCAACCGCCTCACGAAGGGTGGACCTCGTCAGTACGACGCCCTTCGCAAGTGGGGAAACAAGAGAGATAGGGAAAGAAGAAGATGAAAGTAAACAAAAACACAATGTATGCAGACAACAAATTGTCTCCCAAACTGGGATCATTTTTTTGTTCACATCCGCGAAATTGTACCGACAAATTGCAGGGACGGGCGACCGCGATGTGTGCTGAAAAACTAAAGAATTTCATGGTAATTCGGGGATGAAATAAACACAGGTGTTTGACTATCGAACGTGTTCAGGTATTGGTTTCCTTCAAATAAAAAATATGAGATAAGTTATTGGACAGCTTATTTGCATATGAAAATCAATAATAAGGAAAACGCTGAAAAACACCGAGTTGGAGGGAAGGGTTTTTGAATAACAAGGAAGGATGGAAACATTTTGACTCGTTCAAAAGTGGAATATGTTCTTGAATGGATTTGTGATCGATTGGAATCAACTCTTCCATACTTTTCAATACTCATTCGCTCGCTACGACCGCTCAAAGATTTCTAAAATTCGCGAAATGACCCTTCCTTCAGCTTCTCTATTTCAGACGCCGACTCTGATCACGGCTGGGTACGGCGTCCACAAGGTCACTTGCACGGCAACCATGGCCACCGAGCGGATCACGTGCAGTTGCCAGGATTTAGACAAAATACAATAATTCCTCAATTTCATGAAATGCATAAAAATATTATCTGTCTGCAGTTGTATGTATTTACAATTTTGGAAGATTTCGAGTCGCAAGGTCTCGTATTGAGAGATTTTGTTTTGCATCCTCATTTTTATGGTGTTATCTCCAAAATGTAAAAAAAATATTGAAAGTTTCATTTTGGAAACTTATTCTTCTAAATAATCAATGGGAAATGACTTTTTAGAAACTGCCGTTTTGTAAATTTCTTGTTGGAAACGCTAGATGGGAAGGGGTACAGACAGGGGAGAGGCGATCTTGATCTACCTTCCCAACAAGAAATTTACAAAACGGCAGTTTCTAAAAAGTCATTTCCCAATGATTATTTACAAGAAGAAGTTTCCAAAATGAAATTTCCAATATTTTTTTTTACATTTTGTGGTAACACCATTTTAACAAGCGATCTTACATTTGTGTTTCAATATGCGGTACGTATCACGTCCATATCATCGCACAACATATCCGAACAATGGAAACCTATTCGTATCGCACACTCTCTCTCGACATCTGTATGCGTCAGGTAGCGAGTACAATGGACACATCCTTGTCCCGACAACAGTGCGCGAATCTCTCGCCCCATCTCTCTCTCCTGCAGTATCGCCTCCATTGGGACAATTGAAGGAGGCTTCAAGGTTGACGGAAATACCATTACGTCAACCGCAGTCTTCATAGGCTACGTATTGAAGCCGGAGAAATTTGGCCCGACCAACACCATGCCGAGTTTCTGTGATTTCACGACCTTGTTTTTGGCTTTTCTGTTGTTTGAGTCTTAGGAATAGAGATGGAGAAGGAAGCACACCACCACTGAAAGACAAAAATATGCTGTTCTCACTTACTTGGTCGATCCTTAGAAGGAAGAGTTATTTTGCGATTTTTTCGAAATCTTTGAGCGGTCGTACCGAGCGAATGAGTATGGAAACCTAGGGAAGAGTTGATTCCTATCGATGACAAATCTATTCAAGAACGTATTCCTCTTTTGAACGGGTCAAAATATTTACATCCTTCCGTTTTATTCAAAAACCCTTCCTTCCAACTGCGTGTTTTTCTGCATTTTTCGGTTTATTCACTAGATTATGCAAATCAGGTGAACCATTCCCGAGATCGAGCGCTCTATTTGAAGTAATACAACACCTAAACACATTCCTTGGTCAATTACCCTAATTCGTTCCTTCCCTAGTTTGTGCTGTCCAATTGAAATTTTTCTGAACCCTTCCTTCACCATCTCTACTCAGGAACCCCTATTTATTTCCCCCAAACGACTTCTTCAAGGCGAATGTCCTCCTTCATCCTTACAACGTGGATCGAGCTGGTCTTCTCCCTCGTCGCAACGCCTCTCGTCCTCGTCTACCTCTACGCCCTGCTCACTTCCGCCCTGAATTACGGCATAAAGTTATTTTTTCAAACTTTATCTCATAGCTTGCACTTAACGACACTGATACTCACATGGCAAAGAATAATTACGCTGAACAATAACATATTTTCTCAGGATCCTACTGGCCGCCAACGGGATGGGTCTGCTGTACCTTACGACCTCGCATGTTGCCGTGGCCGTCTGTCGACTGGTCTTGCCGAGCTGGGCGAGGATGGTAAGTCTCCTAAATAATGTCTACACTAATGATGAGCCTGCCTAAGTGGGGATGCCGAATGATGCAATAGCCTCTCATTCGTACTATCGACGCCAAATGTTTACAAAGGTTTGGCGGCATTCGCACAAGCTAACTGTTCCACTTACCATAACTATTTTGTGTCTTCCATAATTCAGGCATTACAGCAGTCGCAAATCTGCCACTGTTCCTGCATCAGATGGCCTACAACTGCTGCAACGTATCCCAACTGCTGATCACGCTCGAGCGCATTGTCATCGGTCGATATCCCAGTGAGTAGCGTTCACGTTTCTATGAGGCACTATTTCGAGAACATATTTTTCACCTTAGAAAAAATTCAAAAAGTGTGTGCTCATCGAGGAGGTTTTCTTCCGCGTGCTCCATCTATGCAGTCAGGGCGATTTTCTTCTTCCGAACGCCCGAACGTTTCACATCTTCTTGTGTCATATCACTTTGGGAGCTTGTTAATGACCCAATCCTGGTATCCAAGAAAAAATCGAGTAAATCGTTGCAGGAATATACGTGAACGCGCATGCCTCTCCGCAACTTATCGTTGGCGTATGCGTGCTTTCTCAGGTATACTATTACTTTTGCATCTAACTATTTTCATCAAATCAATTTTCTTTCCCTGCACTAACGCACTGGGAGTATTTGTTAAGGAATACACTCACAAAAAATTGTCAAATTGCAATCTAAAATATGTACGTTGATCACCATTTCCTGTTTCGATCTCACGTTACCGGCGTCACGCGCCTTCCAATAACAAGGAAGACTTCGGGGATGAAAATAAGCGTGATGATTCAGGGGAATCATAACAAAGTAAGATCAAATGGTTCATTCCAGCTCCTCATCGCAATTCCGTCTACGTTTCTCGTACAAGATGGTACGATTTTCGAAAATAAGTGCATGTAGTAAATATTAACGTTAATTATGAAAAAATGGACTTTTCAGGGCCAGAGATAAACGGTCGCAAACTGTATGCGGCCAGTGAGTTCACTCAGAAAAGTGCCGTTGTCCTGTCAGCCAGTATATCCGCCACTTCGCTACTGGTAATTGATGTTTTTACAATGATTTCCCAATATTTTTTGGGGAAAACGTGAACAGGGAATAGTTTTTAGATGGTTGTCATCTCATTCTCCCAGTCATCAGAGCGCTATAACAAGGCCTTCCTCAAGGCTACGCTGGGCACACGTCATCAGGTGCGTATGCTTTTTTTTTAGCAAAATATATTTATTGATCCACAGATCCGTTGAAAATGAGCATAAACATTTTTTTTCTTTTTTTTTCAGATCAGAGAAGTGATTCTGCTCACGCGCGTGCTTATTCCCGTCTGTTGCTTTTCACTCCTTCTCAAATTCGCCGTTACCACCCTCGCATTCATCTCCTACGGCAACATCCGCAATCTGGACCCGCTGTTCACGGCCATTCGATTTGTGAGCACATTTTTGCGATTAAAAACAAAAATAAGGCACTACCGAACTTCGAAAATTCGATTTCAGTGCTGCACGGCATCAGCTGTGATCGAACCGGCGGTGCTGCTTAGCAGGCATCGATTGCTGCGCAACCGGCTAAGCAAGCTGTTCGGTTCGTTGCATCTTCAGATGAGCTTTTCTTTGTTAATTTCGTCAAGGCAGAGGCAGCTTTTCTCTTACAACAAACGACCGTTACAGGAGTTGTAGAGAACAAGGTCTATCCGGGTGTCATCCGAGACCCAGTGACCATCGCGGACGTCTATTTCGATTCGTTCAACAAAGATCTCAATATAAGAACCGCACATTGAACAAGTCTTTGATGATCTTCATCAACGAAAAACACAACTTTGCGTGACTTCTCACAATCTATAATTTGCGTAGAGGAAGGCGTAGAATATCAAAGGATCAACTGATAAAAAAGTAACGATCATTTTAGCAGTCATTTTAGCAGCAAACTTTTACTTCACAAGGTTCATTCAATTTTAGTTCTCAGACAGCCAATGCTATATTTTTGTTCAGCTTACAAATGAGAAAACGAGCTTACAAGTAAAATGAGAAAAAAGTTGATTCCTATCGGTGATAAATCTATTCTAGAACGTATTCCTCTTTTAAACGGGTCAAAATATTTACATCCTTCCGTTTTATTCAACAATCCTTTCTTGGAACTGCATGTTTTTTCTGCATTTTTCGGTTTATTGACTAGGATGTGCAAATGAGGTGTACCATTCCCGAGATCGAGCGCTCTATTTGAAGTAATACAACACCTAAACACATTCCTTGGTCAATTACCCTAATTCGTTCCTTCCCTAGTTTGTGCTGTCCAATTAAAATTTTTCTGAACCCTTCCTTCACCATCTCTAGTCCCGACTTTCCCGTGGTCTGACACCTCTGAGAAATTGTGAATGTTTGCATGTCGTGTTTTTCTTACAGGAGCATTGGATGTTGTTCAAACGTATGCCGACTTATACGACCGTTAGAATCCGAGCAAAGATTGACATGTTGATAGTTAGGCTCGTTCTCGCTGCTGTACAGCTGCATCACTTTCTTCCACCTCTGATACATTCGCTCCACAACTGATTATTTTATTGCTTAGTGTCTGGGATACGCTGAATTTGTATTCGAGTGGGGTGTTGTTTTCCTCGGCATTACAGTAGCAATAGTAGTTGTGTGAATGGGTGTCGCCTATGGAACGGGTCTTCAGTTCGGATTGGAGTGGGATCGAGATTTACTGATGCGCCTTTGCGAAATGTAAGCATAAAGAAAATTTCAAATTTACTTTTAAAAAATCAAACATTATTCAGCATTCGTCATGTGTTCTGGCCTGTTTCTGTCTTCTTGATTCATCCGCTGGTTCTTTTCGTGCTAATTCGAAAAACGAAAATGGACCTCGATTGCAAGATAACATTCGTCATTCATGACGTAATTACACCTTTTTCATAAACATTCAAGCTCACCAAATTTCAGGTCGTTTTGGTACTGTTTGACGTATTTAACGGCTATTTCTACCAATTTTACACGCTCTTACCGTATCCGATCTTTTTCTGCACTGGTGTTTTGTGCGACGCGGACACGCCCCACCGACTGCTCTTGGTAAATTTTTATCATTTTTTTCTTTTTAACCGACTTTTTTTTCTGTTTGAAATATTTTGAAATTATTCAGACGATCCTCGCCTTCTTGACGATTTCGATGTGTGTGCCCTACCTGTTTGTTATGATGCGAATGCATCAAAAGATTGTCTCTCCGGAGAGTCGAGCCAAGCTGAGCAAGAGGTGATTAGTCCCGAATAAGATTTTTTTTTCAGTAATAGGTCAAACACAATGGTGATGTGTAGTTGTAGAACTTTCATTTCTCCTGAAAACGTCTATGAAAACTTTTTCGCTTGAAACTGAAGGGAAGGTTCCACTGTTCCAATGAAATCGTTCAGATCGCAACTCGTGCTTATGTGCTTTTTCACCACACTTTTGGTCTCAAACGCGCTCGGATTTGCTGTGTGGGCGGCCGATTCTCCTGACAGAGACGAGATATTGAACGTCGGTAAATGGACTCATTACTGTGCCCACGCACAAAAAAAAGAAAAAAAGCTCTATTGTTTTTCGCCGATCATTGTTTTCATCTCTAATGAAACTGTTGATACAGATTCCGGATATCGCCTGGACGAAAAATGTGACTTCCAATTTTCTAGTGTTCGGAAAACAATATGGAGACATCGGATTGTTCCATCGAGGTGTGGTTGTCGTAGTCACAAAAAAGTTGCACACAAAAAAGTTGTATGAAAAATCTTGCAGAAATGTATCTGCTTCTGCTCTCCATAATCGTCTGCTACGGATTCTACGCTTTGTGCACGTACCACGCGGTTTTCGTGAGTGCGAAAGACAATGTAATATTGTCAGTAATCCTATGATGAACATGTGTTATTCAGGTTCCACGTCGTAAGTCCTCCAAAGCATTCGCGATTCAACTACGGTTCATGATTTCGATGGCGATTCAAGTAAGCACATACAAAAATGAGACCAGACTAAACCGGACGTGCAGGCCTGCCTTACAACATTGTTTTTCATCGCGCCGCTCTTTGCTCTCGGTATTACTATGGCAACTCCAATAGCTCACTTCGTTCCGGCAATGACTTTGCCGTTCTTTCGCATCGTATTCGTGGTATGTTTCATCAACAGATGTTTTCTGAGAGACTGAGAGGGTTGATGGACTTCGGAGAAAAATATGTAGTCTAGTCTTGACAAACGCCTAGATGCCTGCTCCGGCTGCCGAAAAGCCGGCTTCAATTGGCGCTTGAAAAAATCAATTCAATTGTTTATCCGCCAGGTGAGAAGGGAATAGAGGTAGTATCGGTAATCTTCGTTTTATTTATTAGCGGAGGTCCGTCGTCTTGATGACGAATCGGTTTGGGGGTGGGGCTTCAGGGGAACAGCGGGTCGGTAGCAAGAGATCACAGACGCAAGAGAGAATCAGAAGTGAAGGAGATAGAGGGAAGAGACGTAAGATGATACCGGACGGTTTGTGGTGAACTTGTTACTGATTCGGGGGAAAGCACGTTCCATCGTTCAATACTTCTAGTGACAAAACTTGAGTGAGACTTTGGAATATTGTGTGGTAACGAGATGCGCAAAGAATGAGATCTACGGAGGTTACGTACAAGAGGAGATAATTTAAATAGATTTGAGTGGTCATACGAGTAAAAACCATGAGTAGACTTATGAATGAAAATAAGGTCAGAGATAAATCGCCTGTGTTCAAGAGTGGATATGGAGAGGAGGGAAATTCTCTCAGGATACAGGACATAGGGAACGCGGCAGCGGGCAAAAAGGCGCCGGGTGAAATTGCTCTGCACATCCTCAATGTTATTAGCGAGAATTACAGTGTGTGGGGACCAGAGTTCAGAACCGTACTCAAGGAGAGACCTAATAAAGGTGGAGAACGCGCGGCAGTATAAAGTAGGGTCAACTGAAAAGAAGCATTTGAACAAGAGGTTCACTTTCGCTCTCGCTTTAGAAACAATCTTGGAGATGTGGTCGTTAAACTTAAGTGAAGGCTGCATAATAACGCCAAGGTCTTTGATGGAAGGGGAGACAGCGAGGGGAATCCCATTGATCAGGTACTGGGTACGGGGAGAGTGGGATCGAACAACAGTGCATTTTGATGTTATGATGATGGTGTGATGATGAATTCAGGTTGTTTACTGTTGCTGTTCCTGCGCTCACTCCACTGTTTTCTTAGCCAAGAGCACATACATTATTCAGGTAGGAATTGGTCTATTTTATACTCTTCATGTTTACATAAATGTGTCTACCTGTCAGAACATCTGTTTGCATGGCTGAAAATGCTTCTGAGAAATCGTTAAAACTCATTATCACCCAACCTTTTCAGAAAGTCCGTGCCTATAAATCTCCTAAGCTGTCAGTGACAAATAGGGTGTCCATTGGTCTGTCCGTCCGGAAGGCTACGTCAAACTAGAATCTCAATTATTGAAAGAGTGAATACATCGTTTTGAATAAACAAATAATAAAAATTGTGATATTGTTTTTGCTTTTTTGAGATAGCGTTCTTACCGGATACGAGACAAAAAAAGAGGCTAATTATTATGCCAAATCATCCGAGAAGCACGGTCATCTTTCGCCGAATAGACATCTCACGAACAGTAATAATAAGATTATCCCATCGATGTTCTTTCGCAATACAAGGCGACACGAAGAAGTAATCATCTGACAACTATGGCCTTTTCCGTCGATTCCGTCGTATCCGTCGATTGGGTGGTGCACGGATTCCCTATTTTGTGAGCCCGAACCCACCGACTCCTATGTCATATTCGCACGTCTTGACAAGAATGGCGAAATGAACCGTTGAAAGCAGCGCTTAGCAAAATAAAAATGTGCGCTGGTGACATGAAATGACTTGAAAACAGGTGTGCAGTCCCCAACAGAAGAGAAGAAAAGGTTGGAAAAACGGCTCGCTTTTTAAAAATAGAGAATAAATCTTTATCTGCATTGTTCATAGGAAAACTGAAGATGAAACAAAAATAAATTACTTGCATACATAGGTGTTTTTTATGTTATTGCGAAACCAGGGTGAGAGAAAATAACTTACTATATTCGAATTGGACAGTCGTTACGGGTTACGGTAACTTGGGAACTATCGTAAAAACAAAGCTATCAGGAACACAAGTGGGTTGGGGCTGCGCTATTTGGTGTAACATCATGTGGTCATGAGAGAGGTGAGGTGAGAGATACGGTAATCGAAAAAGCTGATTATTGTGTCAAGCGGAATGAATCGTGATCGATTCTATACAAAAAAAAACGAAGGGAGTGGAATATGTAGGAGGAAAGGGTAATTACGATATCACGGTTAAAAAACTGGTAATTAGGGCGGCGCAAATAAACAGCAGTCGGTGGGTATGTCGATATTTAGAATGAGTGATCATCTACCATCGAGTACTGTAACACTATTACGAACGTGGGTACGATAGCGAGTTAAGGGATACGGTAACAATCGATACAGACAGTGGGCCACTTTAGTCTACCGAATCACATGAGTCCGCACTGTCTGAGGTTGTCCTGGATGATAATATCAGTGACTGCATCGAACACGAATCGAATGTTGTTCGTGTCGGTAGCACAAGTGAAGTGCGAGTAGATCGTCTTGTGAGAACCGTCCCGAAATTATCCATTTATTACCACCGTAACGCATTGCACAAATAGTCGTTTACTCGCGTTACACCGCACTTCAACCGCGAATAGTCAAATAGGAACAATAAACCCTTCTGTCTATTAGTTTTCAATTCCGTGTCCCAAACAACCGTACTCACCGCTCCTCCCTTCCTCTTGTTGAGACCCTCGAACTGCGTCTGGATGTAGGCAGCGGCCTCCTCGTACGTGTTTGCGCCTAAATAAAGTATTTTTTATAAATACTTATTTTCGTTAATTCTTGTTTTCAGAAAAAGCGAAATTTTCTTGCTTATCAATTACCCAATCCATCAATCGCTTGACCATTCACAAAAGATCAGAATAGAATAGAAACAGAATAGTATTTTTATAATCTAAAAGCAATAATAACAAACACTACCTGGATACTCGGGGAAGGCGATGTTGAGCGGGCTGCGCTTGATCTTGTCCTCGAATAGATCCTTCTTGTTCAGGAAGAGAATGATCGACGTCTCCGTGAACCTGCACGGAAAATTTTAATTATTGAATTTTGTATTATCAATATCGCAAGCGCTGTACGGTAGAATCTTTAACAACTGAAAGAAAAGTCCCTAGTTGTAAGTGGAACAGGAATGGAAAGGGATCTAAACAAAGTGTATAAATAAATAATAAAATATCACTGACCACTTATTGTTGCAGATGGAATCGAAGAGGCGCATCGACTCGATCATTCGGTTCTGCAATTACAAATTATTAACTCGAATTAGCAGTTAGTTTTTTTTGAGTATTTTATGTGTTCTAATCATCCCCTGATTCCATTCCATCTATCCATTCCATTTATTCTCCATTCTTGCGCTCGCGACGAGCGGTCGACTCTCATCCAAGCTCTCTTCCATCCCCAGTTTGGAGAATCCTTGTCCGTCAGCTTGGGCAACCGGACGAGTATCGCCCATATGGATCATCAAGTGGAGGACCCAGGACGGATTCTCACCGGCTCAAGTGATCTACGGTCAAGAAAGGCTCGAATTCAAGAAGAATGATTCGTGAGTTTACTCTTAAGAGAGCATCCACCAGAGAACGTACCTTTTGGGAGGGGGGTACGGATGGCTTTTTCGCAACCCATCCTAATATTTCACGGGTGATGTTCTCATACCATATGCTGATATTTGCCCCAATATGAAGGGTTCTGGTTCACTCTCCGGAAATTGCCAGGCTAGACCTAAAAAAATCTGAATTTTTCAACCTGGAAAAAAATATTTTCTGAAAAGCTTGTCGGACGTATTTTTGGGCGTAGATTCCAAAAATCGCTAGTTCGAAGCGATCGGATTTAGATGAAAGGTCGAAATTGACGATTTTCGTCGAATTTTATGTCTCCTGAAAAATTTTTGTTCACGTTGGCATTTTTAACATCGATTTTTGGATTCTACGTGAAAAACTGGTTCAGGTACCGTTTTTTCACACACCAGATATGAGGGCGCCGGAATCCGCAAGATTTGGGCCGAAGCCGACACGCATATTTCGACAAAATGGTCCACATCAAAAGTCCTCAGAATAATTTCCCATCAGTTCTTTATGCCTCTAATGATGTTTTCCCGTCATTATGAACCTATTTACGATATTTCATCCACTTTTTGACCTAATTTGTTGCCATGACTCACCTCGACTTTTTTTCACATAAGGGAAAAATGTGATGTGTGAAATGTGAAAACCCTTATGTGAAAAATCATGTTTGGGGTCATGTCGAAGTAAGAGCTCCAATCCGAGAAAAAAAAACTTTAGGATGATCAAAAATTAGTTTTATGTTAGTTTAAGTGCAATCATACAGGATATTGTTGTCAATTCCGACATGACCCCAAAAATGATTTTTCACATACGGGGGGACCCTTATCAGTAGGTCTAGTTTCCGGAGAATTTCCGGAGAGTGCACCACAACCCTTCATATTGGGCCAAATATCAGCATAGTGTATGAGAACATCACCCGTGAAATATTGGGATGGGTTGCGAAAAAGCCATCCGTGGGGTAGGTACGTTCTCTCGTGGATGGTCTCCTAAGAGATAATGGAAAGCCAAAGGATGAACCAACCCAATGGCTCTTTTATCTCCGTTCAATATTTTGCCACGATTCGTTTATATCAATTCATCCTTTACTACCGCTCAATTACTCCGTAATCATCAGCTACGACTCGTTTTCATAACATGTTCTCTGTCATGGATGTGCTTTTTTCTGAACGCAATGGTATTGAGTGTCATACGACCGAGCATTCACATTTATTGTCATACAATGGCCAGAGAAAAACATCATCGCAAATCCGGGTGATGTTCTCATACCATATGCTGATATTTGCCCCAATATGAAGGGTTCTGGTTCACTCTCCGGAAATTGCCAGGCTAGACCTAAAAAAATCTGAATTTTTCAACCTGGAAAAAAATATTTTCTGCAAAGCTTGTCGGACGTATTTTTGGGCGTAGATTCCAAAAATCGCTAGTTCGAAGCGATCGGATTTAGATGAAAGGTCGAAATTGACGATTTTCGTCGAATTTTATGTCTCCTGAAAAATTTTTGTTCACGTTGGCATTTTTAACATCGATTTTTGGATTCTTTGTGAAAAACTGGTCCAGTGTCCGTTTTTTCACACACCAGATATGAGGGCGCCGGAATCCGCAAGATTTGGGCCGAAGCCGACACGCATATTTCGACAAAATGGTCCACATCAAAAGTCCTCAGAATATTTTCCCATCAGTTCTTTATGCCTCTAATGATGTTTTCACGTCATTATGAACCTATTTACGATATCTCATCCACTTTTTGACCTAATTTGTTGCCATGACTCACCTCGACTTTTTTCACATAAGGGTCCCCCCTTATGTGAAAAACCTGGTTTGGGGTCATGTCGGAATTGACAACAATACCCTGTATGATTGCACGTAAACTAACATAAAACTAATTTTTGATCATCCTAAAGTATTTTTTCTCGGATCGGAGCTCTTATTTTGACATGACTCCAAACATGATTTTTCACATAAGGGGGGACCCTTATGTGAAAAAAGTCGAGGTGAGTCATGGCAACAAATTAGGTCAAAAAGTGGATGAGATATCGTAAATAGGTTAATAATGACGGGAAAACATCATTAGAGGCATAAAGAACTGATGGGAAAATATTCTGAGGACTTTTGATGTAGACCATTTTGTCGAAATATGCGTGTCGGCTTCGGCCCAAATCTTGCGGATTCCGGCGCCCTCATATCTGGTGTGTGAAAAAACGGACCCTGGACCAGTTTTTCACAAAGAATCCAAAAATCGATGTTAAAAATGCCAACGTGAACAAAAAATTTTCAGGAGACATAAAATTCGACGAAAATCGTCAATTTCGACCTTTCATCTAAATCCGATCGCTTCGAAATAGCGATTTTTGGAATCTACGCCCAAAAATACGTCCGACAAGCTTTTCAGAAAATATTTTTTTCCAGGTTGAAAAATTCAGATTTTTTTAGGTCTAGCCTGGCAATTTCCGGAGAGTGCACCAGAACCCTTCATATTGGGCCAAATATCAGCATATGATATGAGAACATCACCCGTGAAATATTGGGATGGGTTGCGAAAAAGCCATCCGTGGGGTAGGTACGTTCTCTCGTGGATGGTCTCTTAACCACGCGGTCAGAACTACTCAGTGGCTCAAGATCTATCGACTAAACGCGACGGACCATCGACATCTAAAAGCTAAGAAGAAACCATCCCTTGATCCATTATCATTGAGTAAGAAGAACCCAATCCCCTGTTTCTTCCTGGCCCATTGCCTTGATATCAGGATAAATCTGTAAATATGTATTCATCCCATACACGAAAAAGCTAGTGGAAAACTACATGGAAATTGAAAACATATGCCGCATTTAAGGTTTTCGTTGACAAGGAATGTTACTTAAGATTCGCAAAAATACGCCGCATTCATAGAATTAGTCGATTTCCAAGGTCTTTTTCATAAACATAATCCGCATTCGTAGGCTTTTGACACATAACTTTTTCATGTGTGATTCATCCCCTGAATCCACATTACCGTACCATTTCCACTACCATCTCGACAAACTGTGGGCAAATCAAGATAATTAACATTGATTAGAAATATTTCTTAGCGGTTCATTGCGGCGTCCCATCTCACGTTTAATCGACACAGACTCCTCGTTACCGTACACCTTTCACTACCATCACATCATATCGCTCTCTACCGTACTCTACGCCTCACCATTTCATCATCCTCCGCCAGCATCTTATCGTACTCGCTCATCGCGACGCAGAAGATGATCGCCGTCACGCCCTGACGACATTTTAATATTATTTATAATAATAATAATCATTAATTACTCAATAGAAGATGATGGGCACAGCATGTTCCTTAATTTTATAATTATATATACAATAATGGAATTTCCGTTATTGTTAGCTATAATTTAAAATGTTAAAGAATAGTATTTTAATATTTAAAAAAGTAACCTCGAAGCAGTGGATCCACTTCTTCCTCTCGCTGCGCTGGCCTCCCACGTCGAACATCCTGAACGCGTCCTTAACGGACGGACAATGGCCAGCTTTGCACATGTGGAAAAAGTTCACGGACGGGGAACGAAGCGTCATCAACCGCTTAGAGAGATCGACTATTCTTCGAAAAGAGAATCGGGAAGCGTTCTGCAGTATCACCCCATAATTAAAAGCTATTGCGAATGAGCTAAGCCACTTTTTCGATGTTCTGTAAATATTTATTTCTGATCTGAAAAAGATACGCTCCAATCGTTATCCCGCGCATCGTCCGCACGTCTTCGGGCACTGTGTGGTCATGAACGAGAAGTATCCCGGGTCGTTGCACAGATAGGCAGTCTGAGGGCAATCCGAGCGACCGGTTGCAGGGTTGATCTTGTCCACGCACGCTGGAATGAAGGGTATCATTGACTTCAACTGCATCGATTTTTTTCTTGAGCTCACGGATCAGAACAACATAAGCGCGCGAGAAATGACGAGGTCGAGTCATCCTGACAGTCCTAGTCTTGTATCTCGACAGCTCTCACCTCCAGCCACCGGACATCTTCCGCACGTCACCGGGCATTGCGTCGTCATCGTCGAGAAGTACGTGGCGTCATTGCACAGATTCCTGCGAGTGCCGCAATCGGAAACCCCCGTTTTCGGGTTGACGAGGTCGACGCAGGCTGAATGATTCTATTAGAGAATTCGAGAGCATCGCGGTGGCCGATTTGGCCATAACATCCGGTCATAATTGCATTAGAGCACAATGCTTTACATAAGGACTGGAGGTACGGTAATCGAATGGGACAGATTGCTTACCCTGAGAAGCGGCGACACCGATTGCGAAGAGAGCGAAGAAGAGTCGAGTGTTCATGATTTGTATGATGATTTGACTTTTTGCCACTGCCTTTTTAATCAAGTTTTTGTTGTGTATTCAACTGTCAAGAAGCGTTTCGAACGGCATCGGAGGAAGAAATTCTCCTGCTGAGCAAACGGAACGGAAAGAAAGTGACGAAGGTTTGTGAAATACCAACCATACCCCACAAACGATCAGGCAACAGTTTTTGACAAACTATTTGTCCAGATATAAATATGAAGGCTCTTTGAACTGCCACGTTGACTTCTGCAAGCGTTCGACATGGAGGGTACTTTTGATTCACTGGGATTGGGAAATGTGCAAGTTCTTTGAAACTCTTTCGGCCAGAAAAAAACATCCATTTCTACGACCCTGGTTTTGGCTGTAAAAATGTTTCAAGATTGTGAGCAAGAAAAATCAGCCAATTACGGTTACAAACGTGTGAATACTGGTGAGAAACTAGACTACAATCTCGGCGTACTAGGAACGGATTGGGCGGAGATCTTCGTCGCATGCCGAAGGGCGTTGAGAACGTATCTGAAAACTACGATTGGATTGCTCACAGAAGCCGATACGGTTTCACGAAATAGAGTACGAGGAAGGGATCGAACACTGCCGGGATGCATATGCACTAAAAACAGAGAAAAACATTTGTCGATGGCACGAATAGCATTCCTTCTTCTGCCTGCACGAAGGAGGCACTGATCCCGATACAGATGAACGCGGGCAGAATTGCATGACATGTCAGCGCCGGGGAAAATAGACAGGCGTGATCAGAGTCAAATTCTGATTCGGCTAGCCTACTTTATAAATTTTTCTTTTTCATTATTGAAATTTGAAGCTCGGAAAAATCAAAAATTCCGATTTCGACGTGACGTCATCTGGAACCAACGATGGCTCGAGGTGCCAAATGAAGATGCTCATCGTCATCAGCACCCTTGAGAGCCTCGGCAAACCAGAGTTTCAGAAATTCGACAAAATTTCACTGTGCCGGCCCTTGCTCGATTCTTAGAGAAACGGCGTGATATCTGACCCATATGTTCACAAGGTAGATGTCTAATCAGCAATTTGACATCTGCCTTCTTTCGGATAGGCATACGGTTACAAACAACAAATTCAAAAGATACGCAAAGAATCATAAAGAGAGATTGAGTCGGTCGAAAACGGAATAATTAATTATTTTATGTGAACTTTATTAGGTTATCAATTACACTACTCCGAGTCATTATCTCAAGAATACGTCGCATTGAACGTAGTAATCGACTGGAATGCCCCGGTGTCCGCGGGTCTAACCAGCATCATGATCAGGTTGAGGCAATGAAGGATAAGGAAGACCGAGAAGAGAATGTATCGACTGATCGTCGTGCTCGCTCCGTATCGCTTGACGTACGCCCAGAACTCGCTCCTGAGATCAAAGATCAAGTTTGGAAGATCAAAGATCACCCACGAATTGTTTGCTTTCAGCTTCTCGTCAGACAGCTCGCGCAGACGTCTTCGCAGTTTGTGCGCGAACAGAATGACGATAACAGCCACTACGACGATCATAATGTCGTAGAAGACGAATTGACCTGCGAAAAAAGTGTCGAAAATTTGAAATATAATGTCAGACTCAATTGTCTGAAAAATGAGAAGAAAGATAAGTTATCGAGAAAGTCAACTCCAAGGGTTCTCACCGAGCGCCGACAAATCCTTGCCCTTGGCGATCGAATCGTTGAGAATGCCCACAATGACCGTGAGCGACATCATGCCCGTGAGGCCCAGCTCGACCTGAAATCAAAATGACTCCAGATTAGTTCTCACCAAACGAGGTTAAAGAGCTCTCTACGAGAGAACAATTCTGCCACAGGAGAGTGGGTGAAAGGAAGGGCCAATTTGTCATCCCAATGTCTATAATGCTAAACGTAAGGCTCACCAGTCCGTTGAGCGAGTGCGATTCCTCTCCGAAGAACGAAGGGAAGGACGATGAGACACACCCAGAACTGCGGCTGACGAGTGATAACGAAGTGGTAGAACACCTTGAGGAATACGACACTATTACCTAGACGCCAATGAGAACTTTGATGTGCATGACGTTCCTATTTAGTGAGTGTTTCATGCTAAACTGCTGGTTTTCTCAAAGAATAATTGACGGGATTAATCTGAAATGCGATGTCACCGTCGAGATGGCGGCCTCTCCGCCGAAGTAGTTGACTTACATCACCGGCTTCTGCTTGAAGCTCTCGTAGTCGAACTCGCCCGTGCCCTGAAGATGACTGATTCTGATCAACCACATAGCATTTTCTTCAAAAATTAAGAAAACAAAGCTGAATGCTTGTATTTATTGGTCTCGGAGATATTTTTTTTTCATTGAGTCTCTTTGACTTGTTGCTTGCAGGATGAAGCTACCCACGAAGAGATCGGGCGCGGGCGCGATGGCTCCTCTCAGCAGTAGTTCCTCCGCGTAATTGCCGCTCATCGAGAAGCAGATCATGCAATGGTTGATGTCGAACGGGAAGTTGTCCGCCTGCGAAATACGCTGATATTGTAGGATTCCATCCATCAACCCTCATACAACCGCCTATAAAATGTGTCGCCATGATCTAGGGTTGGCTTGTCGAGAAATTATCTATTCTTTTCGCACACTCTCACCGGTCCGAAAAGCGAGAGAGCGTGAAGAATGATGAGAGCCATTTCTCGACAAGTTAACCGTACCTTGATCTCGCAATTGTGCGTGGCGAAGAAGTACGACAGCAGGATGACCTCTCCGTTCGGGTAGATCTGAATTTCAAGAACCATTCCCAAACTCAAGGGATCCTCACACCTTGACGTTGGTCGTCTCGAACAGGGCGACCGGCGTGACAGCGGTGCTGTAATCGTTTGCTTACTTCATCAACGTTATCGCAACTGTGACAACAAGTGCGAGGTCGGAAAATATGTTACTTCGCAATATGTTCTCGGACATAACTGTTGTCTCCCGAGTCCTAAATTTCTTACATGACCTAGCTTCCAAAAATACTATCCGATATCCCGTATAGTTCGAATTATTGCGAAATCGAACCTCTCGCAGGGCACGATCTCCGGCATCCACACCTTGCTCCTTCTCACGTAGAGATGATCGATGCCTGCGTACTGGTCGGGATTCCAGGTCAGCCGAGGGTCAGTCCATTCCTGAATTTATTTGTTCAACTACGATTGCTTACAAAATCGTGTTTCACATGACGATTGTCATGATTTGGCAAAGAAAAGCGAAAAAAATGAGGTAATGAGAAGATAAAAGAATTGAAACAGACCATGATCACTCCGGTGGCCGTGCTGAACTGCTGCTCGCGCTCTTGCTGATAAGCAAATTTATGAAAATAACAAGTTGAAGATATTCCTCACCATCGACAGTAATCTTGACCTCAGCAGCATCACGCTCGCGTAGCTGCCGTTCGCGTTCCACGTGAAGTTGGCGGCTGAAATCGGACCCTCAATAATGTCCCCAAGTATCGACAAAGTCTCTAACTCTCTAAACGCTTTGTAAGTATTGCCGATCCAAACTAATGCAGCGTAGGATAAGCCAAAAAACAGCAGACTAACATCGCGTAGCGTACGGGCTGATGGTGCTGTCGTAGTTCTTGAACAGCTTATCCAGCAGCTTCCTCGAGACTTTCCAGAACTGGTCGAAATCTGAGCATTATCCAACAAATCAGATACAAAATTAAAACCAGATACCATTTCCAGACGTTGGCACCAGCAGAGTTGGTAGCAATAGCAAGCCTCTTGAGAGCATCTTACCGGGAGAAGAATATTCGCTCCTGCTGTCCTACGACGCACGTAATGTGCTCCACCACCACCGCGCCCTCTCCCTATTTATGCCTTTGAGGCCTTGTCGACTCTCCTCAGTTTCCCTACTCTCTCGTCATGGCGCACAATCATCAGAGCATTGTTTGCCCAGCTAAAAGAAGACTTAATTGCGCTAATTAGCCCTTCCTGAAATTGGATCGTGCCCATCACTCGCACATACGTTGACGCGCTCGTACCACAATGGCACGAAGTAAGCACAAGACCATGAGAATGTGAGCATATTTTATGATTATTCTGGCCACCTCTCATGTGGATTAGACACCTCTGTCACGATATCTAGATGTGATGAGAGGAAGAAAAAACACATTTAGCGATCGACAACTCAACAACTCAACTATACGGACATGAAGAATACAGGGTGTTTCAAAATTACGGAGACTCTATTTCAAGAAATAACTAGCCTCTTCAGGTCTGCAGGTCTTCCGGTCTTCAGGCCTTCAGGTCTTCGGGTCTGCTGGTCTTCAGGTCTCCAAGTCTTCAAGTCTGCAGGTCTTCAGATCTCCAGGTCTTCAGGTTTTCAGGTCTTCAGATCTCCAGGTCTTCAGGTCTGCAGGTCTGCAGGTCTTCAGGTCTGCAGGTCTGCAGGTCTGCAGGTCTTCAGGTCTGCAGGTCTTCAGGTCTTCAGGTCTCCAGGTCTCCAGGTCTCCAGGTCTTCAGGTCTGCAGGTCTTCAGGTCTCCAGGTCTTCAGGTCTGCAGGTCTTCAGATCTCCAGGTCTTCAGGTTTTCAGTTCTTCAGATCTCCCAGGTCTTCAGGTTTTCAGGTCTTCAGGACTCTCCAGGTCTTCAGGTCTGCAGGTCTTCAAGTGTGCATGTTTTCAGGTCTTCAGGTCTTCAGGTCTGCAGGTCTGCAGGTCTTCAGGCATGCAGGTCTTCTGGTCTTCAGGTCTCCAGGTCTTCAGGTCTGCAGGTCTTCAGATCTCCAGGTCTTCAGGTTTTCAGTTCTTCAGATCTCCCAGGTCTTCAGGTTTTCAGGTCTTCAGGACTCTCCAGGTCTTCAGGTCTGCAGGTCTTCAAGTGTGCATGTTTTCAGGTCTGCAGGTCTTCAAGTGTGCATGTTTTCAGGTCTTCAGGTCTTCAGGTCTGCAGGTCTGCAGGTCTTCAGGCATGCAGGTCTTCTGGTCTTCAGGTCTCCAGGTATTCGGGTCTTCAGGTCTTCAGGTTTTCAGGTCTTCAGATCTCCCAGGTCTTCAGGTTTTCAGGTCTTCAGATCTCCAAGGTCTGCAGGTCTTCAGGTCTCCAGGTCTTCAAATCCAGGTCTCCAGGTCTTCAGGTCTTCAGGTCTTCAGGTCTTCAGGTCTTCAGGTCTCCAGGTCTTCAGGTCTTTTTGACCAACATTTTTGATTTTTCCGATTTCTCAGTATGCCAGGATCGTTTGGGGCAGACGTCTCATATATCTGGGTGTACCGTATACTCTCCCGCTTCGATGCCACATATCGCTTATAGGATTGGATCATACCCAATTAGAGAAAAATGGACTTGATGAGTCGGTGGTCGATATTAGATTTGGACTACAATCAGAAGATGACATTGTTCATATGTACCACTAATTGAGAGCGAACTTGAGAGAAAAGAACACAGTCGTATCCGATCTTATGAGAAGATGGAATGCAGATATTGTAGAAGATCTGTTTCTGATTCCAAATAAAGTATTGAATAATAGTGAGATGAGAAACAGTGCATTGTATGGAAGAGAACCGAGCAATTTGGATGTGTATAAATCAAATGGTCCGAGATCTGACGTGAGAGATCAGTCGAATATTCCGCTGCGAGGAGCTAAGAATCATCGAGATAAAGGAAAATAGGAAAAAAATGAGGAATCGTCCGAAGATGAAAGTTCTGAATCATCGGACTCATCATCGGAATCTGATAAAAAGAAGCGTAGGAGACATAAAGATCCGAAAAGAAAAAATAAATCGGATAGTTCTGATAGTGAACGTGAAAGAGAGGAAAGGAGAAGGAAGAAGGCAAGAGAAAAGTTGATCAGTAAGCTGCCTAGAATGGAATTTTACGATGGTAACCCGGAAGGATGGAAATTGTTCTCAAGAGGATTTAAAATAAGGTATGAAAATTATGATGATAGGGAAGGAATTGTGATATTGAATGAGAATTTATGTGGAGAAGCGAGAAAGACATTCAAAGGTCTGCACAAGGATATCGAGAGAAAAGGATGGAAGAAGAGTCTGAAGTGGCTCAAAGAGAGAATTATGGGTGGAACGATGTACAAGATGATTGATTACGAGAGAAATTTGCTTAGTCAAGTCGTCGATGGAAGACGAGTTGCGAGGAATTCACGAGATGGATTCACAAAATATATGACAAAGAGAGTATCAGAGAAGAAATGAAGAAGAGACAGCTTCTTCTATTGTACGAAGATTCCGAAGAGTACACAAAATTATTGTTGTATGAAAGAAAGAGTTTTGAAGATATGAGAATGCATTTGGAGCGTAAAGAGTACGCGATGAGATTATCAATTGAGCGAGAAGAGAGATACAGAAATGATCATGCGTTGAATCGAGGACCAGAGCAACGTTTCTCGTATGATGCTTCAATGCTTTGGATGTCATGAATGGGGACATAAGTTGACCCACTGTGCGAACAATTATGAACAATTGTGACCGAAATATCCTTTTGTGATTGTTCCTTTTTTAGTTACGCATCAATAATCGGGGTTCCGCGCAAAATTCGGTGAATAAATTCGGATTATCGAAAGCGAACAATGATGATGAATTGTGCAAAATCTGTGTGCCATTACGCATAAAAAAATGGGTCATTCCCATATATTATTCGCTCACTGTTCAACACGCTCAGGACACAGCCCAGTCACAAACTACGGTTGGGCACAGATCAGCGAGACTAGCGATAGGGACGAGAGGGGGACAACTGCGTAGATTGGAATGGCCGATAGCGAGAATGACAGTCGGACAATCCAAGGGGGGATAGAGTCTTTTAGTTTTTCTCCCCGATTCTTTGAACAAATGAGATCGGATAACGTCCTAACGCCCGCAAGGACGCTTGCACCTAGAATTGTTCCGATGCTTCCCCCCCGTACACTTTGAGAAGGAGATAAGCGACATTTGAGGGACGGGAGGAGCAATATCTGGACTGGGTATTCCAGAACCAATCATTGAGTCATTTAAACAGTCTTTCGATCCAACCCGATTGCCCATCTCGCCGACATACGCATCAAACTACGAATACGCACACTATTCGGGTTAGCGTGTCGGCCGATTACGGGGGTGGAGAGATCGCTAACAATTTTTGATCTCGACACGCTCCCTCGCACTCTCTGACTGACTGGAGATAACGTAAAACGAGGAGAGCAGAGAAGGTTGAGAGACAACGAGGAAGGGAGAGAGTGCGCCAGGTGAGCGAAGGGCAAGCGGGCGAAATAGTGCACCGCGTCAGGGGAGGAGCAGAGAAGAAAAGATCTCCCTCTTTCACTCACTCACTCTCCAACACATCGCGCACACTCATACTATTCCATCCCCCCCCCCCACTCGCAATCCACTTCCAACCCCAAATTCCAGGTCGAAATGACCGAAAAGCCGCTCCAACCGAGAAGGAAATGCCTGATCTGCTCGGTCCCAGTCGTGGCAGCGCACTTTGGCATGGATTGCTGCAGGTTTGGGGCATTTTTCAGCACTGATTTTGCAGTTTCCTTCTTGTTTTGCGAATTATTGTTTGGATAATTACATTGCAGAGCGTGCGCCTCGTTTTTCAAGCGGACTAAACTGTCAGGGAAGAAGTTCGCTTGCCGAGCTGGTGATCGGAAGTGCTTGGTCGTCAAAGGTTCGTTCATTTTGCTCCTTAGTTTGGCCTCACCACCCCCTCGATTACTATTTCGTGGCAAGTCTACGTGACTTTTGGAAGTGAACAAACCCGTAGAAGTAGATTGGTTTCTCGTCAACAGTGTGAAAAATTCCACGAGAAGCCGGAAGCATCCACGAAACACACGAATAAATCAGGGAGGAATGTTCCGCGCACTAATCGTTATTGCCTTTTCGCTAATGCCGAGAGAACAAGTGAAATGGAGGAATTTCGAAAGTATTCCTGGTTGTGAACACGTCTTCGATGAAATTTATATTTTTTTGGTTGCACCTTCATTTTTACATTGCAGAAGAAAAGTTCATGTGTCGTCGCTGTCGCTTCGATCGTTGCATCGAAGTGGGAATGATCTACGACGGACCGCTACGAGTGAACAAGAAGGGTGCGGAGTTGATGGAGGTACTATTTTTTCGAAATTCTATTTTTTTTTGCTCATTTTGCTTCCTATTTTTGCCTTCGTGGTCAAAGAAGTGAACAAACGCACATGGCACGTTCTTAATTCAATGAATCTCTGATATGATAGTTGCGAACCTGCAACACCTTCCTTCCTTATTGACCACTGTGGATGTGGGTGAACTACTTCCGCATACATAGTTGTTGTTTGCGCGCGTAATCGCCTCTTTTCGTGCGAAAGAAAACAACCACACTCACGCAATTTTTTAGGGAATCCACATGCCGATTCGTAAACAAAAATGATCAAGGTTTTTGGTAAGCAATAATATTCAGGAGGCCATTTTTTTCAGGAAAGATCACTTGTTCTCCTTACTTGAACTTTACGTTTTGATCATTTTCAGAATTCCCCAAGCAGCTCGGACACGGCCAGCCCATCGACTTCCCGAGGCTACGAATCAATTCTGGAACGGATCGGAAGAGAGTACAAGTATGCACTTTAGTACTTTTCTTCAAATTTCGTTAGTCATATTGACCTTGGTAGATTGGAACAGACCATTCAACCAATCGAAATAAGTAGAATGAAAACTGTAGAGCATTCCGATATGTCAAATTACGTAGGCAAAAAAAATTATGATGGCAGGATGAAAAAAAGGGACGATTCCGAAAACAACTCGAGCGCATTTTAGCAGTGTCATTAAAAAATCGGTGCAAATACGTAAACCACGCTTGGATTAGCGATGATTGACCCTAGTCGGTACGATTTCGCAGTGCATCAGTCGACCGTCGTCGCGTGCAAGAGGAACGAATACTGGGCGAGTGCGAGGACAGGAAGCTCGTCCCGCATCCCACACAAGTATCATCTTTATATTCAAGATTTTATGACGGCGTTTCTGTCAGAGGGTTAGAAACATAATCGTGTAAAAGACAGCTTGCGAGCTCGGTATTGGTGGGCGGGTCATCGACAACTGTGACCGATTAGCGTATCAAAGGGGAAACATCATCTGTCATATTTTCGAAATGCGCCCATTCCAGAAAATCTACCTCGCCAACTACCGGACGTCTGTGCAAACGTACAACGTCTGCGTGGCCGAGACGCTCATCTTCTTCCGAGAAGCGTTCCCATCACTGCTCGAGTTGAGCAAGCAAGAAAGGGTGAGCATATCAAATATTTCGATTCTGGGTCTTCGAACAATATAACGACCTTCTCATTTCGTAATCTTCTACGTCAGAGCAGCGCGAAAGTATGGCATATCGCGACAACTTAAAGAAAACCTTGTTTGGTTCGATTTGTGAATATTAGACTAAATTGATTGATTATGATCAGCTCATGCGGCGATCATCCTGCTTAGGTTAGATAATTTGTCCTTGTCATTTATTCGGGCGCCGCTCAGACATGTCTGAGCCTGTGATTATGTATGTATCACACCCTGATCACCAGATCGTATACCGAAACCAGAAAAAAACAAAAAAAATCGATTTCCTCTCAGGACCTCCTGTTCAAGGGGTACATCGCCAAGTTCAGCATGATCGAGTCGCACTATCGCACGCGAAAGGTGTGGGGAGAAGTCAAGCGATAGTGAGTTGGAATTTTTGTTTTAAGTTTGGACATATATGTTTGCTCAACTTGGAAATGCGTTTGCTGCAATGTAATATCGAAATATGTGGATATTTTTGCTTAATTTCGTTGAGTCAGTGCTTTATCGGCATGGATGTGATGTATGATAGTCAGTATGAATGCCTTTCAGTTGCATGGGCTCAGTGCTCATCTGTGTGGACTTGGAGTGCACTGAACGTTGGCTGGGAGAGGAGGAGGGAGGAGAGAATCGACTCGAGCTATTGGAGTAAGAATCTAATGTCATATGATTGCATGCATCGTACACTCGCCTGAATGTAGGATTCTAGGAGCAAGTCTTCTCTATTTTTGAGCTGCGAATATCGCATACTATTTCATCACTTTGCCTAGGAAGTGTGCACGAGAAGTGAAGAGACGCACTCTTCTGGTTGAAGTACTTGTGACTCATTCTTCTCCTTGTATTACTCGTGGGCTGGGGCAAACATCTAAAGCTAGGAAGGGGTAATGAATGAGCGATGAGGGTTCAACTAACACAGTAGTCTTATTTCACTTCACAAGTCGCAAGTGAAACAACTCCAACAGCCACACAAGTACTTCACTGTCAAAAGAATTTCTAATGGAAAAAGGTAAACTGGGGGAGGACAATGAATGAGCAATGAGGGTTCAACTAACAGCCGACAAGAGTCTTGTGAAGAGAGTCTTACCAAGTGAAACAACGCCAACAGCCAAGTCCTTCACCGAGGGTTGAAGAATCATGAAGAAGGAACCCAAATCAGGAATCGCCTTTGAACAAGGGATGCCTAGGACGAAATAATTACAGATCAATTCGGTCCTACTCGAATGACCAATTCGCGCTGGTGCTTCCGATGCTGAACAAGGCGCAGATTACAAGCAAGGAGTTCTACGCCCTGCTCGCACTTGTGCTCTGCGAAATCGGTATGCAGTCATCTCCTCGAGTTGCGTAGGCTGTTGCAGAAAATATTCTTATTCTGAAATGGAAGGGCCACTATGAATAGTGTTAGACTATTAGCTGGATTGCAAAAGTTTTGACCAACAGGAAAGGAAATGAATCTTATCAATTGTTTCGTAATTGAACGTCTTTTTTTCCCGGAAAAAAAATCGAAATCCAGATCTTTCTCCAGATTCCGCCTCACACATTCCCGATTACGTCCTACTTACCGTCGATGAGATTCGAGCGGAAGTCTTCGAGGATCTGCAGCGATACTACAAGGAAGAGATGGGCCTGAGCGACTTCTCAACGCGTCTTGGAAACTTGATGACGCTGAACCACACAATTCGAGTAAGTTCTTGGTATCAGAGAAGTAAAGTGTTTACAGTAGTGATACAATTCTAGGTGGGATCCACCGAAACATTTCGAAAATCTCTTTCAAATCATTCCCCATTTCAGGAATGCAACTCGCTGTTTCAAGAGTTCTTCCGCATGAATACGACCATCTTTGACCTCTATCAGTCTGAAGATTTGATAAAAGAGTTGTTCAGTTAAACGGAAATCGTGAATTTATACACAATTCGAACTGATTGTCTGTGAAAATAAGAAAAAAAATGAAAAAGAAAAGGGGAGTATATGGAAGGGCTTCTATAGAGAAAACTAGTTGCATTTTTAGTTTTTTTTCGAGCCCACTTTCGACTAATTTCGTGTCAACTACAGTGGTTCTATACTATACAGTGCGTGACGCGATGCTGACAGTCACGCTCGCATGCCTCTTCGGTCTCAGTAGTTCAAGCACCTTCTTTCGAATCGTCTAATTAAGAGAGAGATAGACAATCGAGTGCATTACTGTAAATCGACGCACACCTCGCGCATCCCAGTCAATGTCACCAAGTGCACTGATATAACACGTGTATCACGAGAAAATGTAGCAATATTTGCCTCCTCCGGAACAACTTGCAAAAAGATCAACCGATTTCGACCATACTATAACGTGAGAACCTACTAGGGACCATGATTCGAAAAATATAGGGCATTTGTCCCAAAGCCGGCTTTTAGGGATTTTCCGGACCCGAGTCCGGCTATACCATATCTCAGCTCTCCGATGAGCTAGAGACCTGCGGTTTAACTCAAAAAATGCGGAAAAAAATTTCAATTTTTTTTATACTTTGACCGAAGCCGAAGGACGAAAAACAAAAATGGCAAAAAAGAAAATACGATTTTTTAAATCTTAAAAAAATTCTAGCCCTATCTAGAATGAGAAACGCAGGGAATTTTATTGGGAATTTTACTTGTAATATGTTTTAAACATTCTGTTAATATCAGTTCCACGATGTCTGGGCGTCCAACGTCGAAGACGAATTCAACAAAATGCGAACTCTCAACGATTGCCCGTAAGTTCGCCCAATCATCTTTTCTATATTGCTTGTTATGAAAGATAACAATGCTTTCTTTATAATTGCTACTTTTTAAACTATCCAAACTATCCAAGTAATGAAATCATAATAATTCAGATACGTCGCTGTGGACACTGAATTCCCCGGAGTAGCCGCCACGCCACTCGGACAGTTCAAGAGCAAGGTTAGCTTTCAATTGTTTGTGTGTAATTGATACTACTACTTCGACTACGAAACTACCAATTCGAAGTAGTAGTTTCAAATATTTGAGTATAATCAGGTCGGCTTCGCACTGGTGAATGACAAGGGCGAGCTTTCTCCTTCCGGAGGTGTATGGCAGTTCAACTTCATGTTCTCCCTTGGAGAGGACATGTTCTCACAGGTGAGAAATCCCGTACGACGATACTTTTTTCGTGATAATTTGAGAAAACGTAAGTGCAAGTTCGTGATAGTTGACTGTTCTCACAGATGAAATGAGCATGGGGGCCATGGGAATTTTTGGGGGCTGAAACTACTCTTTTCAACTGTGACTGTTCTGTAATCGCCTCTCGTTGTAGGAGAGTGTGGACATGTTGCGACATGCTGGCACAGACTTCGATCGACTGCAGACCGATGGAATATCCACCGATGTCTTCGGAGAACTCCTCACCACTTCTGGTTAGTGAAATTTAGTTTGCATTCAACATTCTAATTATTTTTTTACTATATCGGAACTTAGCATTTTACAAAGTCAGCCAATTATTTCTCGAGTTCTTTGTTTATTGATTGGAATGCTGACACAGACTACTTCGTCCTTGTTAGAAAAGTCGAGAAACACTGAAATTCTGGTTGCGGTGCTGTTTATTTGAAAAAAAAAACCGTTTACAGGTGTGATCGTGGATGACCGTATCACGTGGATCACGTTCCCTGCTGGATACGACTTCGGTTACCTATTCAAGACGATCTCCCTCAAGAAGCTGACGGACTCCATGGTATCCCACTTAGGATAGTCGCCCTATTGTCAATTAGAGATATTCGAGAAGGTCGAACAATTGTTGTCTGATTATCTATCGTGTTAGGTTACGGTAGATTATATATTTCCCGATGTATGGTTCACATGCACTGTCGGTAGTTTTGTATAATTTGTTGTTAGAAAAAACGTATTCTAGTCATAGTTATCGTATCGATAGTAATTTAAACCTTCTTTTTTTTCTAATTTTGTTTGTGTTATCTTGCTGTCTCTGGTTGAGTCATGTTAATTTTATACGAATAAAATCGAATATGATCTATCCAATGTGCAACGAGCAACAGAAAATACGAATGGCGATTTTTCTTACAGTATTCCTCCTAGTTGGCTATCCCTCTCTTCGTGGTTATTTCCTACTAATTCGCCTATTCGACAGTCCATCTTCTCTTACTAGGCCACTTAGTATATGATACCCTCCTACTAGGCCATCCAGTTCGACTCCCACTATCTAGGTTGTATGCTAGGAACTCAATACCCAGAGAGCTCTCAATGAGAAGAAAATTGAGAGAGAAAATTGAGAGACAAATTGAGAGGAGTTCTCTATCTTTGTTTATGAAGTTATTCTAAGATGTTATTCACTGATAAAAATATTAACAAGCTCTTCACATACATAGTAGGTTGGCGAAAACGACTCTCGGGTGAGTATTATGCCCTGTTAGTTTTTCGGAAAAAGACTTGGAAAGAGAGAAAAAAGTGTTAGTTTTTTCCGAACTTTTTTTTTGGAAAAATGTTCAAATTTGAATTCCCGCATTTTTCATTTTTGCACAATATCTCAATTTCCCGTGACCCAGTCTTCACAAAAAATTAAATTTAGATTACTGATTGGGTAATCTATCTGCTGCCAAATTTTTGAGTCGATTGATTCATGGGGAGCCGAGATATCGCCAAAAATCGAAAAATGCGGGAATTCAAATTTGAACAATTTTCCAGAAAAAAGGTTGGAAAAACGTCGGATAAAACTAACACTTTTTTCTCTTTTTCCAAGTCTTTTTCCGAAAAACTAACAGGGCATTACATAGCCACTTCAAAACTTCGTGTTTAACTGAGAGCATAGCCTAATGGTTGTGTTGTGACCTAGTCATCACTCACCTCCTTGGTTCGACTCCCACCCAGTGCGGTTCATTTATTGCCATTCTCTATTTTTCGGCTTTCAATGTACATAAATCAATACCAGATTACAGTGCCTAAAATAGCCTGCAAGATCAAGGAAATTTTAAAATTCCGTAGCGAGGTTCAAAGGCATTTCTAGAACTTCGGATAAAGTGATCTCTGATCGGGTAGCCATTCTCTATCACTCCACCTGGCCAGTTTATGCACGAAAATATTGATGCCTATCCCCCTTTAATGTTATTTGAGTGATATCACCCTAGGATTTTGCAACCAACAAGGAAATAGAGTAGAAAAAAAGAAATTATATTCACGACATTCGATCTCAAAACTGAAGGTCATGTGTATCATAAAGTTCCAATTTTTTTATTTTTTATATTGTAGGAGTGGACTAACTCTTTCATATTCTGCAATAAAATTCCCTGCGTTTCTCATTCTAGATAGGGCTAGAATTTTTTTAAGATTTAAAAAATCGTATTTTCTT
Source organism: Pristionchus pacificus (assembly GCA_000180635.4). Classification (NCBI taxonomy): domain Eukaryota; kingdom Metazoa; phylum Nematoda; class Chromadorea; order Rhabditida; family Neodiplogasteridae; genus Pristionchus; species Pristionchus pacificus. The sequence goes on along the minus strand of CM026578.1, from coordinate 3,245,491 downwards.
TTTTGCCATTTTTGTTTTTCGTCCTTCGGCTTCGGTCAAAGTATAAAAAAAATTGAAATTTTTTTCCGCATTTTTTGAGTTAAACCGCAGGTCTCTAGCTCATCGGAGAGCTGAGATATGATATAGCCGGACTCGGGTCCGGAAAATCCCTAAAAGCCGGCTTTGGGACAAATGCCCTATATTTTTCGAATCATGGTCCCTAGTAGGTTCTCACGTTATAGTATGGTCGAAATCGGTTGATCTTTTTGCAAGTTGTTCCTGGGCAGCTCCGCTATCTCGTGATTCGCGTGATAACATGTTCATTTGAAAACTCATACCTAAGACGAACCTGCAATTGTACTCCTCATAGAATGTTGGCACATTCATTATCCTGTTTTTGAAAACCTCTCAGAACGCTAACTTCACTATCAATTTTCATAAACAGAAGCTGTAATTTTTACGTGAAGAAAGTAGAGAATAGCACTGATCGGTGTAAGCAAATCATAGCGAAAATATATATTTTGTTTGTCTAGGTTCTTTGTTCTTTATTTTGTTGCTTGGAAAGAAAGGTAATACAATACACATGATTAGCCGGGAACGGTGTGATATTTGTTGATCTAATGCTGCGTTCACTGTCGAACATTGATCATTTTGAGGGGACATTTTGGGGGGTCATTTTGATAGATCAATTTGAAGGGTCGATTTGATTCATCGCTTTGTCCCCTCTACCTCCTCTCCCCTAATCCTCATTTACATGTCCCCCCTCTCCCTATTATTCACATCACAACCAACCACTTCGACTGGTCGAAACCAAGTGAAATGAATGAGAGGGAGAGGGGCGAAGGAAAGGGGACAAAGTGACCCCTCAAATTGATCAATGTTCGACACTGAACGCAGCATTAGATACGAAAAAGTGATACATTTATAATGGTTGAGTGGTGGTTGTCGTTTGAGAGGGGATAAATGAAATATGTTTGATTCTGTTGGGCATCAACCGCTCCAACAGTCCTGCACGAATCGTCTGGTTCACTGTGAGATAGACCAGCGGAGGCGTCCCTGAAACAAACTATGCCAGATTATTGTGCGAGAAACGATTTTCAGTTCCATTTTCAGTTTCTGCTCTCACCCCTTGGAGAATCCTCGTCCGTCAGCTTGGGCAACCCGACGAGTATCGCCCACTTGGATCATCAAGAGGAGGACTCAGGAAGGATTCTAATCGTCTCAAGTGATCTACGGTCAAGAAAAGCCCCATTCAAGAAGACTACTTCGTGAGTTTACTCTTAACCACGCAAGTCAGGACTTCGGCGGCTGGATGAACTACTTCTGGACTCAAGCCATCGACTAAGCGCGACGGGCCACCGACAACAAACAGCTAAGAAGATATCATTCCTTGACCATTTGATACTGAGCACGAAGATCCCAATCCCCTCCCTAACGATGTTTCTTCCTGCAGGCTCATGCCTTGATATCAGGATAAATCTGTATGCCTACCATGGACCATCATCCATCCGAAATGCGCAAAGTAGAGCGCGGAATCGATTGCGCTCACTGGGATAAACTGCAGCACTT
>CM026578.1:88039-203943 GCA_000180635.4 Pristionchus pacificus | reverse complement strand
TCATAGTCAGTTTCTTTCACTCCTTTTTTTAACTGAAATTGTTTATAAAATATTGGAAAATTGTAACGGATTCATGCGGAAGTAGCTTTCAAAGGCGGTCATTGAAATTTCTCGAAATCCGAATTCCTTGACATGTCTATTAAAGTAACCATCACTGGTGCGGTTCAACCTCACTATACAATAAGGACCGATGACTACTCATTCTCAGTGGTTAGATACCCTCATTACGAATCGAATATTCCAATTAGTATGGGTCTAAACACGCTACATGGAGAAATAATTCGCATTTTCCGAAACTGTTCTCTATTCGAACACTTTTTGGAGAGAACTCGTCAACTTGCACGTTATTTCCTGCAAATTCAATATCCAAAAGAAATCTTGTGCTCTAGACTGTATTCAACGTTAAACAAAACTCCTGCGATATCCCTGAAATACGCAGTTTGTAATAATGATATATGCATGCATATTATCGAAAAAACTATGATATTTCCCCACTAATTCACTATTTGAAGCATCTGTCCTTCCTTCCTTATCTTCCCTTCTCCCGGCAAGGGGTAGATCATTGATCTCTTGACCTTCCGATCTCTCCTCTCCCAGTCTATTGATCGCTTCCCTTCTTCCCTCAGACAGCAGTCACTCAAACTAACGATCGGATGGATGTCTCTCTCTTCTCTCTTCGTCAAATTGGTTTATTCCACACCCACCATTTAGCCTATAATGATATGAAATAGTTACTGTCCCATTAGTTCATTTGCGCGATACATTGACTCGTTTCCGCGTTAGTTGTTTGTTGTTTACTTTCATCTTCTTCTTTCCCTATCTCTCTTGTTTCCCCACTTGCGAAGGGCGTCGTACTGACGAGGTCCACCCTTCGTGAGGCGGTTGGGTGTCTGCGACCCAATGGACCGAAACATCCAGCCGCATTTCTTTAGGAAGTCTTCTAATTTAGTTCCTTCCTAGCAGTATCTCTATTCTTTTCGTCTCTTTAAACTATATTTTATTTTAATTTGTATCACCCTATTCCGCCTCGTGTAGTAGAGAGCCTAGCTCCTCTCCGGGGTGGGTAGGGTTGGTTTATTCTGTCTCACATATTTCTCCATTATCTATCTTTCTATTCATACTTTTATTTCACCCATCCAATACTGCTTCTCTCTTCTTCACTTCATACACTTCCTCTCCCTATCTTCTTTTACCCTCTCGTCACATTGTGACAACCCCCTAGGACGTGGCCACGGGAGTTTTCCTCCACTAAGGCCAGTCCCATCTAAGCCCCCCTCTTCGCTACAGGCCAAGCCATTTGCGTAAAGAGGGTGGGTACGTTGTTGTTCGCAAGAACAGCAACATACAACTTCTTATTGTATACTATTTTGAATACATCTTATTCTTTAATACGTAACATTAATCGTTTCTTAAACATTAAATTCTCATTTTCTTCAGAATATTTCAGACTTTCCATTCTTTCACCAACTTTCTCACCAAATACTGATCTTATAATAACTCCATTCTACCGATTAGTCAAGCCGCTTACACTCCCTTCCTATCATATCTGCAGAAGAGAAACTGGTGTCACGATTTGTAACCTACTACGCCCTCTCTCACTTCCTCCCATTCACATTAGGGACAAAAGGTTCCCGACACCAACTTCTTTTGCAACTAATTGCTGAATTCCATGCGCATAGGCTTTCCTTGCCTTTCGAAAAAAGTTATCCCCAAATTTTCAATTCCCATAAATTTCATCCTTCCTCCTTCTCCAAACATATTAATACCCTCACATACTTACAAATGTCAATCGTAATCGAATAGATTCAACTGGCTTTTAAACACAAAGATCACATCTTAATTATCTATCTTGTAATTCCAGACTACAGTGATCGTCGTCTCTTCTGATCCATAGATCGGCGGAGAGGAGATGGCGGAGTAGTCGAGCCAGAAACATGTGGTTCTCCCACCATAGAGGGTCACGCCACGGTGCAGTCCCACCGAATGTCCGCCGATCGAAATCATAGTAAGGGATGGGCATCCCCTCATAGTAGCCCGCTAAAAACACAGAAAACGCGTACAAACAATCACCAAATTCTAAATTTATTGAAGAGAGTATGGGAGAAATCTCGTCACTCTCGGAAATCACACCTCACACACCGGTCGTTCTTGTGGAAAAAAGCGGTGCCGAATCTGTCCAAAAACTAATTTCAGAATTGGAGTCACCAGTAACATTACTGAGGACATTTTCCTTACTATAAGAAGCTGAAGATCATTGCATGACAAAGAATGTGGTTATCTAATCACATGTACTGTGTGTTCCATGCAGTATGTTGGTGAAACTACACAAGAATTTAAAGACCAGGATCTCACAGCACAGCTATTCATTCGAGAGTAATCACTTAAAATACTTTCTCAGTCAACATTTTAAAAGAACCTCTACACGATAGATATTCTTTCACTGTAGACATTCTCGACCACGGAAAAGATAAAACAGAGTTACTGCAGAAGGAGCTTCTATGGATTAGAGCATTAAACACAGCATATCCATTTGGTTTGAATGATTCCATTAAAAACTTTGGTTATATTTCTGAAGGAATAAATCCTCTCGAAAAAATCATCTCATCCATACCAGACTTTACCGATTTCTGATCTTCCACGAAATATCAGAGGAAAACGAAAACGAACACGAAGAAAACCAGCATACAAATGCACTAAAACAGTTCAGGATATTGTAAAAGAAATTGAGATACGAGATACGCGTGAATTGTTCATATATGGTAGATCACTCAAACATCACGACCTCCGAAAGCTGGAATTTTTTACCGCTTCAACAGATTTCAACACCTTACATCACGAGCTAAAATATAAGATATTTTCAATTATTTGTCCTCACTATTGGGAATCCAAAAAGACAATACAGAGTGATGACCAACCTAAAGCTATTTTAAAACTTCAGTACTTCGGAAAGTTCATGGAAAGATTGAAGCTCACGAAACTTTTCAACTCTAAACGAATACGTGACATCTTTAAAGAAATCACCGGAGATGAGAAGAAAATACCACGTGTGCAAATCACTTATTCTCTAAACAATTCCACCTCACACGTTTTTTATGCAATTATGGAAATCCTAAGAAACTTGAACCCCAAAGAGATTGAAACGATCCTGGGTTCCCCATGTAACTGTTACAAATATTTGAAATTTTTGGATCCACACTATAAACATGTCTGCTCGGGTAACATAAATATAATTGATGATCCCCGATCTAAGAAATATCTTCGAAAAGGGAACCAAGTTCAGAGTTAGATCGTTCACCGATCGAAAAACAATAATAGATACTGTACACGATTCATGTCAAAATTTGTTGCTAATCTCATACGAAAAACATAAACCAGCAAAGACTAAAATAAAAGGCAATCATGATGCATTCACAAAAATATATCAGAGACTATAAATAACAAATTACGACTGCACCAGCATGACTACGTCCAAATAAAATCTCTTACAAAAAAGGTATCAGAATTACACAGAGATTTCGTGGTCACCATGGTTGACAAAGCATCAGGAAACTACGCAATTACTTGTAAAAAAACTGTATCTTCAATTTATGGAAAAGAACTCAATACACAGAGTAATGATGGCAAAAACCTACGAAATCAAAGATCAACTTGATCCAGTCAGCATCAAACTAAATCATGAGAAGTTCACACGCAGTTTCGGTATTGCTGTGCAAACAGAAGGAAATCTACCTAAAATATACGGAATTCCCAAAATGCACAAGAATCCAATAAAATTCAGATTCATTACTGGAGCTCATGACAGCACCCTAAAACCACTTTCTATTGAATTGCAAAAAATTCTCAGATTTTTACATGGCCACTTCAGAAGGTATTGTTACAGTATTACCGGACATGATAAAATTAATCGATTCTTCTCAATACAAAATACATTCCGAGTGGTTCAAACAACTAAATACAGTTCAGAGCAAACGTTCTGAAATTTTCTGTGCTGATTTCTCCTCACTGTTTACAAACCTTCCCCATAATGTAGTGAAAGAAAAACTATACTATCTCATCGATTTAATGTTCAAAAAACGCTGGTTCTGAATACATTGTGGTTCAAGGAACTAATGTCAGATATGATCGGAACAACTCGAGTACCAGTGGCAGATCATATCACAAAAACGATCTCAAAGGAATTATTGAATTTATTCTACGCAACTCTTTTGCCTATTACGGTGGAAATCTATATCAACAACAAAAAGGAATTCCTCAGGGCAATAACGCATCACCCCAAATAGCAGATCTCACTCTTGCTGTTATGGAATACCAATATATTCGCAATAACATCCAAAGTGGACATCCTCTATCTTTTTCTCTTAACCGAACGTTTAGATATATTGATGATCTCTTCCACATTTCGGACAAAAAAGACGAATTCGTAAGAATTACAACTGATATGTATCACCATTCACTCACTCTGGAACAGACTAATACAGACCCAAAAGAGTCAGCATTCCTTGACATGTCTATTAAAGTAACCATCACTGGTGCGGTTCAAACCTCACTATACAATAAGACCGATGACTACTCATTCTCAGTGGTTAGATACCCTCATTACGAATCGAATATTCCAATTAGTATGGGTCTAAACACGCTACATGGAGAAATAATTCGCATTTTCCGAAACTGTTCTCTATTCGAACACTTTTTGGAGAGAACTCGTCAACTTGCACGTTATTTCCTGCAAATTCAATACCCAAAAGAAATCTTGTGCTCTAGACTGTATTCAACGTTAAACAAAACTCCTGCGATATCCCTGAAATACGCAGTTTGTAATAATGATATATGCATGCATATTATCGAAAAACTATGATATTTCCCCACTAATTCACTATTTGAAGCATCTGTCCTTCCTTCCTTATCTTCCCTTCTCCCGGCAAGGGGTAGATCATTGATCTCTTGACCTTCCGATCTCTCCTCTCCCAGTCTATTGATCGCTTCCCTTCTTCCCTCAGACAGCAGTCACTCAAACTAACGATCGGATGGATGTCTCTCTCTTCTCTCTTCGTCAAAATTGGTTTATTCCACACCCACCATTTAGCCTATAATGATATGAAATAGTTACTGTCCCATTAGTTCATTTGCGCGATACATTGACTCGTTTCCGCGTTAGTTGTTTGTTGTTTACTTTCATCTTCTTCTTTCCCTATCTCTCTTGTTTCCCCACTTGCGAAGGGCGTCGTACTGACGAGGTCCACCCTTCGTGAGGCGGTTGGGTGTCTGCGACCCAATGGACCGAAACATCCAGCCGCATTTCTTTAGGAAGTCTTCTAATTTAGTTCCTTCCTAGCAGTATCTCTATTCTTTTCGTCTCTTTAAACCATATTTTATTTTAATTTGCTTTGTCGACGTGTCTGATTAATGCAACGGTACAACGAATATAAAAGCATCAGAGAAACACATCGAATATTTATTATTATCGTATTTCTTTCTTTGACAATATTCATTGAATACGCCATGTTTACTGTAAATTCATTCGAACAATTGAACGACGAGCCGACGAGATGAGAATGGAAAGGCAGCAAATATGGCTGCTACATTACACGCATCGGCCACGCCATATCCCGTTGTATATTGGCGTTTGGTTGCAGAAGAAGGATATAATGTGTGCAGCTCATTTGCAGAAGCATACTATTATGGGCTTATTACTGCCGAACACGTCCCGGCTTTCCCTGGAAAAAGGATACGAGCCCGCGAAGCGGGCGAGCCCCGCAGTCGATCACAGCCGCCGAAGGCGGCTGTGTTCGGCTGCTGCTTAGGCATTTGAGAGTCGGTGGTTACACAGCTTGTATTGAAGGACGTTTAAGTTTCGATGATGAACTAACAGTATAAAAAATCAGAAAATTCGATTGATTACATGTTGAATGTATTTAATGTATAAACCAATGCAATTGAATGTTAAAACCTTTTAATCAACTGGTTGGAATAGTTTTCATTGCTCGGTATATCGGTATATCTGATGTCCACTAAAATGATTTCTGGACAATGAAATAGTATATCTATACAATAATCATCATTGTCTATTTTACGGTCCGCCCGCGCCCGCTTTTTGTGCAATTTCCAGTGGAATTGTATGCCACTTCGCGAGCGCTCACACGCACCCTCCCCCGTAACTGATGTGCAGGATTGTCAGCGTCGGTTTAATTACCCAAGTTTGAGGTAAAGATTCGATCTGGCTCATGGTAACATGTGGCCTTGCCAACCGAAATTTTGGAACGGTGCTGCCCAAGGGCGGCGCCAATAAATAATAAACGGACCAACGATAGCTTATCCGAAGTACCCCTCACTGCAATGGATGTAACTCGGCTCAAAATGGTCGTGGCGACTTCAAACCGGTGTAGATCGATTCGTCGAAGCGTTGCGCATCGCCCGCCCTGTGCTCTTAAATCACGCGGAAAACGAACGACGTTACGAGGTGTTGAGGCCGAAAACGGTCCGGTGCGCTCCCACAGCAACCATCGGCCTGCATCGCAGTCTGCAGCTTCTGGCATGCAGCACTTATTCATGCTGTAACCACCAGATATACGAGCCTCTAAACATGCATTTTTGTGCAATTTCCATGGAATTGTATGCCACTTCGCGAGCGCTCACACGCACCCTCCCCGTAACTGATGTGCAGGATTGTCAGCGTCGGTTTAATTACCCAAGTTTGAGGTAAAGATTCGATCTGGCTCATGGTAACATGTGGCCTTGCCAACCGAAAATTTTGGAACGGTGCTGCCCAAGGGCGGCGCCAATAAATAATAAACGGACCAACGATAGCTTATCCGAAGTACCCTTCACTACAATGGATGTAACTCGGCTCAAAATGGTCGTGGGCGACTTCAAACCGGTTTGTAGATCGATTCGTCGAAGCGTTGCGCATCGCCCCGCCCTGTGCTCTTAAATCACGCGGAAAACGAACGACGTTTACGAGGTGTTTGAGGCCGAAAACGGTCCGGTGCGCTCCCACAGCAACCATCGGCCTGCATCGCAGTCTGCAGCTTCTGGCATGCAGCACTTATTCATGCTGTAACCACCAGATATACGAGCCTCTAACATGCATTTTTGTGCAATTTCCAGTGGAATTGTATGCCACTTCGCGAGCGCTCACACGCACCCTCCCGTAAACTGATGTGCAGGATTGTCAGCGTCGGTTTAATTACCCAAGTTTGAGGTAAAGATTCGATCTGGCTCATGGTAACATGTGGCCTTGCCAACCGAAATTTTGGAACGGTGCTGCCCAAGGGCGGCGCCAATAAATAATAAACGGACCAACGATAGCTTATCCGAAGTACCCTTCACTACAATGGATGTAACTCGGCTCAAAATGGTCGTGGCGACTTCAAAACCGGTTGGTAGATCGATTTCGTCGAAGCGTTGCGCATCGCCCGCCCTGTGCTCTTAAATCACGCGGAAAACGACGACGTTTACGAGGTGTTTGAGGCCGAAAACGGTCCGGTGCGCTCCCACAGCAACCATCGGCCTGCATCGCAGTCTGCAGCTTCTGGCATGCAGCACTTATTCATGCTGTAACCACCAGATATACGAGCCTCTAAACATGCATTTTTGTGCAATTTCCAGTGGAATTGTATGCCACTTCGCGAGCGCTCACACGCACCCTCCCCGTAACTGATGTGCAGGATTGTCAGCGTCGGTTTAATTACCCAAGTTTGAGGCAAAGATTCGATCTGGCTCATGGTAACATGTGGCCTTGTCAACCGAAATTTTGGAACGGTGCTGCCCAAGGGCGGCGCCAATAAATAATAAACGGACCAACGATAGCTTATCCGAAGTACCCTTCACTACAATGGATGTAACTCGGCTCAAAATGGTCGTGGCGACTTCAAACCGGTGTAGATCGATTCGTCGAAGCGTTGCGCATCGCCCGCCCTGTGCTCTTAAATCACGCGGAAAACGAACGACGTTTACGAGGTGTTTGAGGCCGAAAACGGTCCGGTGCGCTCCCACAGCAACCATCGGCCTGCATCGCAGTCTGCAGCTTCTGGCATGCAGCACTTATTCATGCTGTAACCACCAGATATACGAGCCTCTAAACATGCATTTTTGTGCAATTTCCAGTGGAATTGTATGCCACTTCGCGAGCGCTCACACGCACCCTCCCCGTAACTGATGTGCAGGATTGTCAGCGTCGGTTTAATTACCCAAGTTTGAGGTAAAGATTCGATCTGGCTCATGGTAACATGTGGCCTTGTCAACCGAAATTTTGGAACGGTGCTGCCCAAGGGCGGCGCCAATAAATAATAAACGGACCAACGATAGCTTATCCGAAGTACCCTTCACTACAATGGATGTAACTCGGCTCAAAATGGTCGTGGCGACTTCAAACCGGTGTAGATCGATTCGTCGAAGCGTTGCGCATCGCCCGCCCTGTGCTCTTAAATCACGCGGAAAACGAACGACGTTTACGAGGTGTTTGAGGCCGAAAACGGTCCGGTGCGCTCCCACAGCAACCATCGGCCTGCATCGCAGTCTGCAGCTTCTGGCATGCAGCACTTATTCATGCTGTAACCACCAGATATACGAGCCTCTAAACATGCATTTTTGTGCAATTTCCAGTGGAATTGTATGCCACTTCGCGAGCGCTCACACGCACCCTCCCCGTAACTGATGTGCAGGATTGTCAGCGTCGGTTTAATTACCCAAGTTTGAGGTAAAGATTCGATCTGGCTCATGGTAACATGTGGCCTTGCCAACCGAAATTTTGGAACGGTGCTGCCCAAGGGCGGCGCCAATAAAAAATAAACGGACCAACGATAGCTTATCCGAAGTACCCTTCACTACAATGGATGTAACTCGGCTCAAAATGGTCGTGGCGACTTCAAACCGGTGTAGATCGATTCGTCGAAGCGTTGCGCATCGCCCGCCCTGTGCTCTTAAATCACGCGGAAAACGAACGACGTTTACGAGGTGTTTGAGGCCGAAAACGGTCCGGTGCGCTCCCACAGCAACCATCGGCCTGCATCGCAGTCTGCAGCTTCTGGCATGCAGCACGCATTCATGCAGCACTTATTCATGCTGTAACCACCAGATATACGAGCTTCTAAACATGCATTTTTGTGCAATTTCCAGTGGAATTGTATGCCACTTCGCGAGCGCTCACACGCACCCTCCCCGTAACTGATGTGCAGGATTGTCAGCGTCGGTTTAATTACCCAAGTTTGAGGTAAAGATTCGATCTGGCTCATGGTAACATGTGGCCTTGCCAACCGAAATTTTGGAACGGTGCTGCCCAAGGGCGGCGCCAATAAATAATAAACGGACCAACGATAGCTTATCCGAAGTACCCTTCACTACAATGGATGTAACTCGGCTCAAAATGGTCGTGGCGACTTCAAACCGGTGTAGATCGATTCGTCGAAGCGTTGCGCATCGCCCGCCCTGTGCTCTTTAATCACGCGGAAAACGAACGACGTTTACGAGGTGTTTGAGGCCGAAAACGGTCCGGTGCGCTCCCACAGCAACCATCGGCCTGCATCGCAGTCTGCAGCTTCTGGCATGCAGCACGCATTCATGCAGCACTTATTCATGCTGTAACCACCAGATATACGAGCTTCTAAACATGCATTTTTGTGCAATTTCCAGTGGAATTGTATGCCACTTCGCGAGCGCTCACACGCACCCTCCCCGTAACTGATGTGCAGGATTGTCAGCGTCGGTTTAATTACCCAAGTTTGAGGTAAAGATTCGATCTGGCTCATGGTAACATGTGGCCTTGCCAACCGAAATTTTGGAACGGTGCTGCCCAAGGGCGGCGCCAATAAAAAATAAACGGACCAACGATAGCTTATCCGAAGTACCCTTCACTACAATGGATGTAACTCGGCTCAAAATGGTCGTGGCGACTTCAAACCGGTGTAGATCGATTCGTCGAAGCGTTGCGCATCGCCCGCCCTGTGCTCTTAAATCACGCGGAAAACGAACGACGTTTACGAGGTGTTTGAGGCCGAAAACGGTCCGGTGCGCTCCCACAGCAACCATCGGCCTGCATCGCAGTCTGCAGCTTCTGGCATGCAGCACGCATTCATGCAGCACTTATTCATGCTGTAACCACCAGATATACGAGCTTCTAAACATGCATTTTTGTGCAATTTCCAGTGGAATTGTATGCCACTTCGCGAGCGCTCACACGCACCCTCCCCGTAACTGATGTGCAGGATTGTCAGCGTCGGTTTAATTACCCAAGTTTGAGGTAAAGATTCGATCTGGCTCATGGTAACATGTGGCCTTGCCAACCGAAATTTTGGAACGGTGCTGCCCAAGGGCGGCGCCAATAAATAATAAACGGACCAACGATAGCTTATCCGAAGTACCCTTCACTACAATGGATGTAACTCGGCTCAAAATGGTCGTGGCGACTTCAAACCGGTGTAGATCGATTCGTCGAAGCGTTGCGCATCGCCCGCCCTGTGCTCTTAAATCACGCGGAAAACGAACGACGTTTACGAGGTGTTTGAGGCCGAAAACGGTCCGGTGCGCTCCCACAGCAACCATCGGCCTGCATCGCAGTCTGCAGCTTCTGGCATGCAGCACGCATTCATGCAGCACTTATTCATGCTGTAACCACCAGATATACGAGCTTCTAAACATGCATTTTTGTGCAATTTCCAGTGGAATTGTATGCCACTTCGCGAGCGCTCACACGCACCCTCCCCGTAACTGATGTGCAGGATTGTCAGCGTCGGTTTAATTACCCAAGTTTGAGGTAAAGATTCGATCTGGCTCATGGTAACATGTGGCCTTGCCAACCGAAATTTTGGAACGGTGCTGCCCAAGGGCGGCGCCAATAAATAATAAACGGACCAACGATAGCTTATCCGAAGTACCCTTCACTACAATGGATGTAACTCGGCTCAAAATGGTCGTGGCGACTTCAAACCGGTGTAGATCGATTCGTCGAAGCGTTGCGCATCGCCCGCCCTGTGCTCTTAAATCACGCGGAAAACGAACGACGTTTACGAGGTGTTTGAGGCCGAAAACGGTCCGGTGCGCTCCCACAGCAACCATCGGCCTGCATCGCAGTCTGCAGCTTCTGGCATGCAGCACGCATTCATGCAGCACTTATTCATGCTGTAACCACCAGATATACGAGCTTCTAATCATGCATTTTTGTGCAATTTCCAGTGGAATTGTATGCCACTTCGCGAGCGCTCACACGCACCCTCCCCGTAACTGATGTGCAGGATTGTCAGCGTCGGTTTAATTACCCAAGTTTGAGGTAAAGATTCGATCTGGCTCATGGTAACATGTGGCCTTGCCAACCGAAATTTTGGAACGGTGCTGCCCAAGGGCGGCGCCAATAAATAATAAACGGACCAACGATAGCTTATCCGAAGTACCCTTCACTACAATGGATGTAACTCGGCTCAAAATGGTCGTGGCGACTTCAAACCGGTGTAGATCGATTCGTCGAAGCGTTGCGCATCGCCCGCCCTGTGCTCTTAAATCACGCGGAAAACGAACGACGTTTACGAGGTGTTTGAGGCCGAAAACGGTCCGGTGCGCTCCCACAGCAACCATCGGCCTGCATCGCAGTCTGCAGCTTCTGGCATGCAGCACGCATTCATGCAGCACTTATTCATGCTGTAACCACCAGATATACGAGCTTCTAAACATGCATTTTTGTGCAATTTCCAGTGGAATTGTATGCCACTTCGCGAGCGCTCACACGCACCCTCCCCGTAACTGATGTGCAGGATTGTCAGCGTCGGTTTAATTACCCAAGTTTGAGGTAAAGATTCGATCTGGCTCATGGTAACATGTGGCCTTGCCAACCGAAATTTTGGAACGGTGCTGCCCAAGGGCGGCGCCAATAAATAATAAACGGACCAACGATAGCTTATCCGAAGTACCCTTCACTACAATGGATGTAACTCGGCTCAAAATGGTCGTGGCGACTTCAAACCGGTGTAGATCGATTCGTCGAAGCGTTGCGCATCGCCCGCCCTGTGCTCTTAAATCACGCGGAAAACGAACGACGTTTACGAGGTGTTTGAGGCCGAAAACGGTCCGGTGCGCTCCCACAGCAACCATCGGCCTGCATCGCAGTCTGCAGCTTCTGGCATGCAGCACGCATTCATGCAGCACTTATTCATGCTGTAACCACCAGATATACGACCTTCTAATCATGCATTTTTGTGCAATTTCCAGTGGAATTGTATGCCACTTCGCGAGCGCTCACACGCACCCTCCCCGTAACTGATGTGCAGGATTGTCAGCGTCGGTTTAATTACCCAAGTTTGAGGTAAAGATTCGATCTGGCTCATGGTAACATGTGGCCTTGCCAACCGAAATTTTGGAACGGTGCTGCCCAAGGGCGGCGCCAATAAATAATAAACGGACCAACGATAGCTTATCCGAAGTACCCTTCACTACAATGGATGTAACTCGGCTCAAAATGGTCGTGGCGACTTCAAACCGGTGTAGATCGATTCGTCGAAGCGTTGCGCATCGCCCGCCCTGTGCTCTTAAATCACGCGGAAAACGAACGACGTTTACGAGGTGTTTGAGGCCGAAAACGGTCCGGTGCGCTCCCACAGCAACCATCGGCCTTCATCGCAGTCTGCAGCTTCTGGCATGCAGCACGCATTCATGCAGCACTTATTCATGCTGTAACCACCAGATATACGAGCTTCTAAACATGCATTTTTGTGCAATTTCCAGTGGAATTGTATGCCACTTCGCGAGCGCTCACACGCACCCTCCCCGTAACTGATGTGCAGGATTGTCAGCGTCGGTTTAATTACCCAAGTTTGAGGTAAAGATTCGATCTGGCTCATGGTAACATGTGGCCTTGCCAACCGAAATTTTGGAACGGTGCTGCCCAAGGGCGGCGCCAATAAATAATAAACGGACCAACGATAGCTTATCCGAAGTACCCTTCACTACAATGGATGTAACTCGGCTCAAAATGGTCGTGGCGACTTCAAACCGGTGTAGATCGATTCGTCGAAGCGTTGCGCATCGCCCGCCCTGTGCTCTTAAATCACGCGGAAAACGAACGACGTTTACGAGGTGTTTGAGGCCGAAAACGGTCCGGTGCGCTCCCACAGCAACCATCGGCCTGCATCGCAGTCTGCAGCTTCTGGCATGCAGCACGCATTCATGCAGCACTTATTCATGCTGTAACCACCAGATATACGAGCTTCTAAACATGCATTTTTGTGCAATTTCCAGTGGAATTGTATGCCACTTCGCGAGCGCTCACACGCACCCTCCCCGTAACTGATGTGCAGGATTGTCAGCGTCGGTTTAATTACCCAAGTTTGAGGTAAAGATTCGATCTGGCTCATGGTAACATGTGGCCTTGCCAACCGAAATTTTGGAACGGTGCTGCCCAAGGGCGGCGCCAATAAATAATAAACGGACCAACGATAGCTTATCCGAAGTACCCTTCACTACAATGGATGTAACTCGGCTCAAAATGGTCGTGGCGACTTCAAACCGGTGTAGATCGATTCGTCGAAGCGTTGCGCATCGCCCGCCCTGTGCTCTTAAATCACGCGGAAAACGAACGACGTTTACGAGGTGTTTGAGGCCGAAAACGGTCCGGTGCGCTCCCACAGCAACCATCGGCCTTCATCGCAGTCTGCAGCTTCTGGCATGCAGCACGCATTCATGCAGCACTTATTCATGCTGTAACCACCAGATATACGAGCTTCTAAACATGCATTTTTGTGCAATTTCCAGTGGAATTGTATGCCACTTCGCGAGCGCTCACACGCACCCTCCCCGTAACTGATGTGCAGGATTGTCAGCGTCGGTTTAATTACCCAAGTTTGAGGTAAAGATTCGATCTGGCTCATGGTAACATGTGGCCTTGCCAACCGAAATTTTGGAACGGTGCTGCCCAAGGGCGGCGCCAATAAATAATAAACGGACCAACGATAGCTTATCCGAAGTACCCTTCACTACAATGGATGTAACTCGGCTCAAAATGGTCGTGGCGACTTCAAACCGGTGTAGATCGATTCGTCGAAGCGTTGCGCATCGCCCCGCCCTGTGCTCTTAAATCACGCGGAAAACGAACGACGTTTACGAGGTGTTTGAGGCCGAAAACGGTCCGGTGCGCTCCCACAGCAACCATCGGCCTGCATCGCAGTCTGCAGCTTCTGGCATGCAGCACGCATTCATGCAGCACTTATTCATGCTGTAACCACCAGATATACGAGCTTCTAATCATGCATTTTTGTGCAATTTCCAGTGGAATTGTATGCCACTTCGCGAGCGCTCACACGCACCCTCCCCGTAACTGATGTGCAGGATTGTCAGCGTCGGTTTAATTACCCAAGTTTGAGGTAAAGATTCGATCTGGCTCATGGTAACATGTGGCCTTGCCAACCGAAATTTTGGAACGGTGCTGCCCAAGGGCTGCGCCAATAAATAATAAACGGACCAACGATAGCTTATCCGAAGTACCCTTCACTACAATGGATGTAACTCGGCTCAAAATGGTCGTGGCGACTTCAAACCGGTGTAGATCGATTCGTCGAAGCGTTGCGCATCGCCCGCCCTGTGCTCTTAAATCACGCGGAAAACGAACGACGTTTACGAGGTGTTTGAGGCCGAAAACGGTCCGGTGCGCTCCCACAGCAACCATCGGCCTGCATCGCAGTCTGCAGCTTCTGGCATGCAGCACGCATTCATGCAGCACGCATTCATGCTGTAACCACCAGATATACGAGCTTCTAAACATGCATTTTTGTGCAATTTCCAGTGGAATTGTATGCCACTTCGCGAGCGCTCACACGCACCCTCCCCGTAACTGATGTGCAGGATTGTCAGCGTCGGTTTAATTACCCAAGTTTGAGGTAAAGATTCGATCTGGCTCATGGTAACATGTGGCCTTGCCAACCGAAATTTTGGAACGGTGCTGCCCAAGGGCGGCGCCAATAAATAATAAACGGACCAACGATAGCTTATCCGAAGTACCCTTCACTACAATGGATGTAACTCGGCTCAAAATGGTCGTGGCGACTTCAAACCGGTGTAGATCGATTCGTCGAAGCGTTGCGCATCGCCCTCCCTGTGCTCTTAAATCACGCGGAAAACGAACGACGTTTACGAGGTGTTTGAGGCCGAAAACGGTCCGGTGCGCTCCCACAGCAACCATCGGCCTGCATCGCAGTCTGCAGCTTCTGGCATGCAGCACGCATTCATGCAGCACTTATTCATGCTGTAACCACCAGATATACGAGCTTCTAATCATGCATTTTTGTGCAATTTCCAGTGGAATTGTATGCCACTTCGCGAGCGCTCACACGCACCCTCCCCGTAACTGATGTGCAGGATTGTCAGCGTCGGTTTAATTACCCAAGTTTGAGGTAAAGATTCGATCTGGCTCATGGTAACATGTGGCCTTGTCAACCGAAATTTTGGAACGGTGCTGCCCAAGGGCGGCGCCAATAAATAATAAACGGACCAACGATAGCTTATCCGAAGTACCCTTCACTACAATGGATGTAACTCGGCTCAAAATGGTCGTGGCGACTTCAAACCGGTGTAGATCGATTCGTCGAAGCGTTGCGCATCGCCCGCCCTGTGCTCTTAAATCACGCGGAAAACGAACGACGTTTACGAGGTGTTTGAGGCCGAAAACGGTCCGGTGCGCTCCCACAGCAACCATCGGCCTGCATCGCAGTCTGCAGCTTCTGGCATGCAGCACTTATTCATGCTGTAACCACCAGATATACGAGCCTCTAAACATGCATTTTTGTGCAATTTCCAGTGGAATTGTATGCCACTTCGCGAGCGCTCACACGCACCCTCCCCGTAACTGATGTGCAGGATTGTCAGCGTCGGTTTAATTACCCAAGTTTGAGGTAAAGATTCGATCTGGCTCATGGTAACATGTGGCCTTGCCAACCGAAATTTTGGAACGGTGCTGCCCAAGGGCGGCGCCAATAAATAATAAACGGACCAACGATAGCTTATCCGAAGTACCCTTCACTACAATGGATGTAACTCGGCTCAAAATGGTCGTGGCGACTTCAAACCGGTGTAGATCGATTCGTCGAAGCGTTGCGCATCGCCCGCCCTGTGCTCTTAAATCACGCGGAAAACGAACGACGTTTACGAGGTGTTTGAGGCCGAAAACGGTCCGGTGCGCTCCCACAGCAACCATCGGCCTGCATCGAAGTCTGCAGCTTCTGGCATGCAGCACGCATTCATGCAGCACTTATTCATGCTGTAACCACCAGATATACGAGCCTCTAAACATGCATTTTTGTGCAATTTCCAGTGGAATTGTATGCCACTTCGCGAGCGCTCACACGCACCCTCCCCGTAACTGATGTGCAGGATTGTCAGCGTCGGTTTAATTACCCAAGTTTGAGGTAAAGATTCGATCTGGCTCATGGTAACATGTGGCCTTGCCAACCGAAATTTTGGAACGGTGCTGCCCAAGGGCGGCGCCAATAAATAATAAACGGACCAACGATAGCTTATCCGAAGTACCCTTCACTACAATGGATGTAACTCGGCTCAAAATCAACGATCATCTTCCCTCGAGTTGAGCGGTCGGTTCGTCCTCCGCTCTCTCCCCTCTAGTCAAATTACCCCTCCCCTCGTCTCTCTCCCATCGACTGCCGTCCTCGAACTGCAAGGAGCCTCGCCTCGTCTTCACTAGTCGGCATTGTGGGATAGCCGACGTGGTGGTCGAACCCACCTGACGAGGTGAGCTATCTTCATTGTCGCTAAACCCCAACGCGCGATGAGTACAAACACACCGAAAGCTCCCCTCCCTGCTGCTGCTCGCGCCTTTCGTGCAGCTAGTCAAGAGTCGGTAGAGGCCCTTTCCAAGAAAGTCGACATGATGATGGGCCTTCTCTCCGAGTTACTGTCCCTTCACAAGACAGTCCCTCCTCCCTCTCTCACTCCTCCCATCCCTCTCTCCACTCCCTCTGTCGCTCCCGTCACTGACATTGCCCGTCAGATCTATGAGGGATGTGTGAAAGCCATCGATGATAAAGCTGCCTATGAGGAGAAGGAAAAGAGAGTTGTCGTGATTGGAATGAAGGAAGATCAGAGCCCGACGGAGAATGCTGAGAAGGACGAGAAATTGGTGGAATCGTTGGTCCTCTACTCTGGAGACCCCGAAGTGAAGAAGGCGTTCGATGCAGGGCAGATCACTCACCATCGTCATCCAAAGGACAAACCGCCCGGTAACCGACCACTGAAGATCCAACTCCCTAGCAAGTGTCTCAGAGACGCAATGCTCGATGGAATCAGATCGAAACGAGGTCGTCCTCCTCCACTTCCCGCCCCTTCATTCATCAGGAAGGACCTATCGCCCAATCAATTGGATCTGGAAAGAGCAGCAAGAGAGGAAGTAAAGAAGAAGAATATCGAAGTTGGATCCCTCACGTATGGCCTCCGTGACTACAGTATCATCACTTACCGTAACCCACGCGCTCTCCCGCCCAACTACTCTAGACGATCGATCGATAACGGAATGCCTCCCATGAACAAAACTGCCGATACCACTTCAGACTCATCTACTGCATCTGCTGCCGCCGCTCCTACCTCTGTCTCTTCCTCTGAGCCCGTGCCCGAGCCACGCCCCAGTCACGTGAACACCGCCCCTCGAGGAGGATCCCGCTAGGCCTCTGGCAGCAAGGTACCCGATCCCCAGTCCCCTCTCTTGCCTAGTTTTCGGTCCCATTCTCAATCACAGTTTAGTCAATCTTCTTTTGTTGCATCATCACTTGCTCATTCTCCCCCTGTTAGTACACGTCAGCATAACGATACCTCTTCCCCTGTCTCTCTCTATTATGCAAATGCGCGATCGATTAGATGCAAATCTCCCCAGCTCTCCTTTATCCTGTCTTCCTCCCAGTTTCGCATCATTTGCATATCTGAATCTTGGCTCGACCACTCTGACTGCGACTCTCTCTTAGTAGGCGGATTTTCTGATTACCACTCTTTCCGTACCGACCGAGTTATTTGCGAGAATTACGGTAGAGGCGGTGGTGTTGCGTGTATTGTCCATTCCTCCCTTAATCCTGTTCTTATTTCTTCCTTTTCATCCCCACTCATAGAGTCGTGTATTGTTGACCTACATCCACCTATCACACCTTCTTCACCCTTTAAAAAGATTCGTTTAGTAACTGTCTATAGATCGCCTTCCTCCCCGTTGTCATCTCTTGTTTCCCTTTTGGAACACCTTGAACCCTTACTTTCTGACGAATTTCCGTGTGTTCTAGTAGGTGATTTTAACTTCCCTTCTATCGATTGGGTGTCCCTATCATCTCCTATGCCCAACGATTTCCTTGACTTCATTGCGTTTCATCGCTTTCACCAGTACGTGTCATTTCCCTCTAGACTGAACAACTTCCTAGATCTCGTGTTTTGTAATCAAGACTTGATTGATAATGTAATGCCGTCTACCCCTCTTAGTGACCACTTGAGTATTACTTTAGAGCTCCGTATTCCCCCTCCTCCTCCACGTTTTTCCATCCCCTCCCGTTCATATTGTCGTGCTGATTGGCAATCAATCAATCATTGTATTTTCTCCCATAATTGGACCTGCTTTGAACTCTCTAGACGCGCATGAATCGTATGATTATTTCGTCGATTTCGTTAATCACACGCTTGATACTTTTGTCCCCATGTCAAAACCCTCCCCCCACTCTAGATACCCCAAGAATGTTAGAATACTTTACAGTAAGAGTCGACTATTGTCTCGAATTGCCCCTAACAGCATTGCTTGTAAACAAATGTCTCAACGTTTCACTGTCGCTCTTGATAGATTCCATTGTTCTTTGGAAAATAGAATTGTTTCCTCTTCAAACTCTAAGATGTTTTATAGCTATTGTAATGACAAACTTAAGCCCCCCAAGTCCACCCCATCCGCTATTCTTGACTCTGACGGTAGACTCTTGTTGACCAACGATCAAAAGTGTATTGCTTTCGATAGGTACTTCTGTTCCGTTTTTACGACCCCTAAATTATGCAACCTTCCTGCTCCCACATCCCTACACTCATTTGACCTGCCTTTCATTTCCGCACACGATGTAATTTATGCTCTAAGTAAACTCGCGCCCAAAGTAAATGTCACCCCTGATAGAATTCCTAGCGTTGTTCTGTCGAAGTGTAAACTATCGATTATTTCTCCTCTAGTTATTATTTATAACAAGTCGCTTCTTACTTCCCAAGTACCCCATCTCTGGCGTCAAGCCCTAGTTAAACCTATTCCTAAGAAATCGAGTAATTCCATCACTGATTATCGCCCTATCTCTCTCACCTCTTCTGTTTGTAAAGTCTTTGAAAAGATTCTCATTCGAAAAATTACCACTTTTCTTGACGAGAATTGTCTTTTTGATCCTCACCAGACTGGTTTCCGAGATTGTAGGTCTACTTCCACTAACCTCGCGGAAACGTTCTCCCACTACCTTCGAATTTCTAAGAAAGGCGTTCCCTTTGACACCATTTACATTGATTTTAAGAAAGCATTCGATTCTATAGATCATAGATTATTGCTGTACAAACTGTCTAAACTTGGATTTTCTGATCACCTTGTAGCATGGCTCCGTTCTTATCTCTCTGGCAGAACCCAATCAGTATTCCTCGACTCCTCCTTCTCTCCCCCCTCACCTGTTATTTCTGGAGTTCCGCAAGGTTCCTGTCTCGGCCCTCTTCTGTTTATCTTATTCATTAATGACATTTGTTCTAATTTCCCCAAATCCATTTATTATTCCGTTTATGCTGATGATCTTAAGTTGTTCGCTGAATCCCCTCTTCATTCCGATGATTTGCAATCCGCTTTAAATATTGTGTCTCAGTGGTCAGCACAATGGAACTTAGGAATTTCAGAAACCAAATGTAATGTTGTTCATTATGGCCCAAATAATCCCCGTAGACAATTCAGAATCAATAATATTGTTCTCAATGAGCCTTCTTGCGACCCTATCGTAGTCAAGGACTTAGGTGTTCATTTCTCACCTTCCCTTTCCTTCTCTACCCATATCAACAAAATTCTTTGTAAGGCTCGCTCTAAGTCCAACCTCATTTTCAAATCATTTCGTAGCAATTCGCCTTCATTGTACCTAAAGACCTTTACCACTTTTATTCTACCTAATATTGAATACTGCTCTGTGATCTGGAACCCTGTTCATAGTGTAGAATTAACTAAAGCTCTTGAGAAAATCCAGCGCGACTTTACTCGTAGAATGTATAAGAGATGCTCCCTTCCCCCTGTCCCCTATAGAACGAGACTTCATGATCTTAAGTTAGTAACTCTCGAGCGTCGTAGGTTCACTGCTGACATTGTTTTTCTCCATTCGATTCTAAACGGTAGATATGCTCTCGATGTGTCCTCTCTTCTTACTCGTGCACCCCCAATTCGATCTTTACGTAACACCCACCCTCTTCGTATTTCTATCCCTTTTATTCCTCATAACTCATTTTCGACCCTTGTATCTAGAACTATTACTATTTGGAATTCCCTTTCTCCTAGCCAAGTATTCTACTCCCACGAGCTGTTTTGTAGCTTCATCCGCTCTCAACCCCCCTCTTTCTTCCCCCATTCTAATATTGCCAATTGGCTTGATCTTTGATCCCTACCACCTACTCTCCCCCTCCCCCTCCCTTGCTGCCAAGCACCCCAACCACCACCAACCGATTCGATCTACATCGACGGACATCCGTTTCTGGAACAATATCGCCACATTTCTTGTACATTTGCAAAGTAACGGAAATAAATGAATGAATGAATGAATGAAAATGGTCGTGGCGACTTCAAACCGGTGTAGATCGATTCGTCGAAGCGTTGCGCATCGCCCGCCCTGTGCTCTTAAATCACGCGGAAAACGAACGACGTTTACGAGGTGTTTGAGGCCGAAAACGGTCCGGTGCGCTCCCACAGCAACCATCGGCCTGCATCGCAGTCTGCAGCTTCTGGCATGCAGCACTTATTCATGCTGTAACCACCAGATATACGAGCCTCTAAACATGCATTTTTGTGCAATTTCCAGTGGAATTGTATGCCACTTCGCGAGCGCTCACACGCACCCTCCCCGTAACTGATGTGCAGGATTGTCAGCGTCGGTTTAATTACCCAAGTTTGAGGTAAAGATTCGATCTGGCTCATGGTAACATGTGGCCTTGTCAACCGAAATTTTGGAACGGTGCTGCCCAAGGGCGGCGCCAATAAATAATAAACGGACCAACGATAGCTTATCCGAAGTACCCTTCACTACAATGGATGTAACTCGGCTCAAAATGGTCGTGGCGACTTCAAACCGGTGTAGATCGATTCGTCGAAGCGTTGCGCATCGCCCGCCCTGTGCTCTTAAATCACGCGGAAAACGAACGACGTTTACGAGGTGTTTGAGGCCGAAAACGGTCCGGTGCGCTCCCACAGCAACCATCGGCCTGCATCGCAGTCTGCAGCTTCTGGCATGCAGCACTTATTCATGCTGTAACCACCAGATATACGAGCCTCTAAACATGCATTTTTGTGCAATTTCCAGTGGAATTGTATGCCACTTCGCGAGCGCTCACACGCACCCTCCCCGTAACTGATGTGCAGGATTGTCAGCGTCGGTTTAATTACCCAAGTTTGAGGTAAAGATTCGATCTGGCTCATGGTAACATGTGGCCTTGTCAACCGAAATTTTGGAACGGTGCTGCCCAAGGGCGGCGCCAATAAATAATAAACGGACCAACGATAGCTTATCCGAAGTACCCTTCACTACAATGGATGTAACTCGGCTCAAAATGGTCGTGGCGACTTCAAACCGGTGTAGATCGATTCGTCGAAGCGTTGCGCATCGCCCGCCCTGTGCTCTTAAATCACGCGGAAAACGAACGACGTTTACGAGGTGTTTGAGGCCGAAAACGGTCCGGTGCGCTCCCACAGCAACCATCGGCCTGCATCGCAGTCTGCAGCTTCTGGCATGCAGCACGCATTCATGCAGCACTTATTCATGCTGTAACCACCAGATATACGAGCCTCTAAACATGCATTTTTGTGCAATTTCCAGTGGAATTGTATGCCACTTCGCGAGCGCTCACACGCACCCTCCCCGTAACTGATGTGCAGGATTGTCAGCGTCGGTTTAATTACCCAAGTTTGAGGTAAAGATTCGATCTGGCTCATGGTAACATGTGGCCTTGTCAACCGAAATTTTGGAACGGTGCTGCCCAAGGGCGGCGCCAATAAATAATAAACGGACCAACGATAGCTTATCCGAAGTACCCTTCACTACAATGGATGTAACTCGGCTCAAAATGGTCGTGGCGACTTCAAACCGGTGTAGATCGATTCGTCGAAGCGTTGCGCATCGCCCGCCCTGTGCTCTTAAATCACGCGGAAAGCGAACGACGTTTACGAGGTGTTTGAGGCCGAAAACGGTCCGGTGCGCTCCCACAGCAACCATCGGCCTGCATCGCAGTCTGCAGCTTCTGGCATGCAGCACTTATTCATGCTGTAACCACCAGATATACGAGCCTCTAAACATGCATTTTTGTGCAATTTCCAGTGGAATTGTATGCCACTTCGCGAGCGCTCACACGCACCCTCCCCGTAACTGATGTGCAGGATTGTCAGCGTCGGTTTAATTACCCAAGTTTGAGGTAAAGATTCGATCTGGCTCATGGTAACATGTGGCCTTGCCAACCGAAATTTTGGAACGGTGCTGCCCAAGGGCGGCGCCAATAAATAATAAACGGACCAACGATAGCTTATCCGAAGTACCCTTCACTACAATGGATGTAACTCGGCTCAAAATGGTCGTGGCGACTTCAAACCGGTGTAGATCGATTCGTCGAAGCGTTGCGCATCGCCCGCCCTGTGCTCTTAAATCACGCGGAAAACGAACGACGTTTACGAGGTGTTTGAGGCCGAAAACGGTCCGGTGCGCTCCCACAGCAACCATCGGCCTGCATCGCAGTCTGCAGCTTCTGGCATGCAGCACGCATTCATGCAGCACTTATTCATGCTGTAACCACCAGATATACGAGCCTCTAAACATGCATTTTTGTGCAATTTCCAGTGGAATTGTATGCCACTTCGCGAGCGCTCACACGCACCCTCCCCGTAACTGATGTGCAGGATTGTCAGCGTCGGTTTAATTACCCAAGTTTGAGGTAAAGATTCGATCTGGCTCATGGTAACATGTGGCCTTGCCAACCGAAATTTTGGAACGGTGCTGCCCAAGGGCGGCGCCAATAAATAATAAACGGACCAACGATAGCTTATCCGAAGTACCCTTCACTACAATGGATGTAACTCGGCTCAAAATGGTCGTGGCGACTTCAAACCGGTGTAGATCGATTCGTCGAAGCGTTGCGCATCGCCCGCCCTGTGCTCTTAAATCACGCGGAAAACGAACGACGTTTACGAGGTGTTTGAGGCCGAAAACGGTCCGGTGCGCTCCCACAGCAACCATCGGCCTGCATCGCAGTCTGCAGCTTCTGGCATGCAGCACGCATTCATGCAGCACTTATTCATGCTGTAACCACCAGATATACGAGCCTCTAAACATGCATTTTTGTGCAATTTCCAGTGGAATTGTATGCCACTTCGCGAGCGCTCACACGCACCCTCCCCGTAACTGATGTGCAGGATTGTCAGCGTCGGTTTAATTACCCAAGTTTGAGGTAAAGATTCGATCTGGCTCATGGTAACATGTGGCCTTGTCAACCGAAATTTTGGAACGGTGCTGCCCAAGGGCGGCGCCAATAAATAATAAACGGACCAACGATAGCTTATCCGAAGTACCCTTCACTACAATGGATGTAACTCGGCTCAAAATGGTCGTGGCGACTTCAAACCGGTGTAGATCGATTCGTCGAAGCGTTGCGCATCGCCCGCCCTGTGCTCTTAAATCACGCGGAAAACGAACGACGTTTACGAGGTGTTTGAGGCCGAAAACGGTCCGGTGCGCTCCCACAGCAACCATCGGCCTGCATCGCAGTCTGCAGCTTCTGGCATGCAGCACGCATTCATGCAGCACTTATTCATGCTGTAACCACCAGATATACGAGCTTCTAAACATGCATTTTTGTGCAATTTCCAGTGGAATTGTATGCCACTTCGCGAGCGCTCACACGCACCCTCCCCGTAACTGATGTGCAGGATTGTCAGCGTCGGTTTAATTACCCAAGTTTGAGGTAAAGATTCGATCTGGCTCATGGTAACATGTGGCCTTGCCAACCGAAATTTTGGAACGGTGCTGCCCAAGGGCGGCGCCAATAAATAATAAACGGACCAACGATAGCTTATCCGAAGTACCCTTCACTACAATGGATGTAACTCGGCTCAAAATGGTCGTGGCGACTTCAAACCGGTGTAGATCGATTCGTCGAAGCGTTGCGCATCGCCCGCCCTGTGCTCTTAAATCACGCGGAAAACGAACGACGTTTACGAGGTGTTTGAGGCCGAAAACGGTCCGGTGCGCTCCCACAGCAACCATCGGCCTGCATCGCAGTCTGCAGCTTCTGGCATGCAGCACGCATTCATGCAGCACTTATTCATGCTGTAACCACCAGATATACGAGCCTCTAAACATGCATTTTTGTGCAATTTCCAGTGGAATTGTATGCCACTTCGCGAGCGCTCACACGCACCCTCCCCGTAACTGATGTGCAGGATTGTCAGCGTCGGTTTAATTACCCAAGTTTGAGGTAAAGATTCGATCTGGCTCATGGTAACATGTGGCCTTGTCAACCGAAATTTTGGAACGGTGCTGCCCAAGGGCGGCGCCAATAAATAATAAACGGACCAACGATAGCTTATCCGAAGTACCCTTCACTACAATGGATGTAACTCGGCTCAAAATGGTCGTGGCGACTTCAAACCGGTGTAGATCGATTCGTCGAAGCGTTGCGCATCGCCCGCCCTGTGCTCTTAAATCACGCGGAAAACGAACGACGTTTACGAGGTGTTTGAGGCCGAAAACGGTCCGGTGCGCTCCCACAGCAACCATCGGCCTTCATCGCAGTCTGCAGCTTCTGGCATGCAGCACGCATTCATGCAGCACTTATTCATGCTGTAACCACCAGATATACGAGCTTCTAAACATGCATTTTTGTGCAATTTCCAGTGGAATTGTATGCCACTTCGCGAGCGCTCACACGCACCCTCCCCGTAACTGATGTGCAGGATTGTCAGCGTCGGTTTAATTACCCAAGTTTGAGGTAAAGATTCGATCTGGCTCATGGTAACATGTGGCCTTGCCAACCGAAATTTTGGAACGGTGCTGCCCAAGGGCGGCGCCAATAAATAATAAACGGACCAACGATAGCTTATCCGAAGTACCCTTCACTACAATGGATGTAACTCGGCTCAAAATGGTCGTGGCGACTTCAAACCGGTGTAGATCGATTCGTCGAAGCGTTGCGCATCGCCCGCCCTGTGCTCTTAAATCACGCGGAAAACGAACGACGTTTACGAGGTGTTTGAGGCCGAAAACGGTCCGGTGCGCTCCCACAGCAACCATCGGCCTGCATCGCAGTCTGCAGCTTCTGGCATGCAGCACGCATTCATGCAGCACTTATTCATGCTGTAACCACCAGATATACGAGCTTCTAAACATGCATTTTTGTGCAATTTCCAGTGGAATTGTATGCCACTTCGCGAGCGCTCACACGCACCCTCCCCGTAACTGATGTGCAGGATTGTCAGCGTCGGTTTAATTACCCAAGTTTGAGGTAAAGATTCGATCTGGCTCATGGTAACATGTGGCCTTGCCAACCGAAATTTTGGAACGGTGCTGCCCAAGGGCGGCGCCAATAAATAATAAACGGACCAACGATAGCTTATCCGAAGTACCCTTCACTACAATGGATGTAACTCGGCTCAAAATGGTCGTGGCGACTTCAAACCGGTGTAGATCGATTCGTCGAAGCGTTGCGCATCGCCCGCCCTGTGCTCTTAAATCACGCGGAAAACGAACGACGTTTACGAGGTGTTTGAGGCCGAAAACGGTCCGGTGCGCTCCCACAGCAACCATCGGCCTGCATCGCAGTCTGCAGCTTCTGGCATGCAGCACGCATTCATGCAGCACTTATTCATGCTGTAACCACCAGATATACGAGCCTTCTAAATCATGCATTTTTGTGCAATTTCCAGTGGAATTGTATGCCACTTCGCGAGCGCTCACACGCACCCTCCCCGTAACTGATGTGCAGGATTGTCAGCGTCGGTTTAATTACCCAAGTTTGAGGTAAAGATTCGATCTGGCTCATGGTAACATGTGGCCTTGCCAACCGAAATTTTGGAACGGTGCTGCCCAAGGGCGGCGCCAATAAATAATAAACGGACCAACGATAGCTTATCCGAAGTACCCTTCACTACAATGGATGTAACTCGGCTCAAAATGGTCGTGGCGACTTCAAACCGGTGTAGATCGATTCGTCGAAGCGTTGCGCATCGCCCGCCCTGTGCTCTTAAATCACGCGGAAAACGAACGACGTTTACGAGGTGTTTGAGGCCGAAAACGGTCCGGTGCGCTCCCACAGCAACCATCGGCCTGCATCGCAGTCTGCAGCTTCTGGCATGCAGCACTTATTCATGCTGTAACCACCAGATATACGAGCCTCTAAACATGCATTTTTGTGCAATTTCCAGTGGAATTGTATGCCACTTCGCGAGCGCTCACACGCACCCTCCCCGTAACTGATGTGCAGGATTGTCAGCGTCGGTTTAATTACCCAAGTTTGAGGTAAAGATTCGATCTGGCTCATGGTAACATGTGGCCTTGTCAACCGAAATTTTGGAACGGTGCTGCCCAAGGGCGGCGCCAATAAATAATAAACGGACCAACGATAGCTTATCCGAAGTACCCTTCACTACAATGGATGTAACTCGGCTCAAAATGGTCGTGGCGACTTCAAACCGGTGTAGATCGATTCGTCGAAGCGTTGCGCATCGCCCGCCCTGTGCTCTTAAATCACGCGGAAAACGAACGACGTTTACGAGGTGTTTGAGGCCGAAAACGGTCCGGTGCGCTCCCACAGCAACCATCGGCCTGCATCGCAGTCTGCAGCTTCTGGCATGCAGCACGCATTCATGCAGCACTTATTCATGCTGTAACCACCAGATATACGAGCTTCTAAACATGCATTTTTGTGCAATTTCCAGTGGAATTGTATGCCACTTCGCGAGCGCTCACACGCACCCTCCCCGTAACTGATGTGCAGGATTGTCAGCGTCGGTTTAATTACCCAAGTTTGAGGTAAAGATTCGATCTGGCTCATGGTAACATGTGGCCTTGCCAACCGAAATTTTGGAACGGTGCTGCCCAAGGGCGGCGCCAATAAATAATAAACGGACCAACGATAGCTTATCCGAAGTACCCTTCACTACAATGGATGTAACTCGGCTCAAAATGGTCGTGGCGACTTCAAACCGGTGTAGATCGATTCGTCGAAGCGTTGCGCATCGCCCGCCCTGTGCTCTTAAATCACGCGGAAAACGAACGACGTTTACGAGGTGTTTGAGGCCGAAAACGGTCCGGTGCGCTCCCACAGCAACCATCGGCCTGCATCGCAGTCTGCAGCTTCTGGCATGCAGCACGCATTCATGCAGCACTTATTCATGCTGTAACCACCAGATATACGAGCTTCTAAACATGCATTTTTGTGCAATTTCCAGTGGAATTGTATGCCACTTCGCGAGCGCTCACACGCACCCTCCCCGTAACTGATGTGCAGGATTGTCAGCGTCGGTTTAATTACCCAAGTTTGAGGTAAAGATTCGATCTGGCTCATGGTAACATGTGGCCTTGCCAACCGAAATTTTGGAACGGTGCTGCCCAAGGGCGGCGCCAATAAATAATAAACGGACCAACGATAGCTTATCCGAAGTACCCTTCACTACAATGGATGTAACTCGGCTCAAAATGGTCGTGGCGACTTCAAACCGGTGTAGATCGATTCGTCGAAGCGTTGCGCATCGCCCGCCCTGTGCTCTTAAATCACGCGGAAAACGAACGACGTTTACGAGGTGTTTGAGGCCGAAAACGGTCCGGTGCGCTCCCACAGCAACCATCGGCCTGCATCGCAGTCTGCAGCTTCTGGCATGCAGCACGCATTCATGCAGCACTTATTCATGCTGTAACCACCAGATATACGAGCCTTCTAAACATGCATTTTTGTGCAATTTCCAGTGGAATTGTATGCCACTTCGCGAGCGCTCACACGCACCCTCCCCGTAACTGATGTGCAGGATTGTCAGCGTCGGTTTAATTACCCAAGTTTGAGGTAAAGATTCGATCTGGCTCATGGTAACATGTGGCCTTGCCAACCGAAATTTTGGAACGGTGCTGCCCAAGGGCGGCGCCAATAAATAATAAACGGACCAACGATAGCTTATCCGAAGTACCCTTCACTACAATGGATGTAACTCGGCTCAAAATGGTCGTGGCGACTTCAAACCGGTGTAGATCGATTCGTCGAAGCGTTGCGCATCGCCCGCCCTGTGCTCTTAAATCACGCGGAAAACGAACGACGTTTACGAGGTGTTTGAGGCCGAAAACGGTCCGGTGCGCTCCCACAGCAACCATCGGCCTGCATCGCAGTCTGCAGCTTCTGGCATGCAGCACGCATTCATGCAGCACTTATTCATGCTGTAACCACCAGATATACGAGCCTTCTAAACATGCATTTTTGTGCAATTTCCAGTGGAATTGTATGCCACTTCGCGAGCGCTCACACGCACCCTCCCCGTAACTGATGTGCAGGATTGTCAGCGTCGGTTTAATTACCCAAGTTTGAGGTAAAGATTCGATCTGGCTCATGGTAACATGTGGCCTTGCCAACCGAAATTTTGGAACGGTGCTGCCCAAGGGCGGCGCCAATAAATAATAAACGGACCAACGATAGCTTATCCGAAGTACCCTTCACTACAATGGATGTAACTCGGCTCAAAATGGTCGTGGCGACTTCAAACCGGTGTAGATCGATTCGTCGAAGCGTTGCGCATCGCCCGCCCTGTGCTCTTAAATCACGCGGAAAACGAACGACGTTTACGAGGTGTTTGAGGCCGAAAACGGTCCGGTGCGCTCCCACAGCAACCATCGGCCTGCATCGCAGTCTGCAGCTTCTGGCATGCAGCACGCATTCATGCAGCACTTATTCATGCTGTAACCACCAGATATACGAGCCTCTAAACATGCATTTTTGTGCAATTTCCAGTGGAATTGTATGCCACTTCGCGAGCGCTCACACGCACCCTCCCCGTAACTGATGTGCAGGATTGTCAGCGTCGGTTTAATTACCCAAGTTTGAGGTAAAGATTCGATCTGGCTCATGGTAACATGTGGCCTTGTCAACCGAAATTTTGGAACGGTGCTGCCCAAGGGCGGCGCCAATAAATAATAAACGGACCAACGATAGCTTATCCGAAGTACCCTTCACTACAATGGATGTAACTCGGCTCAAAATGGTCGTGGCGACTTCAAACCGGTGTAGATCGATTCGTCGAAGCGTTGCGCATCGCCCGCCCTGTGCTCTTAAATCACGCGGAAAACGAACGACGTTTACGAGGTGTTTGAGGCCGAAAACGGTCCGGTGCGCTCCCACAGCAACCATCGGCCTGCATCGCAGTCTGCAGCTTCTGGCATGCAGCACGCATTCATGCAGCACTTATTCATGCTGTAACCACCAGATATACGAGCTTCTAAACATGCATTTTTGTGCAATTTCCAGTGGAATTGTATGCCACTTCGCGAGCGCTCACACGCACCCTCCCCGTAACTGATGTGCAGGATTGTCAGCGTCGGTTTAATTACCCAAGTTTGAGGTAAAGATTCGATCTGGCTCATGGTAACATGTGGCCTTGCCAACCGAAATTTTGGAACGGTGCTGCCCAAGGGCGGCGCCAATAAATAATAAACGGACCAACGATAGCTTATCCGAAGTACCCTTCACTACAATGGATGTAACTCGGCTCAAAATGGTCGTGGCGACTTCAAACCGGTGTAGATCGATTCGTCGAAGCGTTGCGCATCGCCCGCCCTGTGCTCTTAAATCACGCGGAAAACGAACGACGTTTACGAGGTGTTTGAGGCCGAAAACGGTCCGGTGCGCTCCCACAGCAACCATCGGCCTGCATCGCAGTCTGCAGCTTCTGGCATGCAGCACGCATTCATGCAGCACTTATTCATGCTGTAACCACCAGATATACGAGCCTCTAAACATGCATTTTTGTGCAATTTCCAGTGGAATTGTATGCCACTTCGCGAGCGCTCACACGCACCCTCCCCGTAACTGATGTGCAGGATTGTCAGCGTCGGTTTAATTACCCAAGTTTGAGGTAAAGATTCGATCTGGCTCATGGTAACATGTGGCCTTGTCAACCGAAATTTTGGAACGGTGCTGCCCAAGGGCGGCGCCAATAAATAATAAACGGACCAACGATAGCTTATCCGAAGTACCCTTCACTACAATGGATGTAACTCGGCTCAAAATGGTCGTGGCGACTTCAAACCGGTGTAGATCGATTCGTCGAAGCGTTGCGCATCGCCCGCCCTGTGCTCTTAAATCACGCGGAAAACGAACGACGTTTACGAGGTGTTTGAGGCCGAAAACGGTCCGGTGCGCTCCCACAGCAACCATCGGCCTGCATCGCAGTCTGCAGCTTCTGGCATGCAGCACGCATTCATGCAGCACTTATTCATGCTGTAACCACCAGATATACGAGCTTCTAAACATGCATTTTTGTGCAATTTCCAGTGGAATTGTATGCCACTTCGCGAGCGCTCACACGCACCCTCCCCGTAACTGATGTGCAGGATTGTCAGCGTCGGTTTAATTACCCAAGTTTGAGGTAAAGATTCGATCTGGCTCATGGTAACATGTGGCCTTGCCAACCGAAATTTTGGAACGGTGCTGCCCAAGGGCGGCGCCAATAAATAATAAACGGACCAACGATAGCTTATCCGAAGTACCCTTCACTACAATGGATGTAACTCGGCTCAAAATGGTCGTGGCGACTTCAAACCGGTGTAGATCGATTCGTCGAAGCGTTGCGCATCGCCCGCCCTGTGCTCTTAAATCACGCGGAAAACGAACGACGTTTACGAGGTGTTTGAGGCCGAAAACGGTCCGGTGCGCTCCCACAGCAACCATCGGCCTGCATCGCAGTCTGCAGCTTCTGGCATGCAGCACGCATTCATGCAGCACTTATTCATGCTGTAACCACCAGATATACGAGCCTCTAAACATGCATTTTTGTGCAATTTCCAGTGGAATTGTATGCCACTTCGCGAGCGCTCACACGCACCCTCCCCGTAACTGATGTGCAGGATTGTCAGCGTCGGTTTAATTACCCAAGTTTGAGGTAAAGATTCGATCTGGCTCATGGTAACATGTGGCCTTGCCAACCGAAATTTTGGAACGGTGCTGCCCAAGGGCGGCGCCAATAAATAATAAACGGACCAACGATAGCTTATCCGAAGTACCCTTCACTACAATGGATGTAACTCGGCTCAAAATGGTCGTGGCGACTTCAAACCGGTGTAGATCGATTCGTCGAAGCGTTGCGCATCGCCCGCCCTGTGCTCTTAAATCACGCGGAAAACGAACGACGTTTACGAGGTGTTTGAGGCCGAAAACGGTCCGGTGCGCTCCCACAGCAACCATCGGCCTGCATCGCAGTCTGCAGCTTCTGGCATGCAGCACGCATTCATGCAGCACTTATTCATGCTGTAACCACCAGATATACGAGCCTCTAAACATGCATTTTTGTGCAATTTCCAGTGGAATTGTATGCCACTTCGCGAGCGCTCACACGCACCCTCCCCGTAACTGATGTGCAGGATTGTCAGCGTCGGTTTAATTACCCAAGTTTGAGGTAAAGATTCGATCTGGCTCATGGTAACATGTGGCCTTGCCAACCGAAATTTTGGAACGGTGCTGCCCAAGGGCGGCGCCAATAAATAATAAACGGACCAACGATAGCTTATCCGAAGTACCCTTCACTACAATGGATGTAACTCGGCTCAAAATGGTCGTGGCGACTTCAAACCGGTGTAGATCGATTCGTCGAAGCGTTGCGCATCGCCCGCCCTGTGCTCTTAAATCACGCGGAAAACGAACGACGTTTACGAGGTGTTTGAGGCCGAAAACGGTCCGGTGCGCTCCCACAGCAACCATCGGCCTGCATCGCAGTCTGCAGCTTCTGGCATGCAGCACGCATTCATGCAGCACTTATTCATGCTGTAACCACCAGATATACGAGCCTTCTAAACATGCATTTTTGTGCAATTTCCAGTGGAATTGTATGCCACTTCGCGAGCGCTCACACGCACCCTCCCCGTAACTGATGTGCAGGATTGTCAGCGTCGGTTTAATTACCCAAGTTTGAGGTAAAGATTCGATCTGGCTCATGGTAACATGTGGCCTTGCCAACCGAAATTTTGGAACGGTGCTGCCCAAGGGCGGCGCCAATAAATAATAAACGGACCAACGATAGCTTATCCGAAGTACCCTTCACTACAATGGATGTAACTCGGCTCAAAATGGTCGTGGCGACTTCAAACCGGTGTAGATCGATTCGTCGAAGCGTTGCGCATCGCCCGCCCTGTGCTCTTAAATCACGCGGAAAACGAACGACGTTTACGAGGTGTTTGAGGCCGAAAACGGTCCGGTGCGCTCCCACAGCAACCATCGGCCTGCATCGCAGTCTGCAGCTTCTGGCATGCAGCACGCATTCATGCAGCACTTATTCATGCTGTAACCACCAGATATACGAGCCTCTAAACATGCATTTTTGTGCAATTTCCAGTGGAATTGTATGCCACTTCGCGAGCGCTCACACGCACCCTCCCCGTAACTGATGTGCAGGATTGTCAGCGTCGGTTTAATTACCCAAGTTTGAGGTAAAGATTCGATCTGGCTCATGGTAACATGTGGCCTTGCCAACCGAAATTTTGGAACGGTGCTGCCCAAGGGCGGCGCCAATAAATAATAAACGGACCAACGATAGCTTATCCGAAGTACCCTTCACTACAATGGATGTAACTCGGCTCAAAATGGTCGTGGCGACTTCAAACCGGTGTAGATCGATTCGTCGAAGCGTTGCGCATCGCCCGCCCTGTGCTCTTAAATCACGCGGAAAACGAACGACGTTTACGAGGTGTTTGAGGCCGAAAACGGTCCGGTGCGCTCCCACAGCAACCATCGGCCTGCATCGCAGTCTGCAGCTTCTGGCATGCAGCACGCATTCATGCAGCACTTATTCATGCTGTAACCACCAGATATACGAGCCTCTAAACATGCATTTTTGTGCAATTTCCAGTGGAATTGTATGCCACTTCGCGAGCGCTCACACGCACCCTCCCCGTAACTGATGTGCAGGATTGTCAGCGTCGGTTTAATTAC
This sequence comes from Pristionchus pacificus, assembly GCA_000180635.4. Taxonomy (NCBI): domain Eukaryota; kingdom Metazoa; phylum Nematoda; class Chromadorea; order Rhabditida; family Neodiplogasteridae; genus Pristionchus; species Pristionchus pacificus. Next base: position 170,574 of record CM026578.1, on the reverse strand, counting down.
CCAAGTTTGAGGTAAAGATTCGATCTGGCTCATGGTAACATGTGGCCTTGCCAACCGAAATTTTGGAACGGTGCTGCCCAAGGGCGGCGCCAATAAATAATAAACGGACCAACGATAGCTTATCCGAAGTACCCTTCACTACAATGGATGTAACTCGGCTCAAAATGGTCGTGGCGACTTCAAACCGGTGTAGATCGATTCGTCGAAGCGTTGCGCATCGCCCGCCCTGTGCTCTTAAATCACGCGGAAAACGAACGACGTTTACGAGGTGTTTGAGGCCGAAAACGGTCCGGTGCGCTCCCACAGCAACCATCGGCCTGCATCGCAGTCTGCAGCTTCTGGCATGCAGCACGCATTCATGCAGCACTTATTCATGCTGTAACCACCAGATATACGAGCCTTCTAATCATGCATTTTTGTGCAATTTCCAGTGGAATTGTATGCCACTTCGCGAGCGCTCACACGCACCCTCCCCGTAACTGATGTGCAGGATTGTCAGCGTCGGTTTAATTACCCAAGTTTGAGGTAAAGATTCGATCTGGCTCATGGTAACATGTGGCCTTGCCAACCGAAATTTTGGAACGGTGCTGCCCAAGGGCGGCGCCAATAAATAATAAACGGACCAACGATAGCTTATCCGAAGTACCCTTCACTACAATGGATGTAACTCGGCTCAAAATGGTCGTGGCGACTTCAAACCGGTGTAGATCGATTCGTCGAAGCGTTGCGCATCGCCCGCCCTGTGCTCTTAAATCACGCGGAAAACGAACGACGTTTACGAGGTGTTTGAGGCCGAAAACGGTCCGGTGCGCTCCCACAGCAACCATCGGCCTGCATCGCAGTCTGCAGCTTCTGGCATGCAGCACGCATTCATGCAGCACTTATTCATGCTGTAACCACCAGATATACGAGCCTCTAAACATGCATTTTTGTGCAATTTCCAGTGGAATTGTATGCCACTTCGCGAGCGCTCACACGCACCCTCCCCGTAACTGATGTGCAGGATTGTCAGCGTCGGTTTAATTACCCAAGTTTGAGGTAAAGATTCGATCTGGCTCATGGTAACATGTGGCCTTGTCAACCGAAATTTTGGAACGGTGCTGCCCAAGGGCGGCGCCAATAAATAATAAACGGACCAACGATAGCTTATCCGAAGTACCCTTCACTACAATGGATGTAACTCGGCTCAAAATGGTCGTGGCGACTTCAAACCGGTGTAGATCGATTCGTCGAAGCGTTGCGCATCGCCCGCCCTGTGCTCTTAAATCACGCGGAAAACGAACGACGTTTACGAGGTGTTTGAGGCCGAAAACGGTCCGGTGCGCTCCCACAGCAACCATCGGCCTTCATCGCAGTCTGCAGCTTCTGGCATGCAGCACGCATTCATGCAGCACTTATTCATGCTGTAACCACCAGATATACGAGCTTCTAAACATGCATTTTTGTGCAATTTCCAGTGGAATTGTATGCCACTTCGCGAGCGCTCACACGCACCCTCCCCGTAACTGATGTGCAGGATTGTCAGCGTCGGTTTAATTACCCAAGTTTGAGGTAAAGATTCGATCTGGCTCATGGTAACATGTGGCCTTGCCAACCGAAATTTTGGAACGGTGCTGCCCAAGGGCGGCGCCAATAAATAATAAACGGACCAACGATAGCTTATCCGAAGTACCCTTCACTACAATGGATGTAACTCGGCTCAAAATGGTCGTGGCGACTTCAAACCGGTGTAGATCGATTCGTCGAAGCGTTGCGCATCGCCCGCCCTGTGCTCTTAAATCACGCGGAAAACGAACGACGTTTACGAGGTGTTTGAGGCCGAAAACGGTCCGGTGCGCTCCCACAGCAACCATCGGCCTGCATCGCAGTCTGCAGCTTCTGGCATGCAGCACGCATTCATGCAGCACTTATTCATGCTGTAACCACCAGATATACGAGCCTCTAAACATGCATTTTTGTGCAATTTCCAGTGGAATTGTATGCCACTTCGCGAGCGCTCACACGCACCCTCCCCGTAACTGATGTGCAGGATTGTCAGCGTCGGTTTAATTACCCAAGTTTGAGGTAAAGATTCGATCTGGCTCATGGTAACATGTGGCCTTGTCAACCGAAATTTTGGAACGGTGCTGCCCAAGGGCGGCGCCAATAAATAATAAACGGACCAACGATAGCTTATCCGAAGTACCCTTCACTACAATGGATGTAACTCGGCTCAAAATGGTCGTGGCGACTTCAAACCGGTGTAGATCGATTCGTCGAAGCGTTGCGCATCGCCCGCCCTGTGCTCTTAAATCACGCGGAAAACGAACGACGTTTACGAGGTGTTTGAGGCCGAAAACGGTCCGGTGCGCTCCCACAGCAACCATCGGCCTTCATCGCAGTCTGCAGCTTCTGGCATGCAGCACGCATTCATGCAGCACTTATTCATGCTGTAACCACCAGATATACGAGCTTCTAAACATGCATTTTTGTGCAATTTCCAGTGGAATTGTATGCCACTTCGCGAGCGCTCACACGCACCCTCCCCGTAACTGATGTGCAGGATTGTCAGCGTCGGTTTAATTACCCAAGTTTGAGGTAAAGATTCGATCTGGCTCATGGTAACATGTGGCCTTGCCAACCGAAATTTTGGAACGGTGCTGCCCAAGGGCGGCGCCAATAAATAATAAACGGACCAACGATAGCTTATCCGAAGTACCCTTCACTACAATGGATGTAACTCGGCTCAAAATGGTCGTGGCGACTTCAAACCGGTGTAGATCGATTCGTCGAAGCGTTGCGCATCGCCCGCCCTGTGCTCTTAAATCACGCGGAAAACGAACGACGTTTACGAGGTGTTTGAGGCCGAAAACGGTCCGGTGCGCTCCCACAGCAACCATCGGCCTGCATCGCAGTCTGCAGCTTCTGGCATGCAGCACGCATTCATGCAGCACTTATTCATGCTGTAACCACCAGATATACGAGCTTCTAAACATGCATTTTTGTGCAATTTCCAGTGGAATTGTATGCCACTTCGCGAGCGCTCACACGCACCCTCCCCGTAACTGATGTGCAGGATTGTCAGCGTCGGTTTAATTACCCAAGTTTGAGGTAAAGATTCGATCTGGCTCATGGTAACATGTGGCCTTGCCAACCGAAATTTTGGAACGGTGCTGCCCAAGGGCGGCGCCAATAAATAATAAACGGACCAACGATAGCTTATCCGAAGTACCCTTCACTACAATGGATGTAACTCGGCTCAAAATGGTCGTGGCGACTTCAAACCGGTGTAGATCGATTCGTCGAAGCGTTGCGCATCGCCCGCCCTGTGCTCTTAAATCACGCGGAAAACGAACGACGTTTACGAGGTGTTTGAGGCCGAAAACGGTCCGGTGCGCTCCCACAGCAACCATCGGCCTGCATCGCAGTCTGCAGCTTCTGGCATGCAGCACGCATTCATGCAGCACTTATTCATGCTGTAACCACCAGATATACGAGCCTTCTAATCATGCATTTTTGTGCAATTTCCAGTGGAATTGTATGCCACTTCGCGAGCGCTCACACGCACCCTCCCCGTAACTGATGTGCAGGATTGTCAGCGTCGGTTTAATTACCCAAGTTTGAGGTAAAGATTCGATCTGGCTCATGGTAACATGTGGCCTTGCCAACCGAAATTTTGGAACGGTGCTGCCCAAGGGCGGCGCCAATAAATAATAAACGGACCAACGATAGCTTATCCGAAGTACCCTTCACTACAATGGATGTAACTCGGCTCAAAATGGTCGTGGCGACTTCAAACCGGTGTAGATCGATTCGTCGAAGCGTTGCGCATCGCCCGCCCTGTGCTCTTAAATCACGCGGAAAACGAACGACGTTTACGAGGTGTTTGAGGCCGAAAACGGTCCGGTGCGCTCCCACAGCAACCATCGGCCTGCATCGCAGTCTGCAGCTTCTGGCATGCAGCACGCATTCATGCAGCACTTATTCATGCTGTAACCACCAGATATACGAGCCTCTAAACATGCATTTTTGTGCAATTTCCAGTGGAATTGTATGCCACTTCGCGAGCGCTCACACGCACCCTCCCCGTAACTGATGTGCAGGATTGTCAGCGTCGGTTTAATTACCCAAGTTTGAGGTAAAGATTCGATCTGGCTCATGGTAACATGTGGCCATGTCAACCGAAATTTTGGAACGGAGCTGCCCAAGGGCGGCGCCAATAAATAATAAACGGACCAACGATAGCTTATCCGAAGTACCCTTCACTACAATGGATGTAACTCGGCTCAAAATGGTCGTGGCGACTTCAAACCGGTGTAGATCGATTCGTCGAAGCGTTGCGCATCGCCCGCCCTGTGCTCTTAAATCACGCGGAAAACGAACGACGTTTACGAGGTGTTTGAGGCCGAAAACGGTCCGGTGCGCTCCCACAGCAACCATCGGCCTTCATCGCAGTCTGCAGCTTCTGGCATGCAGCACGCATTCATGCAGCACTTATTCATGCTGTAACCACCAGATATACGAGCTTCTAAACATGCATTTTTGTGCAATTTCCAGTGGAATTGTATGCCACTTCGCGAGCGCTCACACGCACCCTCCCCGTAACTGATGTGCAGGATTGTCAGCGTCGGTTTAATTACCCAAGTTTGAGGTAAAGATTCGATCTGGCTCATGGTAACATGTGGCCTTGCCAACCGAAATTTTGGAACGGTGCTGCCCAAGGGCGGCGCCAATAAATAATAAACGGACCAACGATAGCTTATCCGAAGTACCCTTCACTACAATGGATGTAACTCGGCTCAAAATGGTCGTGGCGACTTCAAACCGGTGTAGATCGATTCGTCGAAGCGTTGCGCATCGCCCGCCCTGTGCTCTTAAATCACGCGGAAAACGAACGACGTTTACGAGGTGTTTGAGGCCGAAAACGGTCCGGTGCGCTCCCACAGCAACCATCGGCCTGCATCGCAGTCTGCAGCTTCTGGCATGCAGCACACATTCATGCAGCACTTATTCATGCTGTAACCACCAGATATACGAGCTTCTAAACATGCATTTTTGTGCAATTTCCAGTGGAATTGTATGCCACTTCGCGAGCGCTCACACGCACCCTCCCCGTAACTGATGTGCAGGATTGTCAGCGTCGGTTTAATTACCCAAGTTTGAGGTAAAGATTCGATCTGGCTCATGGTAACATGTGGCCTTGCCAACCGAAATTTTGGAACGGTGCTACCCAAGGGCGGCGCCAATAAATAATAAACGGACCAACGATAGCTTATCCGAAGTACCCTTCACTACAATGGATGTAACTCTGCTCAAAATGGTCGTGGCGACTTCAAACCGGTGTAGATCGATTCGTCGAAGCGTTGCGCATCGCCCGCCCTGTGCTCTTAAATCACGCGGAAAACGAACGACGTTTACGAGGTGTTTGAGGCCGAAAACGGTCCGGTGCGCTCCCACAGCAACCATCGGCCTGCATCGCAGTCTGCAGCTTCTGGCATGCAGCACGCATTCATGCAGCACTTATTCATGCTGTAACCACCAGATATACGAGCTTCTAAACATGCATTTTTGTGCAATTTCCAGTGGAATTGTATGCCACTTCGCGAGCGCTCACACGCACCCTCCCCGTAACTGATGTGCAGGATTGTCAGCGTCGGTTTAATTACCCAAGTTTGAGGTAAAGATTCGATCTGGCTCATGGTAACATGTGGCCTTGCCAACCGAAATTTTGGAACGGTGCTGCCCAAGGGCGGCGCCAATAAATAATAAACGGACCAACGATAGCTTATCCGAAGTACCCTTCACTACAATGGATGTAACTCGGCTCAAAATGGTCGTGGCGACTTCAAACCGGTGTAGATCGATTCGTCGAAGCGTTGCGCATCGCCCGCCCTGTGCTCTTAAATCACGCGGAAAACGAACGACGTTTACGAGGTGTTTGAGGCCGAAAACGGTCCGGTGCGCTCCCACAGCAACCATCGGCCTGCATCGAAGTCTGCAGCTTCTGGCATGCAGCACGCATTCATGCAGCACTTATTCATGCTGTAACCACCAGATATACGAGCCTCTAAACATGCATTTTTGTGCAATTTCCAGTGGAATTGTATGCCACTTCGCGAGCGCTCACACGCACCCTCCCCGTAACTGATGTGCAGGATTGTCAGCGTCGGTTTAATTACCCAAGTTTGAGGTAAAGATTCGATCTGGCTCATGGTAACATGTGGCCTTGCCAACCGAAATTTTGGAACGGTGCTGCCCAAGGGCGGCGCCAATAAATATTAAACGGACCAACGATAGCTTATCCGAAGTACCCTTCACTACAATGGATGTAACTCGGCTCAAAATCAACGATCATCTTCCCTCGAGTTGAGCGGTCGGTTCGTCCTCCGCTCTCTCCCCTCTAGTCAAATTACCCCTCCCCTCGTCTCTCTCCCATCGACTGCCGTCCTCGAACTGCAAGGAGCCTCGCCTCGTCTTCACTAGTCGGCATTGTGGGATAGCCGACGTGGTGGTCGAACCCACCTGACGAGGTGAGCTATCTTCATTGTCGCTAAACCCCAACGCGCGATGAGTACAAACACACCGAAAGCTCCCCTCCCTGCTGCTGCTCGCGCCTTTCGTGCAGCTAGTCAAGAGTCGGTAGAGGCCCTTTCCAAGAAAGTCGACATGATGATGGGCCTTCTCTCCGAGTTACTGTCCCTTCACAAGACAGTCCCTCCTCCCTCTCTCACTCCTCCCATCCCTCTCTCCACTCCCTCTGTCGCTCCCGTCACTGACATTGCCCGTCAGATCTATGAGGGATGTGTGAAAGCCATCGATGATAAAGCTGCCTATGAGGAGAAGGAAAAGAGAGTTGTCGTGATTGGAATGAAGGAAGATCAGAGCCCGACGGAGAATGCTGAGAAGGACGAGAAATTGGTGGAATCGTTGGTCCTCTACTCTGGAGACCCCGAAGTGAAGAAGGCGTTCGATGCAGGGCAGATCACTCACCATCGTCATCCAAAGGACAAACCGCCCGGTAACCGACCACTGAAGATCCAACTCCCTAGCAAGTGTCTCAGAGACGCAATGCTCGATGGAATCAGATCGAAACGAGGTCGTCCTCCTCCACTTCCCGCCCCTTCATTCATCAGGAAGGACCTATCGCCCAATCAATTGGATCTGGAAAGAGCAGCAAGAGAGGAAGTAAAGAAGAAGAATATCGAAGTTGGATCCCTCACGTATGGCCTCCGTGACTACAGTATCATCACTTACCGTAACCCACGCGCTCTCCCGCCCAACTACTCTAGACGATCGATCGATAACGGAATGCCTCCCATGAACAAAACTGCCGATACCACTTCAGACTCATCTACTGCATCTGCTGCCGCCGCTCCTACCTCTGTCTCTTCCTCTGAGCCCGTGCCCGAGCCACGCCCCAGTCACGTGAACACCGCCCCTCGAGGAGGATCCCGCTAGGCCTCTGGCAGCAAGGTACCCGATCCCCAGTCCCCTCTCTTGCCTAGTTTTCGGTCCCATTCTCAATCACAGTTTAGTCAATCTTCTTTTGTTGCATCATCACTTGCTCATTCTCCCCCTGTTAGTACACGTCAGCATAACGATACCTCTTCCCCTGTCTCTCTCTATTATGCAAATGCGCGATCGATTAGATGCAAATCTCCCCAGCTCTCCTTTATCCTGTCTTCCTCCCAGTTTCGCATCATTTGCATATCTGAATCTTGGCTCGACCACTCTGACTGCGACTCTCTCTTAGTAGGCGGATTTTCTGATTACCACTCTTTCCGTACCGACCGAGTTATTTGCGAGAATTACGGTAGAGGCGGTGGTGTTGCGTGTATTGTCCATTCCTCCCTTAATCCTGTTCTTATTTCTTCCTTTTCATCCCCACTCATAGAGTCGTGTATTGTTGACCTACATCCACCTATCACACCTTCTTCACCCTTTAAAAAGATTCGTTTAGTAACTGTCTATAGATCGCCTTCCTCCCCGTTGTCATCTCTTGTTTCCCTTTTGGAACACCTTGAACCCTTACTTTCTGACGAATTTCCGTGTGTTCTAGTAGGTGATTTTAACTTCCCTTCTATCGATTGGGTGTCCCTATCATCTCCTATGCCCAACGATTTCCTTGACTTCATTGCGTTTCATCGCTTTCACCAGTACGTGTCATTTCCCTCTAGACTGAACAACTTCCTAGATCTCGTGTTTTGTAATCAAGACTTGATTGATAATGTAATGCCGTCTACCCCTCTTAGTGACCACTTGAGTATTACTTTAGAGCTCCGTATTCCCCCTCCTCCTCCACGTTTTTCCATCCCCTCCCGTTCATATTGTCGTGCTGATTGGCAATCAATCAATCATTGTATTTTCTCCCATAATTGGACCTGCTTTGAACTCTCTAGACGCGCATGAATCGTATGATTATTTCGTCGATTTCGTTAATCACACGCTTGATACTTTTGTCCCCATGTCAAAACCCTCCCCCCACTCTAGATACCCCAAGAATGTTAGAATACTTTACAGTAAGAGTCGACTATTGTCTCGAATTGCCCCTAACAGCATTGCTTGTAAACAAATGTCTCAACGTTTCACTGTCGCTCTTGATAGATTCCATTGTTCTTTGGAAAATAGAATTGTTTCCTCTTCAAACTCTAAGATGTTTTATAGCTATTGTAATGACAAACTTAAGCCCCCCAAGTCCACCCCATCCGCTATTCTTGACTCTGACGGTAGACTCTTGTTGACCAACGATCAAAAGTGTATTGCTTTCGATAGGTACTTCTGTTCCGTTTTTACGACCCCTAAATTATGCAACCTTCCTGCTCCCACATCCCTACACTCATTTGACCTGCCTTTCATTTCCGCACACGATGTAATTTATGCTCTAAGTAAACTCGCGCCCAAAGTAAATGTCACCCCTGATAGAATTCCTAGCGTTGTTCTGTCGAAGTGTAAACTATCGATTATTTCTCCTCTAGTTATTATTTATAACAAGTCGCTTCTTACTTCCCAAGTACCCCATCTCTGGCGTCAAGCCCTAGTTAAACCTATTCCTAAGAATTCGAGTAATTCCATCACTGATTATCGCCCTATCTCTCTCACCTCTTCTGTTTGTAAAGTCTTTGAAAAGATTCTCATTCGAAAAATTACCACTTTTCTTGACGAGAATTGTCTTTTTGATCCTCACCAGACTGGTTTCCGAGATTGTAGGTCTACTTCCACTAACCTCGCGGAAACGTTCTCCCACTACCTTCGAATTTCTAAGAAAGGCGTTCCCTTTGACACCATTTACATTGATTTTAAGAAAGCATTCGATTCTATAGATCATAGATTATTGCTGTACAAACTGTCTAAACTTGGATTTTCTGATCACCTTGTAGCATGGCTCCGTTCTTATCTCTCTGGCAGAACCCAATCAGTATTCCTCGACTCCTCCTTCTCTCCCCCTCACCTGTTATTTCTGGAGTTCCGCAAGGTTCCTGTCTCGGCCCTCTTCTGTTTATCTTATTCATTAATGACATTTGTTCTAATTTCCCCAAATCCATTTATTATTCCGTTTATGCTGATGATCTTAAGTTGTTCGCTGAATCCCCTCTTCATTCCGATGATTTGCAATCCGCTTTAAATATTGTGTCTCAGTGGTCAGCACAATGGAACTTAGGAATTTCAGAAACCAAATGTAATGTTGTTCATTATGGCCCAAATAATCCCCGTAGACAATTCAGAATCAATAATATTGTTCTCAATGAGCCTTCTTGCGACCCTATCGTAGTCAAGGACTTAGGTGTTCATTTCTCACCTTCCCTTTCCTTCTCTACCCATATCAACAAAATTCTTTGTAAGGCTCGCTCTAAGTCCAACCTCATTTTCAAATCATTTCGTAGCAATTCGCCTTCATTGTACCTAAAGACCTTTACCACTTTTATTCTACCTAATATTGAATACTGCTCTGTGATCTGGAACCCTGTTCATAGTGTAGAATTAACTAAAGCTCTTGAGAAAATCCAGCGCGACTTTACTCGTAGAATGTATAAGAGATGCTCCCTTCCCCCTGTCCCCTATAGAACGAGACTTCATGATCTTAAGTTAGTAACTCTCGAGCGTCGTAGGTTCACTGCTGACATTGTTTTTCTCCATTCGATTCTAAACGGTAGATATGCTCTCGATGTGTCCTCTCTTCTTACTCGTGCACCCCCAATTCGATCTTTACGTAACACCCACCCTCTTCGTATTTCTATCCCTTTTATTCCTCATAACTCATTTTCGACCCTTGTATCTAGAACTATTACTATTTGGAATTCCCTTTCTCCTAGCCAAGTATTCTACTCCCACGAGCTGTTTTGTAGCTTCATCCGCTCTCAACCCCCCTCTTTCTTCCCCCATTCTAATATTGCCAATTGGCTTGATCTTTGATCCCTACCACCTACTCTCCCCCTCCCCCTCCCTTGCTGCCAAGCACCCCAACCACCACCAACCGATTCGATCTACATCGACGGACATCCGTTTCTGGAACAATATCGCCACATTTCTTGTACATTTGCAAAGTAACGGAAATAAATGAATGAATGAATGAATGAAAATGGTCGTGGCGACTTCAAACCGGTGTAGATCGATTCGTCGAAGCGTTGCGCATCGCCCGCCCTGTGCTCTTAAATCACGCGGAAAACGAACGACGTTTACGAGGTGTTTGAGGCCGAAAACGGTCCGGTGCGCTCCCACAGCAACCATCGGCCTGCATCGCAGTCTGCAGCTTCTGGCATGCAGCACTTATTCATGCTGTAACCACCAGATATACGAGCCTCTAAACATGCATTTTTGTGCAATTTCCAGTGGAATTGTATGCCACTTCGCGAGCGCTCACACGCACCCTCCCCGTAACTGATGTGCAGGATTGTCAGCACATCAGTTACGGGTAACATGTGGCCTTGCCAACCGAAATTTTGGAACGGTGCTGCCCAAGGGCGGCGCCAATAAATAATAAACGGACCAACGATAGCTTATCCGAAGTACCCTTCACTACAATGGATGTAACTCGGCTCAAAATGGTCGTGGCGACTTCAAACCGGTGTAGATCGATTCGTCGAAGCGTTGCGCATCGCCCGCCCTGTGCTCTTAAATCACGCGGAAAACGAACGACGTTTACGAGGTGTTTGAGGCCGAAAACGGTCCGGTGCGCTCCCACAGCAACCATCGGCCTGCATCGCAGTCTGCAGCTTCTGGCATGCAGCACGCATTCATGCAGCACTTATTCATGCTGTAACCACCAGATATACGAGCCTCTAAACATGCATTTTTGTGCAATTTCCAGTGGAATTGTATGCCACTTCGCGAGCGCTCACACGCACCCTCCCCGTAACTGATGTGCAGGATTGTCAGCGTCGGTTTAATTACCCAAGTTTGAGGTAAAGATTCGATCTGGCTCATGGTAACATGTGGCCTTGCCAACCGAAATTTTGGAACGGTGCTGCCCAAGGGCGGCGCCAATAAATAATAAACGGACCAACGATAGCTTATCCGAAGTACCCTTCACTACAATGGATGTAACTCGGCTCAAAATGGTCGTGGCGACTTCAAACCGGTGTAGATCGATTCGTCGAAGCGTTGCGCATCGCCCGCCCTGTGCTCTTAAATCACGCGGAAAACGAACGACGTTTACGAGGTGTTTGAGGCCGAAAACGGTCCGGTGCGCTCCCACAGCAACCATCGGCCTGCATCGCAGTCTGCAGCTTCTGGCATGCAGCACTTATTCATGCTGTAACCACCAGATATACGAGCCTCTAAACATGCATTTTTGTGCAATTTCCAGTGGAATTGTATGCCACTTCGCGAGCGCTCACACGCACCCTCCCCGTAACTGATGTGCAGGATTGTCAGCGTCGGTTTAATTACCCAAGTTTGAGGTAAAGATTCGATCTGGCTCATGGTAACATGTGGCCTTGCCAACCGAAATTTTGGAACGGTGCTGCCCAAGGGCGGCGCCAATAAATAATAAACGGACCAACGATAGCTTATCCGAAGTACCCTTCACTACAATGGATGTAACTCGGCTCAAAATGGTCGTGGCGACTTCAAACCGGTGTAGATCGATTCGTCGAAGCGTTGCGCATCGCCCGCCCTGTGCTCTTAAATCACGCGGAAAACGAACGACGTTTACGAGGTGTTTGAGGCCGAAAACGGTCCGGTGCGCTCCCACAGCAACCATCGGCCTGCATCGCAGTCTGCAGCTTCTGGCATGCAGCACGCATTCATGCAGCACTTATTCATGCTGTAACCACCAGATATACGAGCCTCTAAACATGCATTTTTGTGCAATTTCCAGTGGAATTGTATGCCACTTCGCGAGCGCTCACACGCACCCTCCCCGTAACTGATGTGCAGGATTGTCAGCGTCGGTTTAATTACCCAAGTTTGAGGTAAAGATTCGATCTGGCTCATGGTAACATGTGGCCTTGTCAACCGAAATTTTGGAACGGTGCTGCCCAAGGGCGGCGCCAATAAATAATAAACGGACCAACGATAGCTTATCCGAAGTACCCTTCACTACAATGGATGTAACTCGGCTCAAAATGGTCGTGGCGACTTCAAACCGGTGTAGATCGATTCGTCGAAGCGTTGCGCATCGCCCGCCCTGTGCTCTTAAATCACGCGGAAAACGAACGACGTTTACGAGGTGTTTGAGGCCGAAAACGGTCCGGTGCGCTCCCACAGCAACCATCGGCCTGCATCGCAGTCTGCAGCTTCTGGCATGCAGCACGCATTCATGCAGCACTTATTCATGCTGTAACCACCAGATATACGAGCTTCTAATCATGCATTTTTGTGCAATTTCCAGTGGAATTGTATGCCACTTCGCGAGCGCTCACACGCACCCTCCCCGTAACTGATGTGCAGGATTGTCAGCGTCGGTTTAATTACCCAAGTTTGAGGTAAAGATTCGATCTGGCTCATGGTAACATGTGGCCTTGCCAACCGAAATTTTGGAACGGTGCTGCCCAAGGGCGGCGCCAATAAATAATAAACGGACCAACGATAGCTTATCCGAAGTACCCTTCACTACAATGGATGTAACTCGGCTCAAAATGGTCGTGGCGACTTCAAACCGGTGTAGATCGATTCGTCGAAGCGTTGCGCATCGCCCGCCCTGTGCTCTTAAATCACGCGGAAAACGAACGACGTTTACGAGGTGTTTGAGGCCGAAAACGGTCCGGTGCGCTCCCACAGCAACCATCGGCCTTCATCGCAGTCTGCAGCTTCTGGCATGCAGCACGCATTCATGCAGCACTTATTCATGCTGTAACCACCAGATATACGACCTTCTAATCATGCATTTTTGTGCAATTTCCAGTGGAATTGTATGCCACTTCGCGAGCGCTCACACGCACCCTCCCCGTAACTGATGTGCAGGATTGTCAGCGTCGGTTTAATTACCCAAGTTTGAGGTAAAGATTCGATCTGGCTCATGGTAACATGTGGCCTTGTCAACCGAAATTTTGGAACGGTGCTGCCCAAGGGCGGCGCCAATAAATAATAAACGGACCAACGATAGCTTATCCGAAGTACCCTTCACTACAATGGATGTAACTCGGCTCAAAATGGTCGTGGCGACTTCAAACCGGTGTAGATCGATTCGTCGAAGCGTTGCGCATCGCCCGCCCTGTGCTCTTAAATCACGCGGAAAACGAACGACGTTTACGAGGTGTTTGAGGCCGAAAACGGTCCGGTGCGCTCCCACAGCAACCATCGGCCTGCATCGCAGTCTGCAGCTTCTGGCATGCAGCACGCATTCATGCAGCACTTATTCATGCTGTAACCACCAGATATACGAGCTTCTAATCATGCATTTTTGTGCAATTTCCAGTGGAATTGTATGCCACTTCGCGAGCGCTCACACGCACCCTCCCCGTAACTGATGTGCAGGATTGTCAGCGTCGGTTTAATTACCCAAGTTTGAGGTAAAGATTCGATCTGGCTCATGGTAACATGTGGCCTTGCCAACCGAAATTTTGGAACGGTGCTGCCCAAGGGCGGCGCCAATAAATAATAAACGGACCAACGATAGCTTATCCGAAGTACCCTTCACTACAATGGATGTAACTCGGCTCAAAATGGTCGTGGCGACTTCAAACCGGTGTAGATCGATTCGTCGAAGCGTTGCGCATCGCCCGCCCTGTGCTCTTAAATCACGCGGAAAACGAACGACGTTTACGAGGTGTTTGAGGCCGAAAACGGTCCGGTGCGCTCCCACAGCAACCATCGGCCTTCATCGCAGTCTGCAGCTTCTGGCATGCAGCACGCATTCATGCAGCACTTATTCATGCTGTAACCACCAGATATACGACCTTCTAATCATGCATTTTTGTGCAATTTCCAGTGGAATTGTATGCCACTTCGCGAGCGCTCACACGCACCCTCCCCGTAACTGATGTGCAGGATTGTCAGCGTCGGTTTAATTACCCAAGTTTGAGGTAAAGATTCGATCTGGCTCATGGTAACATGTGGCCTTGTCAACCGAAATTTTGGAACGGTGCTGCCCAAGGGCGGCGCCAATAAATAATAAACGGACCAACGATAGCTTATCCGAAGTACCCTTCACTACAATGGATGTAACTCGGCTCAAAATGGTCGTGGCGACTTCAAACCGGTGTAGATCGATTCGTCGAAGCGTTGCGCATCGCCCGCCCTGTGCTCTTAAATCACGCGGAAAACGAACGACGTTTACGAGGTGTTTGAGGCCGAAAACGGTCCGGTGCGCTCCCACAGCAACCATCGGCCTGCATCGCAGTCTGCAGCTTCTGGCATGCAGCACGCATTCATGCAGCACTTATTCATGCTGTAACCACCAGATATACGAGCTTCTAAACATGCATTTTTGTGCAATTTCCAGTGGAATTGTATGCCACTTCGCGAGCGCTCACACGCACCCTCCCCGTAACTGATGTGCAGGATTGTCAGCGTCGGTTTAATTACCCAAGTTTGAGGTAAAGATTCGATCTGGCTCATGGTAACATGTGGCCTTGCCAACCGAAATTTTGGAACGGTGCTGCCCAAGGGCGGCGCCAATAAATAATAAACGGACCAACGATAGCTTATCCGAAGTACCCTTCACTACAATGGATGTAACTCGGCTCAAAATGGTCGTGGCGACTTCAAACCGGTGTAGATCGATTCGTCGAAGCGTTGCGCATCGCCCGCCCTGTGCTCTTAAATCACGCGGAAAACGAACGACGTTTACGAGGTGTTTGAGGCCGAAAACGGTCCGGTGCGCTCCCACAGCAACCATCGGCCTGCATCGCAGTCTGCAGCTTCTGGCATGCAGCACTTATTCATGCTGTAACCACCAGATATACGAGCCTCTAAACATGCATTTTTGTGCAATTTCCAGTGGAATTGTATGCCACTTCGCGAGCGCTCACACGCACCCTCCCCGTAACTGATGTGCAGGACTGTCAGCGTCGGTTTAATTACCCAAGTTTGAGGTAAAGATTCGATCTGGCTCATGGTAACATGTGTCCTTGCCAACCGAAATTTTGGAACGGTGCTGCCCAAGGGCGGCGCCAATAAATAATAAACGGACCAACGATAGCTTATCCGAAGTACCCTTCACTACAATGGATGTAACTCGGCTCAAAATGGTCGTGGCGACTTCAAACCGGTGTAGATCGATTCGTCGAAGCGTTGCGCATCGCCCGCCCTGTGCTCTTAAATCACGCGGAAAACGAACGACGTTTACGAGGTGTTTGAGGCCGAAAACGGTCCGGTGCGCTCCCACAGCAACCATCGGCCTGCATCGCAGTCTGCAGCTTCTGGCATGCAGCACGCATTCATGCTGTAACCACCAGATATACGAGCCTCTAAACATGCATTTTTGTGCAATTTCCAGTGGAATTGTATGCCACTTCGCGAGCGCTCACACGCACCCTCCCCGTAACTGATGTGCAGGATTGTCAGCGTCGGTTTAATTACCCAAGTTTGAGGCAAAGATTCGATCTGGCTCATGGTAACATGTGGCCTTGTCAACCGAAATTTTGGAACGGTGCTGCCCAAGGGCGGCGCCAATAAATAATAAACGGACCAACGATAGCTTATCCGAAGTACCCTTCACTACAATGGATGTAACTCGGCTCAAAATGGTCGTGGCGACTTCAAACCGGTGTAGATCGATTCGTCGAAGCGTTGCGCATCGCCCGCCCTGTGCTCTTAAATCACGCGGAAAACGAACGACGTTTACGAGGTGTTTGAGGCCGAAAACGGTCCGGTGCGCTCCCACAGCAACCATCGGCCTGCATCGCAGTCTGCAGCTTCTGGCATGCAGCACTTATTCATGCTGTAACCACCAGATATACGAGCCTCTAAACATGCATTTTTGTGCAATTTCCAGTGGAATTGTATGCCACTTCGCCAGCGCTCACACGCACCCTCCCCGTAACTGATGTGCAGGATTGTCAGCGTCGGTTTAATTACCCAAGTTTGAGGTAAAGATTCGATCTGGCTCATGGTAACATGTGGCCTTGTCAACCGAAATTTTGGAACGGTGCTGCCCAAGGGCGGCGCCAATAAATAATAAACGGACCAACGATAGCTTATCCGAAGTACCCTTCACTACAATGGATGTAACTCGGCTCAAAATGGTCGTGGCGACTTCAAACCGGTGTAGATCGATTCGTCGAAGCGTTGCGCATCGCCCGCCCTGTGCTCTTAAATCACGCGGAAAACGAACGACGTTTACGAGGTGTTTGAGGCCGAAAACGGTCCGGTGCGCTCCCACAGCAACCATCGGCCTGCATCGCAGTCTGCAGCTTCTGGCATGCAGCACGCATTCATGCAGCACTTATTCATGCTGTAACCACCAGATATACGAGCCTCTAAACATGCATTTTTGTGCAATTTCCAGTGGAATTGTATGCCACTTCGCGAGCGCTCACACGCACCCTCCCCGTAACTGATGTGCAGGATTGTCAGCGTCGGTTTAATTACCCAAGTTTGAGGTAAAGATTCGATCTGGCTCATGGTAACATGTGGCCTTGCCAACCGAAATTTTGGAACGGTGCTGCCCAAGGGCGGCGCCAATAAATAATAAACGGACCAACGATAGCTTATCCGAAGTACCCTTCACTACAATGGATGTAACTCGGCTCAAAATGGTCGTGGCGACTTCAAACCGGTGTAGATCGATTCGTCGAAGCGTTGCGCATCGCCCGCCCTGTGCTCTTAAATCACGCGGAAAACGAACGACGTTTACGAGGTGTTTGAGGCCGAAAACGGTCCGGTGCGCTCCCACAGCAACCATCGGCCTGCATCGCAGTCTGCAGCTTCTGGCATGCAGCACGCATTCATGCAGCACTTATTCATGCTGTAACCACCAGATATACGAGCCTCTAAACATGCATTTTTGTGCAATTTCCAGTGGAATTGTATGCCACTTCGCGAGCGCTCACACGCACCCTCCCCGTAACTGATGTGCAGGATTGTCAGCGTCGGTTTAATTACCCAAGTTTGAGGTAAAGATTCGATCTGGCTCATGGTAACATGTGGCCTTGCCAACCGAAATTTTGGAACGGTGCTGCCCAAGGGCGGCGCCAATAAATAATAAACGGACCAACGATAGCTTATCCGAAGTACCCTTCACTACAATGGATGTAACTCGGCTCAAAATGGTCGTGGCGACTTCAAACCGGTGTAGATCGATTCGTCGAAGCGTTGCGCATCGCCCGCCCTGTGCTCTTAAATCACGCGGAAAACGAACGACGTTTACGAGGTGTTTGAGGCCGAAAACGGTCCGGTGCGCTCCCACAGCAACCATCGGCCTGCATCGCAGTCTGCAGCTTCTGGCATGCAGCACGCATTCATGCAGCACTTATTCATGCTGTAACCACCAGATATACGAGCCTCTAAACATGCATTTTTGTGCAATTTCCAGTGGAATTGTATGCCACTTCGCGAGCGCTCACACGCACCCTCCCCGTAACTGATGTGCAGGATTGTCAGCGTCGGTTTAATTACCCAAGTTTGAGGTAAAGATTCGATCTGGCTCATGGTAACATGTGGCCTTGCCAACCGAAATTTTGGAACGGTGCTGCCCAAGGGCGGCGCCAATAAATAATAAACGGACCAACGATAGCTTATCCGAAGTACCCTTCACTACAATGGATGTAACTCGGCTCAAAATGGTCGTGGCGACTTCAAACCGGTGTAGATCGATTCGTCGAAGCGTTGCGCATCGCCCGCCCTGTGGTCTTAAATCACGCGGAAAACGAACGACGTTTACGAGGTGTTTGAGGCCGAAAACGGTCCGGTGCGCTCCCACAGCAACCATCGGCCTGCATCGCAGTCTGCAGCTTCTGGCATGCAGCACTTATTCATGCTGTAACCACCAGATATACGAGCCTCTAAACATGCATTTTTGTGCAATTTCCAGTGGAATTGTATGCCACTTCGCGAGCGCTCACACGCACCCTCCCCGTAACTGATGTGCAGGATTGTCAGCGTCGGTTTAATTACCCAAGTTTGAGGCAAAGATTCGATCTGGCTCATGGTAACATGTGGCCTTGTCAACCGAAATTTTGGAACGGTGCTGCCCAAGGGCGGCGCCAATAAATAATAAACGGACCAACGATAGCTTATCCGAAGTACCCTTCACTACAATGGATGTAACTCGGCTCAAAATGGTCGTGGCGACTTCAAACCGGTGTAGATCGATTCGTCGAAGCGTTGCGCATCGCCCGCCCTGTGGTCTTAAATCACGCGGAAAACGAACGACGTTTACGAGGTGTTTGAGGCCGAAAACGGTCCGGTGCGCTCCCACAGCAACCATCGGCCTGCATCGCAGTCTGCAGCTTCTGGCATGCAGCACTTATTCATGCTGTAACCACCAGATATACGAGCCTCTAAACATGCATTTTTGTGCAATTTCCAGTGGAATTGTATGCCACTTCGCGAGCGCTCACACGCACCCTCCCCGTAACTGATGTGCAGGATTGTCAGCGTCGGTTTAATTACCCAAGTTTGAGGCAAAGATTCGATCTGGCTCATGGTAACATGTGGCCTTGTCAACCGAAATTTTGGAACGGTGCTGCCCAAGGGCGGCGCCAATAAATAATAAACGGACCAACGATAGCTTATCCGAAGTACCCTTCACTACAATGGATGTAACTCGGCTCAAAATGGTCGTGGCGACTTCAAACCGGTGTAGATCGATTCGTCGAAGCGTTGCGCATCGCCCGCCCTGTGCTCTTAAATCACGCGGAAAACGAACGACGTTTACGAGGTGTTTGAGGCCGAAAACGGTCCGGTGCGCTCCCACAGCAACCATCGGCCTGCATCGCAGTCTGCAGCTTCTGGCATGCAGCACTTATTCATGCTGTAACCACCAGATATACGAGCCTCTAAACATGCATTTTTGTGCAATTTCCAGTGGAATTGTATGCCACTTCGCGAGCGCTCACACGCACCCTCCCCGTAACTGATGTGCAGGATTGTCAGCGTCGGTTTAATTACCCAAGTTTGAGGTAAAGATTCGATCTGGCTCATGGTAACATGTGGCCTTGTCAACCGAAATTTTGGAACGGTGCTGCCCAAGGGCGGCGCCAATAAATAATAAACGGACCAACGATAGCTTATCCGAAGTACCCTTCACTACAATGGATGTAACTCGGCTCAAAATGGTCGTGGCGACTTCAAACCGGTGTAGATCGATTCGTCGAAGCGTTGCGCATCGCCCGCCCTGTGCTCTTAAATCACGCGGAAAACGAACGACGTTTACGAGGTGTTTGAGGCCGAAAACGGTCCGGTGCGCTCCCACAGCAACCATCGGCCTGCATCGCATTCTGCAGCTTCTGGCATGCAGCACGCATTCATGCAGCACTTATTCATGCTGTAACCACCAGATATACGAGCTTCTAAACATGCATTTTTGTGCAATTTCCAGTGGAATTGTATGCCACTTCGCGAGCGCTCACACGCACCCTCCCCGTAACTGATGTGCAGGATTGTCAGCGTCGGTTTAATTACCCAAGTTTGAGGTAAAGATTCGATCTGGCTCATGGTAACATGTGGCCTTGCCAACCGAAATTTTGGAACGGTGCTGCCCAAGGGCTGCGCCAATAAATAATAAACGGACCAACGATAGCTTATCCGAAGTACCCTTCACTACAATGGATGTAACTCGGCTCAAAATGGTCGTGGCGACTTCAAACCGGTGTAGATCGATTCGTCGAAGCGTTGCGCATCGCCCGCCCTGTGCTCTTAAATCACGCGGAAAACGAACGACGTTTACGAGGTGTTTGAGGCGCCTTCGCATAGGTAATACTATGTTTCAAAAGCAGGAAAGCCATTGCCACACCTGGGTTTCACCTACTGGGACCACAACTACCCGTATCGACTACATTCTCTATCCACGGGACTTCCCTGCTCTTGATGTAGATGTAGTTAATCGGATGGACTTCACTTCAGATCATAGAATGGTCCGGGCCTCATTCAGCGTGGAAGGGAGACCGCTAGGTCATCGTGGAGGAGGGAAAAATGAGGTGGTACTAGTCAGGGACCAATTCAAAGATAACCTTGTACGCTCGATAGAGGGTATTCCTGTGGGATGTGACTACAGTACTCTGGTTAGCTCAATACAACAGGCTGCAACACTTTCCTCTACGCCTGCTCCAAGTGTCCCTCGGTTTTCTCCTAGAACTAGGCAACTGTTCGCGGAAAGATCAAAGATCAAAGCCACAGTTCAAGGGAGAGATCGGGTCCAATGGGTAGCCATCAACAAGGCGCTCCGGGGTAGCTTACAACAAGACGCAATAGAACGGATGACTAGAATGGTGGAAAAGGCAGTAGAAGAGGGAAGTAACTACAGTAAAGCGATAGGAAGTCAGAGTGTCGGGAGAGAAAGAATTGTCAAAATGCAAGGTGGAAAGGGCATAGTCACTACCCAAGCTGACCTAGAAGGAGTCTTTAGAGAATACTACAACAAACTCTACAAAGGGGATGGCGGACGAAACTACACAGTGAGAGAAACAGAAGAGGAATTCATTCCCATTGGGAGAGACGAAGTGGAGAGTGTTCTAAGGGGATTCACATCCGGGAAATCGCCAGGGGAGGACAGGGTATCCGGGGAAATGCTTAAGGCAGGGGCTGAAATACTATCACCATACCTCACTGCAATCTTCAATAAAATCCTCATCGAAGGTTTTATTCCACAGGGTTTTGGGGACAGTAGAACAATCCTCCTGTTCAAGGGCGGGGACAAAACACTTCCTAAGAACTACCGCCCCATTTCCCTTCTCCCAGTCATCCAAAAAACCCTTACCGCCGTTATCAACAATAGGATTGGTTGTTCACTCGACAATCTTCGGGCAAGGGAGCAACAGGGATTCCGTGGTGGTCACTCAACAGTAGACGGTATTTTCATCCTAAACACTCTCATCGCAAACTGTCGGGAATTCAAACGCCCCCTCTACCTACTCTTTCTCGACGTAAGCAAGGCTTTTGACTCTGTTCTATGCGATTCTGTCCTTACTGCCATGGAACGGGATGGAGTTCATTCTACTTTCATTCGTTTCCTCCAATCACTCACAGTTCAGAGTAAAAGCTCTGTGGTCGTCAATGGGAAAGGAGTAGAAGTAGACATCGGGAGAGGGGTCAGACAGGGGGATGGTCTAAGTCCGCGTCTATTCGTTGCCGTCTTAGATACAGTATTCAGGGGACTCAACTGGGGAAAAAAGGGAATTTGCATTAATGGAGAATATTTATCACATCTCCTTTATGCAGATGATTGCGTCCTTATTTCACACGACCCGCGCCAAATTCAATCCATGGTTCGGGAGCTGGAACGGGACCTACTAGCGGTGGGACTCTGTCTCAACGGAGCAAAAACTATCGCTCTTTCAACTATTCCTAACAGCAGACCGGTCATCGTGGCAGGGGAAACAGTAGTAGTAAAAGACAAAGTGGTTTATCTCGGGCAAGAGGTCACAATGGATTCAAATCGATTCAAGGGGGAAATTCACCGCCGAGTAAGAAGCGCAAATTGGGCTTTTTCCAAGTACTCTGAATTCTTTAGGAAAAGAGGTTGTCCCATGGTATTAAAAAAGCGCCTATTCGATGGTGTAGTTCTCCCTGCATTCCTATACGGAGCCGAAACATGGTATCTTTGTAAACGAGACAAACAAATTCTTTCCGTTGCCCAGCGTAAACTTGAACGAAAAATGCTCGGCATTACTGTACTTGATCACATTCGGAATGAGCACCTGCGTAGTATTACAAAACTGAAGGATGTTGTGCGAGAGGCGGAAAAGCGTAAATGGATGTGGGCTGAAAGACTCTCGAACTTCTCCCACGAAAGGTGGAGTCTAAGGATTCTCGAATGGACTCCGCAAGGAAGAAGAAATCGCGGAAGGCCACTGAAACGTTGGAGAGACGACTTTGTCAATGCCGCCGGTCCACAATTTCTTCAACTCGCACGCGACCGTACTCAGTGGAGAACTCTTATGGCAACCCAGCTGAGATCCCACCAATAACCAGCTGATAAAGTTGTTTAAATGAAAAAAATGAAAATGAAATGAGGCCGAAAACGGTCCGGTGCGCTCCCACAGCAACCATCGGCCTGCATCGCAGTCTGCAGCTTCTGGCATGCAGCACGCATTCATGCAGCACTTATTCATGCTGTAACCACCAGATATACGAGCTTCTAAACATGCATTTTTGTGCAATTTCCAGTGGAATTGTATGCCACTTCGCGAGCGCTCACACGCACCCTCCCCGTAACTGATGTGCAGGATTGTCAGCGTCGGTTTAATTACCCAAGTTTGAGGTAAAGATTCGATCTGGCTCATGGTAACATGTGGCCTTGCCAACCGAAATTTTGGAACGGTGCTGCCCAAGGGCGGCGCCAATAAAAAATAAACGGACCAACGATAGCTTATCCGAAGTACCCTTCACTACAATGGATGTAACTCGGCTCAAAATGGTCGTGGCGACTTCAAACCGGTGTAGATCGATTCGTCGAAGCGTTGCGCATCGCCCGCCCTGTGCTCTTAAATCACGCGGAAAACGAACGACGTTTACGAGGTGTTTGAGGCCGAAAACGGTCCGGTGCGCTCCCACAGCAACCATCGGCCTGCATCGCAGTCTGCAGCTTCTGGCATGCAGCACGCATTCATGCAGCACTTATTCATGCTGTAACCACCAGATATACGAGCTTCTAAACATGCATTTTTGTGCAATTTCCAGTGGAATTGTATGCCACTTCGCGAGCGCTCACACGCACCCTCCCCGTAACTGATGTGCAGGATTGTCAGCGTCGGTTTAATTACCCAAGTTTGAGGTAAAGATTCGATCTGGCTCATGGTAACATGTGGCCTTGCCAACCGAAATTTTGGAACGGTGCTGCCCAAGGGCGGCGCCAATAAATAATAAACGGACCAACGATAGCTTATCCGAAGTACCCTTCACTACAATGGATGTAACTCGGCTCAAAATGGTCGTGGCGACTTCAAACCGGTGTAGATCGATTCGTCGAAGCGTTGCGCATCGCCCGCCCTGTGCTCTTAAATCACGCGGAAAACGAACGACGTTTACGAGGTGTTTGAGGCCGAAAACGGTCCGGTGCGCTCCCACAGCAACCATCGGCCTGCATCGCAGTCTGCAGCTTCTGGCATGCAGCACGCATTCATGCAGCACTTATTCATGCTGTAACCACCAGATATACGACCTTCTAATCATGCATTTTTGTGCAATTTCCAGTGGAATTGTATGCCACTTCGCGAGCGCTCACACGCACCCTCCCCGTAACTGATGTGCAGGATTGTCAGCGTCGGTTTAATTACCCAAGTTTGAGGTAAAGATTCGATCTGGCTCATGGTAACATGTGGCCTTGTCAACCGAAATTTTGGAACGGTGCTGCCCAAGGGCGGCGCCAATAAATAATAAACGGACCAACGATAGCTTATCCGAAGTACCCTTCACTACAATGGATGTAACTCGGCTCAAAATGGTCGTGGCGACTTCAAACCGGTGTAGAAAGATTCGTCGAAGCGTTGCGCATCGCCCGCCCTGTGCTCTTAAATCACGCGGAAAACGAACGACGTTTACGAGGTGTTTGAGGCCGAAAACGGTCCGGTGCGCTCCCACAGCAACCATCGACCTGCATCGCAGTCTGCAGCTTCTGGCATGCAGCACTTATTCATGCTGTAACCACCAGATATACGAGCCTCTAAACATGCATTTTTGTGCAATTTCCAGTGGAATTGTATGCCACTTCGCGAGCGCTCACACGCACCCTCCCCGTAACTGATGTGCAGGATTGTCAGTGTCGGTTTAATTACCCAAGTTTGAGGTAAAGATTCGATCTGGCTCATGGTAACATGTGGCCTTGCCAACCGAAATTTTGGAACGGTGCTGCCCAAGGGCGGCGCCAATAAATAATAAACGGACCAACGATAGCTTATCCGAAGTACCCTTCACTACAATGGATGTAACTCGGCTCAAAATGGTCGTGGCGACTTCAAACCGGTGTAGATCGATTCGTCGAAGCGTTGCGCATCGCCCGCCCTGTGCTCTTAAATCACGCGGAAAACGAACGACGTTTACGAGGTGTTTGAGGCCGAAAACGGTCCGGTGCGCTCCCACAGCAAC
Source organism: Pristionchus pacificus (assembly GCA_000180635.4). NCBI lineage: Eukaryota > Metazoa > Nematoda > Chromadorea > Rhabditida > Neodiplogasteridae > Pristionchus > Pristionchus pacificus. The sequence goes on along the minus strand of CM026578.1, from coordinate 145,971 downwards.
CATCGGCCTGCATCGCAGTCTGCAGCTTCTGGCATGCAGCACGCATTCATGCAGCACTTATTCATGCTGTAACCACCAGATATACGAGCTTCTAAACATGCATTTTTGTGCAATTTCCAGTGGAATTGTATGCCACTTCGCGAGCGCTCACACGCACCCTCCCCGTAACTGATGTGCAGGATTGTCAGCGTCGGTTTAATTACCCAAGTTTGAGGTAAAGATTCGATCTGGCTCATGGTAACATGTGGCCTTGCCAACCGAAATTTTGGAACGGTGCTGCCCAAGGGCGGCGCCAATAAATAATAAACGGACCAACGATAGCTTATCCGAAGTACCCTTCACTACAATGGATGTAACTCGGCTCAAAATGGTCGTGGCGACTTCAAACCGGTGTAGATCGATTCGTCGAAGCGTTGCGCATCGCCCGCCCTGTGCTCTTAAATCACGCGGAAAACGAACGACGTTTACGAGGTGTTTGAGGCCGAAAACGGTCCGGTGCGCTCCCACAGCAACCATCGGCCTGCATCGCAGTCTGCAGCTTCTGGCATGCAGCACGCATTCATGCAGCACTTATTCATGCTGTAACCACCAGATATACGAGCTTCTAATCATGCATTTTTGTGCAATTTCCAGTGGAATTGTATGCCACTTCGCGAGCGCTCACACGCACCCTCCCCGTAACTGATGTGCAGGATTGTCAGCGTCGGTTTAATTACCCAAGTTTGAGGTAAAGATTCGATCTGGCTCATGGTAACATGTGGCCTTGCCAACCGAAATTTTGGAACGGTGCTGCCCAAGGGCGGCGCCAATAAATAATAAACGGACCAACGATAGCTTATCCGAAGTACCCTTCACTACAATGGATGTAACTCGGCTCAAAATGGTCGTGGCGACTTCAAACCGGTGTAGATCGATTCGTCGAAGCGTTGCGCATCGCCCGCCCTGTGCTCTTAAATCACGCGGAAAACGAACGACGTTTACGAGGTGTTTGAGGCCGAAAACGGTCCGGTGCGCTCCCACAGCAACCATCGGCCTGCATCGCAGTCTGCAGCTTCTGGCATGCAGCACGCATTCATGCAGCACTTATTCATGCTGTAACCACCAGATATACGAGCTTCTAATCATGCATTTTTGTGCAATTTCCAGTGGAATTGTATGCCACTTCGCGAGCGCTCACACGCACCCTCCCCGTAACTGATGTGCAGGATTGTCAGCGTCGGTTTAATTACCCAAGTTTGAGGTAAAGATTCGATCTGGCTCATGGTAACATGTGGCCTTGCCAACCGAAATTTTGGAACGGTGCTGCCCAAGGGCGGCGCCAATAAATAATAAACGGACCAACGATAGCTTATCCGAAGTACCCTTCACTACAATGGATGTAACTCGGCTCAAAATGGTCGTGGCGACTTCAAACCGGTGTAGATCGATTCGTCGAAGCGTTGCGCATCGCCCGCCCTGTGCTCTTAAATCACGCGGAAAACGAACGACGTTTACGAGGTGTTTGAGGCCGAAAACGGTCCGGTGCGCTCCCACAGCAACCATCGGCCTTCATCGCAGTCTGCAGCTTCTGGCATGCAGCACGCATTCATGCAGCACTTATTCATGCTGTAACCACCAGATATACGAGCTTCTAAACATGCATTTTTGTGCAATTTCCAGTGGAATTGTATGCCACTTCGCGAGCGCTCACACGCACCCTCCCCGTAACTGATGTGCAGGATTGTCAGCGTCGGTTTAATTACCCAAGTTTGAGGTAAAGATTCGATCTGGCTCATGGTAACATGTGGCCTTGTCAACCGAAATTTTGGAACGGTGCTGCCCAAGGGCGGCGCCAATAAATAATAAACGGACCAACGATAGCTTATCCGAAGTACCCTTCACTACAATGGATGTAACTCGGCTCAAAATGGTCGTGGCGACTTCAAACCGGTGTAGATCGATTCGTCGAAGCGTTGCGCATCGCCCGCCCTGTGCTCTTAAATCACGCGGAAAACGAACGACGTTTACGAGGTGTTTGAGGCCGAAAACGGTCCGGTGCGCTCCCACAGCAACCATCGGCCTGCATCGCAGTCTGCAGCTTCTGGCATGCAGCACGCATTCATGCAGCACTTATTCATGCTGTAACCACCAGATATACGAGCTTCTAAACATGCATTTTTGTGCAATTTCCAGTGGAATTGTATGCCACTTCGCGAGCGCTCACACGCACCCTCCCCGTAACTGATGTGCAGGATTGTCAGCGTCGGTTTAATTACCCAAGTTTGAGGTAAAGATTCGATCTTGCTCATGGTAACATGTGGCCTTGCCAACCGAAATTTTGGAACGGTGCTGCCCAAGGGCGGCGCCAATAAATAATAAACGGACCAACGATAGCTTATCCGAAGTACCCTTCACTACAATGGATGTAACTCGGCTCAAAATGGTCGTGGCGACTTCAAACCGGTGTAGATCGATTCGTCGAAGCGTTGCGCATCGCCCGCCCTGTGCTCTTAAATCACGCGGAAAACGAACGACGTTTACGAGGTGTTTGAGGCCGAAAACGGTCCGGTGCGCTCCCACAGCAACCATCGGCCTGCATCGCAGTCTGCAGCTTCTGGCATGCAGCACGCATTCATGCAGCACTTATTCATGCTGTAACCACCAGATATACGAGCTTCTAATCATGCATTTTTGTGCAATTTCCAGTGGAATTGTATGCCACTTCGCGAGCGCTCACACGCACCCTCCCCGTAACTGATGTGCAGGATTGTCAGCGTCGGTTTAATTACCCAAGTTTGAGGTAAAGATTCGATCTGGCTCATGGTAACATGTGGCCTTGCCAACCGAAATTTTGGAACGGTGCTGCCCAAGGGCGGCGCCAATAAATAATAAACGGACCAACGATAGCTTATCCGAAGTACCCTTCACTACAATGGATGTAACTCGGCTCAAAATGGTCGTGGCGACTTCAAACCGGTGTAGATCGATTCGTCGAAGCGTTGCGCATCGCCCGCCCTGTGCTCTTAAATCACGCGGAAAACGAACGACGTTTACGAGGTGTTTGAGGCCGAAAACGGTCCGGTGCGCTCCCACAGCAACCATCGGCCTTCATCGCAGTCTGCAGCTTCTGGCATGCAGCACGCATTCATGCAGCACTTATTCATGCTGTAACCACCAGATATACGAGCTTCTAAACATGCATTTTTGTGCAATTTCCAGTGGAATTGTATGCCACTTCGCGAGCGCTCACACGCACCCTCCCCGTAACTGATGTGCAGGATTGTCAGCGTCGGTTTAATTACCCAAGTTTGAGGTAAAGATTCGATCTGGCTCATGGTAACATGTGGCCTTGCCAACCGAAATTTTGGAACGGTGCTGCCCAAGGGCGGCGCCAATAAATAATAAACGGACCAACGATAGCTTATCCGAAGTACCCTTCACTACAATGGATGTAACTCGGCTCAAAATGGTCGTGGCGACTTCAAACCGGTGTAGATCGATTCGTCGAAGCGTTGCGCATCGCCCGCCCTGTGCTCTTAAATCACGCGGAAAACGAACGACGTTTACGAGGTGTTTGAGGCCGAAAACGGTCCGGTGCGCTCCCACAGCAACCATCGGCCTGCATCGCAGTCTGCAGCTTCTGGCATGCAGCACGCATTCATGCAGCACTTATTCATGCTGTAACCACCAGATATACGACCTTCTAATCATGCATTTTTGTGCAATTTCCAGTGGAATTGTATGCCACTTCGCGAGCGCTCACACGCACCCTCCCCGTAACTGATGTGCAGGATTGTCAGCGTCGGTTTAATTACCCAAGTTTGAGGTAAAGATTCGATCTGGCTCATGGTAACATGTGGCCTTGTCAACCGAAATTTTGGAACGGTGCTGCCCAAGGGCGGCGCCAATAAATAATAAACGGACCAACGATAGCTTATCCGAAGTACCCTTCACTACAATGGATGTAACTCGGCTCAAAATGGTCGTGGCGACTTCAAACCGGTGTAGATCGATTCGTCGAAGCGTTGCGCATCGCCCGCCCTGTGCTCTTAAATCACGCGGAAAACGAACGACGTTTACGAGGTGTTTGAGGCCGAAAACGGTCCGGTGCGCTCCCACAGCAACCATCGGCCTGCATCGCAGTCTGCAGCTTCTGGCATGCAGCACGCATTCATGCAGCACTTATTCATGCTGTAACCACCAGATATACGAGCTTCTAAACATGCATTTTTGTGCAATTTCCAGTGGAATTGTATGCCACTTCGCGAGCGCTCACACGCACCCTCCCCGTAACTGATGTGCAGGATTGTCAGCGTCGGTTTAATTACCCAAGTTTGAGGTAAAGATTCGATCTTGCTCATGGTAACATGTGGCCTTGCCAACCGAAATTTTGGAACGGTGCTGTCCAAGGGCGGCGCCAATAAATAATAAACGGACCAACGATAGCTTATCCGAAGTACCCTTCACTACAATGGATGTAACTCGGCTCAAAATGGTCGTGGCGACTTCAAACCGGTGTAGATCGATTCGTCGAAGCGTTGCGCATCGCCCGCCCTGTGCTCTTAAATCACGCGGAAAACGAACGACGTTTACGAGGTGTTTGAGGCCGAAAACGGTCCGGTGCGCTCCCACAGCAACCATCGGCCTGCATCGCAGTCTGCAGCTTCTGGCATGCAGCACGCATTCATGCAGCACTTATTCATGCTGTAACCACCAGATATACGAGCTTCTAATCATGCATTTTTGTGCAATTTCCAGTGGAATTGTATGCCACTTCGCGAGCGCTCACACGCACCCTCCCCGTAACTGATGTGCAGGATTGTCAGCGTCGGTTTAATTACCCAAGTTTGAGGTAAAGATTCGATCTGGCTCATGGTAACATGTGGCCTTGCCAACCGAAATTTTGGAACGGTGCTGCCCAAGGGCGGCGCCAATAAATAATAAACGGACCAACGATAGCTTATCCGAAGTACCCTTCACTACAATGGATGTAACTCGGCTCAAAATGGTCGTGGCGACTTCAAACCGGTGTAGATCGATTCGTCGAAGCGTTGCGCATCGCCCGCCCTGTGCTCTTAAATCACGCGGAAAACGAACGACGTTTACGAGGTGTTTGAGGCCGAAAACGGTCCGGTGCGCTCCCACAGCAACCATCGGCCTTCATCGCAGTCTGCAGCTTCTGGCATGCAGCACGCATTCATGCAGCACTTATTCATGCTGTAACCACCAGATATACGAGCTTCTAAACATGCATTTTTGTGCAATTTCCAGTGGAATTGTATGCCACTTCGCGAGCGCTCACACGCACCCTCCCCGTAACTGATGTGCAGGATTGTCAGCGTCGGTTTAATTACCCAAGTTTGAGGTAAAGATTCGATCTGGCTCATGGTAACATGTGGCCTTGCCAACCGAAATTTTGGAACGGTGCTGCCCAAGGGCGGCGCCAATAAATAATAAACGGACCAACGATAGCTTATCCGAAGTACCCTTCACTACAATGGATGTAACTCGGCTCAAAATGGTCGTGGCGACTTCAAACCGGTGTAGATCGATTCGTCGAAGCGTTGCGCATCGCCCGCCCTGTGCTCTTAAATCACGCGGAAAACGAACGACGTTTACGAGGTGTTTGAGGCCGAAAACGGTCCGGTGCGCTCCCACAGCAACCATCGGCCTTCATCGCAGTCTGCAGCTTCTGGCATGCAGCACGCATTCATGCAGCACTTATTCATGCTGTAACCACCAGATATACGAGCTTCTAAACATGCATTTTTGTGCAATTTCCAGTGGAATTGTATGCCACTTCGCGAGCGCTCACACGCACCCTCCCCGTAACTGATGTGCAGGATTGTCAGCGTCGGTTTAATTACCCAAGTTTGAGGTAAAGATTCGATCTGGCTCATGGTAACATGTGGCCTTGCCAACCGAAATTTTGGAACGGTGCTGCCCAAGGGCGGCGCCAATAAATAATAAACGGACCAACGATAGCTTATCCGAAGTACCCTTCACTACAATGGATGTAACTCGGCTCAAAATGGTCGTGGCGACTTCAAACCGGTGTAGATCGATTCGTCGAAGCGTTGCGCATCGCCCGCCCTGTGCTCTTAAATCACGCGGAAAACGAACGACGTTTACGAGGTGTTTGAGGCCGAAAACGGTCCGGTGCGCTCCCACAGCAACCATCGGCCTTCATCGCAGTCTGCAGCTTCTGGCATGCAGCACGCATTCATGCAGCACTTATTCATGCTGTAACCACCAGATATACGAGCTTCTAAACATGCATTTTTGTGCAATTTCCAGTGGAATTGTATGCCACTTCGCGAGCGCTCACACGCACCCTCCCCGTAACTGATGTGCAGGATTGTCAGCGTCGGTTTAATTACCCAAGTTTGAGGTAAAGATTCGATCTGGCTCATGGTAACATGTGGCCTTGCCAACCGAAATTTTGGAACGGTGCTGCCCAAGGGCGGCGCCAATAAATAATAAACGGACCAACGATAGCTTATCCGAAGTACCCTTCACTACAATGGATGTAACTCGGCTCAAAATGGTCGTGGCGACTTCAAACCGGTGTAGATCGATTCGTCGAAGCGTTGCGCATCGCCCGCCCTGTGCTCTTAAATCACGCGGAAAACGAACGACGTTTACGAGGTGTTTGAGGCCGAAAACGGTCCGGTGCGCTCCCACAGCAACCATCGGCCTGCATCGCAGTCTGCAGCTTCTGGCATGCAGCACGCATTCATGCAGCACTTATTCATGCTGTAACCACCAGATATACGAGCTTCTAAACATGCATTTTTGTGCAATTTCCAGTGGAATTGTATGCCACTTCGCGAGCGCTCACACGCACCCTCCCCGTAACTGATGTGCAGGATTGTCAGCGTCGGTTTAATTACCCAAGTTTGAGGTAAAGATTCGATCTGGCTCATGGTAACATGTGGCCTTGCCAACCGAAATTTTGGAACGGTGCTGCCCAAGGGCGGCGCCAATAAATAATAAACGGACCAACGATAGCTTATCCGAAGTACCCTTCACTACAATGGATGTAACTCGGCTCAAAATGGTCGTGGCGACTTCAAACCGGTGTAGATCGATTCGTCGAAGCGTTGCGCATCGCCCGCCCTGTGCTCTTAAATCACGCGGAAAACGAACGACGTTTACGAGGTGTTTGAGGCCGAAAACGGTCCGGTGCGCTCCCACAGCAACCATCGGCCTGCATCGCAGTCTGCAGCTTCTGGCATGCAGCACGCATTCATGCAGCACTTATTCATGCTGTAACCACCAGATATACGAGCCTCTAAACATGCATTTTTGTGCAATTTCCAGTGGAATTGTATGCCACTTCGCGAGCGCTCACACGCACCCTCCCCGTAACTGATGTGCAGGATTGTCAGCGTCGGTTTAATTACCCAAGTTTGAGGTAAAGATTCGATCTGGCTCATGGTAACATGTGGCCTTGTCAACCGAAATTTTGGAACGGTGCTGCCCAAGGGCGGCGCCAATAAATAATAAACGGACCAACGATAGCTTATCCGAAGTACCCTTCACTACAATGGATGTAACTCGGCTCAAAATGGTCGTGGCGACTTCAAACCGGTGTAGATCGATTCGTCGAAGCGTTGCGCATCGCCCGCCCTGTGCTCTTAAATCACGCGGAAAACGAACGACGTTTACGAGGTGTTTGAGGCCGAAAACGGTCCGGTGCGCTCCCACAGCAACCATCGGCCTGCATCGCAGTCTGCAGCTTCTGGCATGCAGCACGCATTCATGCAGCACTTATTCATGCTGTAACCACCAGATATACGAGCTTCTAAACATGCATTTTTGTGCAATTTCCAGTGGAATTGTATGCCACTTCGCGAGCGCTCACACGCACCCTCCCCGTAACTGATGTGCAGGATTGTCAGCGTCGGTTTAATTACCCAAGTTTGAGGTAAAGATTCGATCTGGCTCATGGTAACATGTGGCCTTGCCAACCGAAATTTTGGAACGGTGCTGCCCAAGGGCGGCGCCAATAAATAATAAACGGACCAACGATAGCTTATCCGAAGTACCCTTCACTACAATGGATGTAACTCGGCTCAAAATGGTCGTGGCGACTTCAAACCGGTGTAGATCGATTCGTCGAAGCGTTGCGCATCGCCCGCCCTGTGCTCTTAAATCACGCGGAAAACGAACGACGTTTACGAGGTGTTTGAGGCCGAAAACGGTCCGGTGCGCTCCCACAGCAACCATCGGCCTGCATCGCAGTCTGCAGCTTCTGGCATGCAGCACGCATTCATGCAGCACTTATTCATGCTGTAACCACCAGATATACGAGCTTCTAAACATGCATTTTTGTGCAATTTCCAGTGGAATTGTATGCCACTTCGCGAGCGCTCACACGCACCCTCCCCGTAACTGATGTGCAGGATTGTCAGCGTCGGTTTAATTACCCAAGTTTGAGGTAAAGATTCGATCTGGCTCATGGTAACATGTGGCCTTGCCAACCGAAATTTTGGAACGGTGCTGCCCAAGGGCGGCGCCAATAAATAATAAACGGACCAACGATAGCTTATCCGAAGTACCCTTCACTACAATGGATGTAACTCGGCTCAAAATGGTCGTGGCGACTTCAAACCGGTGTAGATCGATTCGTCGAAGCGTTGCGCATCGCCCGCCCTGTGCTCTTAAATCACGCGGAAAACGAACGACGTTTACGAGGTGTTTGAGGCCGAAAACGGTCCGGTGCGCTCCCACAGCAACCATCGGCCTGCATCGCAGTCTGCAGCTTCTGGCATGCAGCACGCATTCATGCAGCACTTATTCATGCTGTAACCACCAGATATACGAGCTTCTAAACATGCATTTTTGTGCAATTTCCAGTGGAATTGTATGCCACTTCGCGAGCGCTCACACGCACCCTCCCCGTAACTGATGTGCAGGATTGTCAGCGTCGGTTTAATTACCCAAGTTTGAGGTAAAGATTCGATCTGGCTCATGGTAACATGTGGCCTTGCCAACCGAAATTTTGGAACGGTGCTGCCCAAGGGCGGCGCCAATAAATAATAAACGGACCAACGATAGCTTATCCGAAGTACCCTTCACTACAATGGATGTAACTCGGCTCAAAATGGTCGTGGCGACTTCAAACCGGTGTAGATCGATTCGTCGAAGCGTTGCGCATCGCCCGCCCTGTGCTCTTAAATCACGCGGAAAACGAACGACGTTTACGAGGTGTTTGAGGCCGAAAACGGTCCGGTGCGCTCCCACAGCAACCATCGGCCTGCATCGCAGTCTGCAGCTTCTGGCATGCAGCACGCATTCATGCAGCACTTATTCATGCTGTAACCACCAGATATACGAGCCTCTAAACATGCATTTTTGTGCAATTTCCAGTGGAATTGTATGCCACTTCGCGAGCGCTCACACGCACCCTCCCCGTAACTGATGTGCAGGATTGTCAGCGTCGGTTTAATTACCCAAGTTTGAGGTAAAGATTCGATCTGGCTCATGGTAACATGTGGCCTTGTCAACCGAAATTTTGGAACGGTGCTGCCCAAGGGCGGCGCCAATAAATAATAAACGGACCAACGATAGCTTATCCGAAGTACCCTTCACTACAATGGATGTAACTCGGCTCAAAATGGTCGTGGCGACTTCAAACCGGTGTAGATCGATTCGTCGAAGCGTTGCGCATCGCCCGCCCTGTGCTCTTAAATCACGCGGAAAACGAACGACGTTTACGAGGTGTTTGAGGCCGAAAACGGTCCGGTGCGCTCCCACAGCAACCATCGGCCTGCATCGCAGTCTGCAGCTTCTGGCATGCAGCACTTATTCATGCTGTAACCACCAGATATACGAGCCTCTAAACATGCATTTTTGTGCAATTTCCAGTGGAATTGTATGCCACTTCGCGAGCGCTCACACGCACCCTCCCCGTAACTGATGTGCAGGATTGTCAGCGTCGGTTTAATTACCCAAGTTTGAGGTAAAGATTCGATCTGGCTCATGGTAACATGTGGCCTTGTCAACCGAAATTTTGGAACGGTGCTGCCCAAGGGCGGCGCCAATAAATAATAAACGGACCAACGATAGCTTATCCGAAGTACCCTTCACTACAATGGATGTAACTCGGCTCAAAATGGTCGTGGCGACTTCAAACCGGTGTAGATCGATTCGTCGAAGCGTTGCGCATCGCCCGCCCTGTGCTCTTAAATCACGCGGAAAACGAACGACGTTTACGAGGTGTTTGAGGCCGAAAACGGTCCGGTGCGCTCCCACAGCAACCATCGGCCTGCATCGCAGTCTGCAGCTTCTGGCATGCAGCACGCATTCATGCAGCACTTATTCATGCTGTAACCACCAGATATACGAGCCTCTAAACATGCATTTTTGTGCAATTTCCAGTGGAATTGTATGCCACTTCGCGAGCGCTCACACGCACCCTCCCCGTAACTGATGTGCAGGATTGTCAGCGTCGGTTTAATTACCCAAGTTTGAGGTAAAGATTCGATCTGGCTCATGGTAACATGTGGCCTTGTCAACCGAAATTTTGGAACGGTGCTGCCCAAGGGCGGCGCCAATAAATAATAAACGGACCAACGATAGCTTATCCGAAGTACCCTTCACTACAATGGATGTAACTCGGCTCAAAATGGTCGTGGCGACTTCAAACCGGTGTAGATCGATTCGTCGAAGCGTTGCGCATCGCCCGCCCTGTGCTCTTAAATCACGCGGAAAACGAACGACGTTTACGAGGTGTTTGAGGCCGAAAACGGTCCGGTGCGCTCCCACAGCAACCATCGGCCTGCATCGCAGTCTGCAGCTTCTGGCATGCAGCACGCATTCATGCAGCACTTATTCATGCTGTAACCACCAGATATACGAGCCTCTAAACATGCATTTTTGTGCAATTTCCAGTGGAATTGTATGCCACTTCGCGAGCGCTCACACGCACCCTCCCCGTAACTGATGTGCAGGATTGTCAGCGTCGGTTTAATTACCCAAGTTTGAGGTAAAGATTCGATCTGGCTCATGGTAACATGTGGCCTTGTCAACCGAAATTTTGGAACGGTGCTGCCCAAGGGCGGCGCCAATAAATAATAAACGGACCAACGATAGCTTATCCGAAGTACCCTTCACTACAATGGATGTAACTCGGCTCAAAATGGTCGTGGCGACTTCAAACCGGTGTAGATCGATTCGTCGAAGCGTTGCGCATCGCCCGCCCTGTGCTCTTAAATCACGCGGAAAACGAACGACGTTTACGAGGTGTTTGAGGCCGAAAACGGTCCGGTGCGCTCCCACAGCAACCATCGGCCTGCATCGCAGTCTGCAGCTTCTGGCATGCAGCACTTATTCATGCTGTAACCACCAGATATACGAGCCTCTAAACATGCATTTTTGTGCAATTTCCAGTGGAATTGTATGCCACTTCGCGAGCGCTCACACGCACCCTCCCCGTAACTGATGTGCAGGATTGTCAGCGTCGGTTTAATTACCCAAGTTTGAGGTAAAGATTCGATCTGGCTCATGGTAACATGTGGCCTTGCCAACCGAAATTTTGGAACGGTGCTGCCCAAGGGCGGCGCCAATAAATAATAAACGGACCAACGATAGCTTATCCGAAGTACCCTTCACTACAATGGATGTAACTCGGCTCAAAATGGTCGTGGCGACTTCAAACCGGTGTAGATCGATTCGTCGAAGCGTTGCGCATCGCCCGCCCTGTGCTCTTAAATCACGCGGAAAACGAACGACGTTTACGAGGTGTTTGAGGCCGAAAACGGTCCGGTGCGCTCCCACAGCAACCATCGGCCTGCATCGCAGTCTGCAGCTTCTGGCATGCAGCACGCATTCATGCAGCACTTATTCATGCTGTAACCACCAGATATACGAGCCTCTAAACATGCATTTTTGTGCAATTTCCAGTGGAATTGTATGCCACTTCGCGAGCGCTCACACGCACCCTCCCCGTAACTGATGTGCAGGATTGTCAGCGTCGGTTTAATTACCCAAGTTTGAGGTAAAGATTCGATCTGGCTCATGGTAACATGTGGCCTTGTCAACCGAAATTTTGGAACGGTGCTGCCCAAGGGCGGCGCCAATAAATAATAAACGGACCAACGATAGCTTATCCGAAGTACCCTTCACTACAATGGATGTAACTCGGCTCAAAATGGTCGTGGCGACTTCAAACCGGTGTAGATCGATTCGTCGAAGCGTTGCGCATCGCCCGCCCTGTGCTCTTAAATCACGCGGAAAACGAACGACGTTTACGAGGTGTTTGAGGCCGAAAACGGTCCGGTGCGCTCCCACAGCAACCATCGGCCTGCATCGCAGTCTGCAGCTTCTGGCATGCAGCACGCATTCATGCAGCACTTATTCATGCTGTAACCACCAGATATACGAGCCTCTAAACATGCATTTTTGTGCAATTTCCAGTGGAATTGTATGCCACTTCGCGAGCGCTCACACGCACCCTCCCCGTAACTGATGTGCAGGATTGTCAGCGTCGGTTTAATTACCCAAGTTTGAGGTAAAGATTCGATCTGGCTCATGGTAACATGTGGCCTTGTCAACCGAAATTTTGGAACGGTGCTGCCCAAGGGCGGCGCCAATAAATAATAAACGGACCAACGATAGCTTATCCGAAGTACCCTTCACTACAATGGATGTAACTCGGCTCAAAATGGTCGTGGCGACTTCAAACCGGTGTAGATCGATTCGTCGAAGCGTTGCGCATCGCCCGCCCTGTGCTCTTAAATCACGCGGAAAACGAACGACGTTTACGAGGTGTTTGAGGCCGAAAACGGTCCGGTGCGCTCCCACAGCAACCATCGGCCTGCATCGCAGTCTGCAGCTTCTGGCATGCAGCACGCATTCATGCAGCACTTATTCATGCTGTAACCACCAGATATACGAGCTTCTAAACATGCATTTTTGTGCAATTTCCAGTGGAATTGTATGCCACTTCGCGAGCGCTCACACGCACCCTCCCCGTAACTGATGTGCAGGATTGTCAGCGTCGGTTTAATTACCCAAGTTTGAGGTAAAGATTCGATCTGGCTCATGGTAACATGTGGCCTTGCCAACCGAAATTTTGGAACGGTGCTGCCCAAGGGCGGCGCCAATAAATAATAAACGGACCAACGATAGCTTATCCGAAGTACCCTTCACTACAATGGATGTAACTCGGCTCAAAATGGTCGTGGCGACTTCAAACCGGTGTAGATCGATTCGTCGAAGCGTTGCGCATCGCCCGCCCTGTGCTCTTAAATCACGCGGAAAACGAACGACGTTTACGAGGTGTTTGAGGCCGAAAACGGTCCGGTGCGCTCCCACAGCAACCATCGGCCTGCATCGCAGTCTGCAGCTTCTGGCATGCAGCACGCATTCATGCAGCACTTATTCATGCTGTAACCACCAGATATACGAGCCTCTAAACATGCATTTTTGTGCAATTTCCAGTGGAATTGTATGCCACTTCGCGAGCGCTCACACGCACCCTCCCCGTAACTGATGTGCAGGATTGTCAGCGTCGGTTTAATTACCCAAGTTTGAGGTAAAGATTCGATCTGGCTCATGGTAACATGTGGCCTTGCCAACCGAAATTTTGGAACGGTGCTGCCCAAGGGCGGCGCCAATAAATAATAAACGGACCAACGATAGCTTATCCGAAGTACCCTTCACTACAATGGATGTAACTCGGCTCAAAATGGTCGTGGCGACTTCAAACCGGTGTAGATCGATTCGTCGAAGCGTTGCGCATCGCCCGCCCTGTGCTCTTAAATCACGCGGAAAACGAACGACGTTTACGAGGTGTTTGAGGCCGAAAACGGTCCGGTGCGCTCCCACAGCAACCATCGGCCTGCATCGCAGTCTGCAGCTTCTGGCATGCAGCACGCATTCATGCAGCACTTATTCATGCTGTAACCACCAGATATACGAGCCTCTAAACATGCATTTTTGTGCAATTTCCAGTGGAATTGTATGCCACTTCGCGAGCGCTCACACGCACCCTCCCCGTAACTGATGTGCAGGATTGTCAGCGTCGGTTTAATTACCCAAGTTTGAGGTAAAGATTCGATCTGGCTCATGGTAACATGTGGCCTTGCCAACCGAAATTTTGGAACGGTGCTGCCCAAGGGCGGCGCCAATAAATAATAAACGGACCAACGATAGCTTATCCGAAGTACCCTTCACTACAATGGATGTAACTCGGCTCAAAATGGTCGTGGCGACTTCAAACCGGTGTAGATCGATTCGTCGAAGCGTTGCGCATCGCCCGCCCTGTGCTCTTAAATCACGCGGAAAACGAACGACGTTTACGAGGTGTTTGAGGCCGAAAACGGTCCGGTGCGCTCCCACAGCAACCATCGGCCTGCATCGCAGTCTGCAGCTTCTGGCATGCAGCACGCATTCATGCAGCACTTATTCATGCTGTAACCACCAGATATACGAGCCTCTAAACATGCATTTTTGTGCAATTTCCAGTGGAATTGTATGCCACTTCGCGAGCGCTCACACGCACCCTCCCCGTAACTGATGTGCAGGATTGTCAGCGTCGGTTTAATTACCCAAGTTTGAGGTAAAGATTCGATCTGGCTCATGGTAACATGTGGCCTTGTCAACCGAAATTTTGGAACGGTGCTGCCCAAGGGCGGCGCCAATAAATAATAAACGGACCAACGATAGCTTATCCGAAGTACCCTTCACTACAATGGATGTAACTCGGCTCAAAATGGTCGTGGCGACTTCAAACCGGTGTAGATCGATTCGTCGAAGCGTTGCGCATCGCCCGCCCTGTGCTCTTAAATCACGCGGAAAACGAACGACGTTTACGAGGTGTTTGAGGCCGAAAACGGTCCGGTGCGCTCCCACAGCAACCATCGGCCTGCATCGCAGTCTGCAGCTTCTGGCATGCAGCACGCATTCATGCAGCACTTATTCATGCTGTAACCACCAGATATACGAGCCTCTAAACATGCATTTTTGTGCAATTTCCAGTGGAATTGTATGCCACTTCGCGAGCGCTCACACGCACCCTCCCCGTAACTGATGTGCAGGATTGTCAGCGTCGGTTTAATTACCCAAGTTTGAGGTAAAGATTCGATCTGGCTCATGGTAACATGTGGCCTTGCCAACCGAAATTTTGGAACGGTGCTGCCCAAGGGCGGCGCCAATAAATAATAAACGGACCAACGATAGCTTATCCGAAGTACCCTTCACTACAATGGATGTAACTCGGCTCAAAATGGTCGTGGCGACTTCAAACCGGTGTAGATCGATTCGTCGAAGCGTTGCGCATCGCCCGCCCTGTGCTCTTAAATCACGCGGAAAACGAACGACGTTTACGAGGTGTTTGAGGCCGAAAACGGTCCGGTGCGCTCCCACAGCAACCATCGGCCTGCATCGCAGTCTGCAGCTTCTGGCATGCAGCACTTATTCATGCTGTAACCACCAGATATACGAGCCTCTAAACATGCATTTTTGTGCAATTTCCAGTGGAATTGTATGCCACTTCGCGAGCGCTCACACGCACCCTCCCCGTAACTGATGTGCAGGATTGTCAGCGTCGGTTTAATTACCCAAGTTTGAGGTAAAGATTCGATCTGGCTCATGGTAACATGTGGCCTTGCCAACCGAAATTTTGGAACGGTGCTGCCCAAGGGCGGCGCCAATAAATAATAAACGGACCAACGATAGCTTATCCGAAGTACCCTTCACTACAATGGATGTAACTCGGCTCAAAATGGTCGTGGCGACTTCAAACCGGTGTAGATCGATTCGTCGAAGCGTTGCGCATCGCCCGCCCTGTGCTCTTAAATCACGCGGAAAACGAACGACGTTTACGAGGTGTTTGAGGCCGAAAACGGTCCGGTGCGCTCCCACAGCAACCATCGGCCTGCATCGCAGTCTGCAGCTTCTGGCATGCAGCACGCATTCATGCAGCACTTATTCATGCTGTAACCACCAGATATACGAGCCTCTAAACATGCATTTTTGTGCAATTTCCAGTGGAATTGTATGCCACTTCGCGAGCGCTCACACGCACCCTCCCCGTAACTGATGTGCAGGATTGTCAGCGTCGGTTTAATTACCCAAGTTTGAGGTAAAGATTCGATCTGGCTCATGGTAACATGTGGCCTTGTCAACCGAAATTTTGGAACGGTGCTGCCCAAGGGCGGCGCCAATAAATAATAAACGGACCAACGATAGCTTATCCGAAGTACCCTTCACTACAATGGATGTAACTCGGCTCAAAATGGTCGTGGCGACTTCAAACCGGTGTAGATCGATTCGTCGAAGCGTTGCGCATCGCCCGCCCTGTGCTCTTAAATCACGCGGAAAACGAACGACGTTTACGA
The DNA here is from genome assembly GCA_000180635.4 of Pristionchus pacificus. Taxonomy (NCBI): domain Eukaryota; kingdom Metazoa; phylum Nematoda; class Chromadorea; order Rhabditida; family Neodiplogasteridae; genus Pristionchus; species Pristionchus pacificus. The sequence continues at coordinate 129,643 of CM026578.1, read as the reverse complement.
GGTGTTTGAGGCCGAAAACGGTCCGGTGCGCTCCCACAGCAACCATCGGCCTGCATCGCAGTCTGCAGCTTCTGGCATGCAGCACTTATTCATGCTGTAACCACCAGATATACGAGCCTCTAAACATGCATTTTTGTGCAATTTCCAGTGGAATTGTATGCCACTTCGCGAGCGCTCACACGCACCCTCCCCGTAACTGATGTGCAGGATTGTCAGCGTCGGTTTAATTACCCAAGTTTGAGGTAAAGATTCGATCTGGCTCATGGTAACATGTGGCCTTGCCAACCGAAATTTTGGAACGGTGCTGCCCAAGGGCGGCGCCAATAAATAATAAACGGACCAACGATAGCTTATCCGAAGTACCCTTCACTACAATGGATGTAACTCGGCTCAAAATGGTCGTGGCGACTTCAAACCGGTGTAGATCGATTCGTCGAAGCGTTGCGCATCGCCCGCCCTGTGCTCTTAAATCACGCGGAAAACGAACGACGTTTACGAGGTGTTTGAGGCCGAAAACGGTCCGGTGCGCTCCCACAGCAACCATCGGCCTGCATCGCAGTCTGCAGCTTCTGGCATGCAGCACGCATTCATGCAGCACTTATTCATGCTGTAACCACCAGATATACGAGCCTCTAAACATGCATTTTTGTGCAATTTCCAGTGGAATTGTATGCCACTTCGCGAGCGCTCACACGCACCCTCCCCGTAACTGATGTGCAGGATTGTCAGCGTCGGTTTAATTACCCAAGTTTGAGGTAAAGATTCGATCTGGCTCATGGTAACATGTGGCCTTGTCAACCGAAATTTTGGAACGGTGCTGCCCAAGGGCGGCGCCAATAAATAATAAACGGACCAACGATAGCTTATCCGAAGTACCCTTCACTACAATGGATGTAACTCGGCTCAAAATGGTCGTGGCGACTTCAAACCGGTGTAGATCGATTCGTCGAAGCGTTGCGCATCGCCCGCCCTGTGCTCTTAAATCACGCGGAAAACGAACGACGTTTACGAGGTGTTTGAGGCCGAAAACGGTCCGGTGCGCTCCCACAGCAACCATCGGCCTGCATCGCAGTCTGCAGCTTCTGGCATGCAGCACGCATTCATGCAGCACTTATTCATGCTGTAACCACCAGATATACGAGCCTCTAAACATGCATTTTTGTGCAATTTCCAGTGGAATTGTATGCCACTTCGCGAGCGCTCACACGCACCCTCCCCGTAACTGATGTGCAGGATTGTCAGCGTCGGTTTAATTACCCAAGTTTGAGGTAAAGATTCGATCTGGCTCATGGTAACATGTGGCCTTGTCAACCGAAATTTTGGAACGGTGCTGCCCAAGGGCGGCGCCAATAAATAATAAACGGACCAACGATAGCTTATCCGAAGTACCCTTCACTACAATGGATGTAACTCGGCTCAAAATGGTCGTGGCGACTTCAAACCGGTGTAGATCGATTCGTCGAAGCGTTGCGCATCGCCCGCCCTGTGCTCTTAAATCACGCGGAAAACGAACGACGTTTACGAGGTGTTTGAGGCCGAAAACGGTCCGGTGCGCTCCCACAGCAACCATCGGCCTGCATCGCAGTCTGCAGCTTCTGGCATGCAGCACGCATTCATGCAGCACTTATTCATGCTGTAACCACCAGATATACGAGCCTCTAAACATGCATTTTTGTGCAATTTCCAGTGGAATTGTATGCCACTTCGCGAGCGCTCACACGCACCCTCCCCGTAACTGATGTGCAGGATTGTCAGCGTCGGTTTAATTACCCAAGTTTGAGGTAAAGATTCGATCTGGCTCATGGTAACATGTGGCCTTGTCAACCGAAATTTTGGAACGGTGCTGCCCAAGGGCGGCGCCAATAAATAATAAACGGACCAACGATAGCTTATCCGAAGTACCCTTCACTACAATGGATGTAACTCGGCTCAAAATGGTCGTGGCGACTTCAAACCGGTGTAGATCGATTCGTCGAAGCGTTGCGCATCGCCCGCCCTGTGCTCTTAAATCACGCGGAAAACGAACGACGTTTACGAGGTGTTTGAGGCCGAAAACGGTCCGGTGCGCTCCCACAGCAACCATCGGCCTGCATCGCAGTCTGCAGCTTCTGGCATGCAGCACGCATTCATGCAGCACTTATTCATGCTGTAACCACCAGATATACGAGCCTCTAAACATGCATTTTTGTGCAATTTCCAGTGGAATTGTATGCCACTTCGCGAGCGCTCACACGCACCCTCCCCGTAACTGATGTGCAGGATTGTCAGCGTCGGTTTAATTACCCAAGTTTGAGGTAAAGATTCGATCTGGCTCATGGTAACATGTGGCCTTGCCAACCGAAATTTTGGAACGGTGCTGCCCAAGGGCGGCGCCAATAAATAATAAACGGACCAACGATAGCTTATCCGAAGTACCCTTCACTACAATGGATGTAACTCGGCTCAAAATGGTCGTGGCGACTTCAAACCGGTGTAGATCGATTCGTCGAAGCGTTGCGCATCGCCCGCCCTGTGCTCTTAAATCACGCGGAAAACGAACGACGTTTACGAGGTGTTTGAGGCCGAAAACGGTCCGGTGCGCTCCCACAGCAACCATCGGCCTGCATCGCAGTCTGCAGCTTCTGGCATGCAGCACGCATTCATGCAGCACTTATTCATGCTGTAACCACCAGATATACGAGCCTCTAAACATGCATTTTTGTGCAATTTCCAGTGGAATTGTATGCCACTTCGCGAGCGCTCACACGCACCCTCCCCGTAACTGATGTGCAGGATTGTCAGCGTCGGTTTAATTACCCAAGTTTGAGGTAAAGATTCGATCTGGCTCATGGTAACATGTGGCCTTGTCAACCGAAATTTTGGAACGGTGCTGCCCAAGGGCGGCGCCAATAAATAATAAACGGACCAACGATAGCTTATCCGAAGTACCCTTCACTACAATGGATGTAACTCGGCTCAAAATGGTCGTGGCGACTTCAAACCGGTGTAGATCGATTCGTCGAAGCGTTGCGCATCGCCCGCCCTGTGCTCTTAAATCACGCGGAAAACGAACGACGTTTACGAGGTGTTTGAGGCCGAAAACGGTCCGGTGCGCTCCCACAGCAACCATCGGCCTGCATCGCAGTCTGCAGCTTCTGGCATGCAGCACGCATTCATGCAGCACTTATTCATGCTGTAACCACCAGATATACGAGCCTCTAAACATGCATTTTTGTGCAATTTCCAGTGGAATTGTATGCCACTTCGCGAGCGCTCACACGCACCCTCCCCGTAACTGATGTGCAGGATTGTCAGCGTCGGTTTAATTACCCAAGTTTGAGGTAAAGATTCGATCTGGCTCATGGTAACATGTGGCCTTGTCAACCGAAATTTTGGAACGGTGCTGCCCAAGGGCGGCGCCAATAAATAATAAACGGACCAACGATAGCTTATCCGAAGTACCCTTCACTACAATGGATGTAACTCGGCTCAAAATGGTCGTGGCGACTTCAAACCGGTGTAGATCGATTCGTCGAAGCGTTGCGCATCGCCCGCCCTGTGCTCTTAAATCACGCGGAAAACGAACGACGTTTACGAGGTGTTTGAGGCCGAAAACGGTCCGGTGCGCTCCCACAGCAACCATCGGCCTGCATCGCAGTCTGCAGCTTCTGGCATGCAGCACTTATTCATGCTGTAACCACCAGATATACGAGCCTCTAAACATGCATTTTTGTGCAATTTCCAGTGGAATTGTATGCCACTTCGCGAGCGCTCACACGCACCCTCCCCGTAACTGATGTGCAGGATTGTCAGCGTCGGTTTAATTACCCAAGTTTGAGGTAAAGATTCGATCTGGCTCATGGTAACATGTGGCCTTGCCAACCGAAATTTTGGAACGGTGCTGCCCAAGGGCGGCGCCAATAAATAATAAACGGACCAACGATAGCTTATCCGAAGTACCCTTCACTACAATGGATGTAACTCGGCTCAAAATGGTCGTGGCGACTTCAAACCGGTGTAGATCGATTCGTCGAAGCGTTGCGCATCGCCCGCCCTGTGCTCTTAAATCACGCGGAAAACGAACGACGTTTACGAGGTGTTTGAGGCCGAAAACGGTCCGGTGCGCTCCCACAGCAACCATCGGCCTGCATCGCAGTCTGCAGCTTCTGGCATGCAGCACGCATTCATGCAGCACTTATTCATGCTGTAACCACCAGATATACGAGCCTCTAAACATGCATTTTTGTGCAATTTCCAGTGGAATTGTATGCCACTTCGCGAGCGCTCACACGCACCCTCCCCGTAACTGATGTGCAGGATTGTCAGCGTCGGTTTAATTACCCAAGTTTGAGGTAAAGATTCGATCTGGCTCATGGTAACATGTGGCCTTGTCAACCGAAATTTTGGAACGGTGCTGCCCAAGGGCGGCGCCAATAAATAATAAACGGACCAACGATAGCTTATCCGAAGTACCCTTCACTACAATGGATGTAACTCGGCTCAAAATGGTCGTGGCGACTTCAAACCGGTGTAGATCGATTCGTCGAAGCGTTGCGCATCGCCCGCCCTGTGCTCTTAAATCACGCGGAAAACGAACGACGTTTACGAGGTGTTTGAGGCCGAAAACGGTCCGGTGCGCTCCCACAGCAACCATCGGCCTGCATCGCAGTCTGCAGCTTCTGGCATGCAGCACGCATATGCAGCACTTATTCATGCTGTAACCACCAGATATACGAGCCTCTAAACATGCATTTTTGTGCAATTTCCAGTGGAATTGTATGCCACTTCGCGAGCGCTCACACGCACCCTCCCCGTAACTGATGTGCAGGATTGTCAGCGTCGGTTTAATTACCCAAGTTTGAGGTAAAGATTCGATCTGGCTCATGGTAACATGTGGCCTTGCCAACCGAAATTTTGGAACGGTGCTGCCCAAGGGCGGCGCCAATAAATAATAAACGGACCAACGATAGCTTATCCGAAGTACCCTTCACTACAATGGATGTAACTCGGCTCAAAATGGTCGTGGCGACTTCAAACCGGTGTAGATCGATTCGTCGAAGCGTTGCGCATCGCCCGCCCTGTGCTCTTAAATCACGCGGAAAACGAACGACGTTTACGAGGTGTTTGAGGCCGAAAACGGTCCGGTGCGCTCCCACAGCAACCATCGGCCTGCATCGCAGTCTGCAGCTTCTGGCATGCAGCACGCATTCATGCAGCACTTATTCATGCTGTAACCACCAGATATACGAGCCTCTAAACATGCATTTTTGTGCAATTTCCAGTGGAATTGTATGCCACTTCGCGAGCGCTCACACGCACCCTCCCCGTAACTGATGTGCAGGATTGTCAGCGTCGGTTTAATTACCCAAGTTTGAGGTAAAGATTCGATCTGGCTCATGGTAACATGTGGCCTTGTCAACCGAAATTTTGGAACGGTGCTGCCCAAGGGCGGCGCCAATAAATAATAAACGGACCAACGATAGCTTATCCGAAGTACCCTTCACTACAATGGATGTAACTCGGCTCAAAATGGTCGTGGCGACTTCAAACCGGTGTAGATCGATTCGTCGAAGCGTTGCGCATCGCCCGCCCTGTGCTCTTAAATCACGCGGAAAACGAACGACGTTTACGAGGTGTTTGAGGCCGAAAACGGTCCGGTGCGCTCCCACAGCAACCATCGGCCTGCATCGCAGTCTGCAGCTTCTGGCATGCAGCACGCATTCATGCAGCACTTATTCATGCTGTAACCACCAGATATACGAGCCTCTAAACATGCATTTTTGTGCAATTTCCAGTGGAATTGTATGCCACTTCGCGAGCGCTCACACGCACCCTCCCCGTAACTGATGTGCAGGATTGTCAGCGTCGGTTTAATTACCCAAGTTTGAGGTAAAGATTCGATCTGGCTCATGGTAACATGTGGCCTTGTCAACCGAAATTTTGGAACGGTGCTGCCCAAGGGCGGCGCCAATAAATAATAAACGGACCAACGATAGCTTATCCGAAGTACCCTTCACTACAATGGATGTAACTCGGCTCAAAATGGTCGTGGCGACTTCAAACCGGTGTAGATCGATTCGTCGAAGCGTTGCGCATCGCCCGCCCTGTGCTCTTAAATCACGCGGAAAACGAACGACGTTTACGAGGTGTTTGAGGCCGAAAACGGTCCGGTGCGCTCCCACAGCAACCATCGGCCTGCATCGCAGTCTGCAGCTTCTGGCATGCAGCACGCATTCATGCAGCACTTATTCATGCTGTAACCACCAGATATACGAGCCTCTAAACATGCATTTTTGTGCAATTTCCAGTGGAATTGTATGCCACTTCGCGAGCGCTCACACGCACCCTCCCCGTAACTGATGTGCAGGATTGTCAGCGTCGGTTTAATTACCCAAGTTTGAGGTAAAGATTCGATCTGGCTCATGGTAACATGTGGCCTTGTCAACCGAAATTTTGGAACGGTGCTGCCCAAGGGCGGCGCCAATAAATAATAAACGGACCAACGATAGCTTATCCGAAGTACCCTTCACTACAATGGATGTAACTCGGCTCAAAATGGTCGTGGCGACTTCAAACCGGTGTAGATCGATTCGTCGAAGCGTTGCGCATCGCCCGCCCTGTGCTCTTAAATCACGCGGAAAACGAACGACGTTTACGAGGTGTTTGAGGCCGAAAACGGTCCGGTGCGCTCCCACAGCAACCATCGGCCTGCATCGCAGTCTGCAGCTTCTGGCATGCAGCACTTATTCATGCTGTAACCACCAGATATACGAGCCTCTAAACATGCATTTTTGTGCAATTTCCAGTGGAATTGTATGCCACTTCGCGAGCGCTCACACGCACCCTCCCCGTAACTGATGTGCAGGATTGTCAGCGTCGGTTTAATTACCCAAGTTTGAGGTAAAGATTCGATCTGGCTCATGGTAACATGTGGCCTTGCCAACCGAAATTTTGGAACGGTGCTGCCCAAGGGCGGCGCCAATAAATAATAAACGGACCAACGATAGCTTATCCGAAGTACCCTTCACTACAATGGATGTAACTCGGCTCAAAATGGTCGTGGCGACTTCAAACCGGTGTAGATCGATTCGTCGAAGCGTTGCGCATCGCCCGCCCTGTGCTCTTAAATCACGCGGAAAACGAACGACGTTTACGAGGTGTTTGAGGCCGAAAACGGTCCGGTGCGCTCCCACAGCAACCATCGGCCTGCATCGCAGTCTGCAGCTTCTGGCATGCAGCACGCATTCATGCAGCACTTATTCATGCTGTAACCACCAGATATACGAGCCTCTAAACATGCATTTTTGTGCAATTTCCAGTGGAATTGTATGCCACTTCGCGAGCGCTCACACGCACCCTCCCCGTAACTGATGTGCAGGATTGTCAGCGTCGGTTTAATTACCCAAGTTTGAGGTAAAGATTCGATCTGGCTCATGGTAACATGTGGCCTTGTCAACCGAAATTTTGGAACGGTGCTGCCCAAGGGCGGCGCCAATAAATAATAAACGGACCAACGATAGCTTATCCGAAGTACCCTTCACTACAATGGATGTAACTCGGCTCAAAATGGTCGTGGCGACTTCAAACCGGTGTAGATCGATTCGTCGAAGCGTTGCGCATCGCCCGCCCTGTGCTCTTAAATCACGCGGAAAACGAACGACGTTTACGAGGTGTTTGAGGCCGAAAACGGTCCGGTGCGCTCCCACAGCAACCATCGGCCTGCATCGCAGTCTGCAGCTTCTGGCATGCAGCATCATGCAGCACTTATTCATGCTGTAACCACCAGATATACGAGCCTCTAAACATGCATTTTTGTGCAATTTCCAGTGGAATTGTATGCCACTTCGCGAGCGCTCACACGCACCCTCCCCGTAACTGATGTGCAGGATTGTCAGCGTCGGTTTAATTACCCAAGTTTGAGGTAAAGATTCGATCTGGCTCATGGTAACATGTGGCCTTGCCAACCGAAATTTTGGAACGGTGCTGCCCAAGGGCGGCGCCAATAAATAATAAACGGACCAACGATAGCTTATCCGAAGTACCCTTCACTACAATGGATGTAACTCGGCTCAAAATGGTCGTGGCGACTTCAAACCGGTGTAGATCGATTCGTCGAAGCGTTGCGCATCGCCCGCCCTGTGCTCTTAAATCACGCGGAAAACGAACGACGTTTACGAGGTGTTTGAGGCCGAAAACGGTCCGGTGCGCTCCCACAGCAACCATCGGCCTGCATCGCAGTCTGCAGCTTCTGGCATGCAGCACTTATTCATGCTGTAACCACCAGATATACGAGCCTCTAAACATGCATTTTTGTGCAATTTCCAGTGGAATTGTATGCCACTTCGCGAGCGCTCACACGCACCCTCCCCGTAACTGATGTGCAGGATTGTCAGCGTCGGTTTAATTACCCAAGTTTGAGGTAAAGATTCGATCTGGCTCATGGTAACATGTGGCCTTGCCAACCGAAATTTTGGAACGGTGCTGCCCAAGGGCGGCGCCAATAAATAATAAACGGACCAACGATAGCTTATCCGAAGTACCCTTCACTACAATGGATGTAACTCGGCTCAAAATGGTCGTGGCGACTTCAAACCGGTGTAGATCGATTCGTCGAAGCGTTGCGCATCGCCCGCCCTGTGCTCTTAAATCACGCGGAAAACGAACGACGTTTACGAGGTGTTTGAGGCCGAAAACGGTCCGGTGCGCTCCCACAGCAACCATCGGCCTGCATCGCAGTCTGCAGCTTCTGGCATGCAGCACGCATTCATGCAGCACTTATTCATGCTGTAACCACCAGATATACGAGCCTCTAAACATGCATTTTTGTGCAATTTCCAGTGGAATTGTATGCCACTTCGCGAGCGCTCACACGCACCCTCCCCGTAACTGATGTGCAGGATTGTCAGCGTCGGTTTAATTACCCAAGTTTGAGGTAAAGATTCGATCTGGCTCATGGTAACATGTGGCCTTGTCAACCGAAATTTTGGAACGGTGCTGCCCAAGGGCGGCGCCAATAAATAATAAACGGACCAACGATAGCTTATCCGAAGTACCCTTCACTACAATGGATGTAACTCGGCTCAAAATGGTCGTGGCGACTTCAAACCGGTGTAGATCGATTCGTCGAAGCGTTGCGCATCGCCCGCCCTGTGCTCTTAAATCACGCGGAAAACGAACGACGTTTACGAGGTGTTTGAGGCCGAAAACGGTCCGGTGCGCTCCCACAGCAACCATCGGCCTGCATCGCAGTCTGCAGCTTCTGGCATGCAGCACCATTATGCACTTCATGCTGTAACCACCAGATATACGAGCCTCTAAACATGCATTTTTGTGCAATTTCCAGTGGAATTGTATGCCACTTCGCGAGCGCTCACACGCACCCTCCCCGTAACTGATGTGCAGGATTGTCAGCGTCGGTTTAATTACCCAAGTTTGAGGTAAAGATTCGATCTGGCTCATGGTAACATGTGGCCTTGTCAACCGAAATTTTGGAACGGTGCTGCCCAAGGGCGGCGCCAATAAATAATAAACGGACCAACGATAGCTTATCCGAAGTACCCTTCACTACAATGGATGTAACTCGGCTCAAAATGGTCGTGGCGACTTCAAACCGGTGTAGATCGATTCGTCGAAGCGTTGCGCATCGCCCGCCCTGTGCTCTTAAATCACGCGGAAAACGAACGACGTTTACGAGGTGTTTGAGGCCGAAAACGGTCCGGTGCGCTCCCACAGCAACCATCGGCCTGCATCGCAGTCTGCAGCTTCTGGCATGCAGCACTTATTCATGCTGTAACCACCAGATATACGAGCCTCTAAACATGCATTTTTGTGCAATTTCCAGTGGAATTGTATGCCACTTCGCGAGCGCTCACACGCACCCTCCCCGTAACTGATGTGCAGGATTGTCAGCGTCGGTTTAATTACCCAAGTTTGAGGTAAAGATTCGATCTGGCTCATGGTAACATGTGGCCTTGCCAACCGAAATTTTGGAACGGTGCTGCCCAAGGGCGGCGCCAATAAATAATAAACGGACCAACGATAGCTTATCCGAAGTACCCTTCACTACAATGGATGTAACTCGGCTCAAAATGGTCGTGGCGACTTCAAACCGGTGTAGATCGATTCGTCGAAGCGTTGCGCATCGCCCGCCCTGTGCTCTTAAATCACGCGGAAAACGAACGACGTTTACGAGGTGTTTGAGGCCGAAAACGGTCCGGTGCGCTCCCACAGCAACCATCGGCCTGCATCGCAGTCTGCAGCTTCTGGCATGCAGCACTTATTCATGCTGTAACCACCAGATATACGAGCCTCTAAACATGCATTTTTGTGCAATTTCCAGTGGAATTGTATGCCACTTCGCGAGCGCTCACACGCACCCTCCCCGTAACTGATGTGCAGGATTGTCAGCGTCGGTTTAATTACCCAAGTTTGAGGTAAAGATTCGATCTGGCTCATGGTAACATGTGGCCTTGCCAACCGAAATTTTGGAACGGTGCTGCCCAAGGGCGGCGCCAATAAATAATAAACGGACCAACGATAGCTTATCCGAAGTACCCTTCACTACAATGGATGTAACTCGGCTCAAAATGGTCGTGGCGACTTCAAACCGGTGTAGATCGATTCGTCGAAGCGTTGCGCATCGCCCGCCCTGTGCTCTTAAATCACGCGGAAAACGAACGACGTTTACGAGGTGTTTGAGGCCGAAAACGGTCCGGTGCGCTCCCACAGCAACCATCGGCCTGCATCGCAGTCTGCAGCTTCTGGCATGCAGCACTTATTCATGCTGTAACCACCAGATATACGAGCCTCTAAACATGCATTTTTGTGCAATTTCCAGTGGAATTGTATGCCACTTCGCGAGCGCTCACACGCACCCTCCCCGTAACTGATGTGCAGGATTGTCAGCGTCGGTTTAATTACCCAAGTTTGAGGTAAAGATTCGATCTGGCTCATGGTAACATGTGGCCTTGCCAACCGAAATTTTGGAACGGTGCTGCCCAAGGGCGGCGCCAATAAATAATAAACGGACCAACGATAGCTTATCCGAAGTACCCTTCACTACAATGGATGTAACTCGGCTCAAAATGGTCGTGGCGACTTCAAACCGGTGTAGATCGATTCGTCGAAGCGTTGCGCATCGCCCGCCCTGTGCTCTTAAATCACGCGGAAAACGAACGACGTTTACGAGGTGTTTGAGGCCGAAAACGGTCCGGTGCGCTCCCACAGCAACCATCGGCCTGCATCGCAGTCTGCAGCTTCTGGCATGCAGCACTTATTCATGCTGTAACCACCAGATATACGAGCCTCTAAACATGCATTTTTGTGCAATTTCCAGTGGAATTGTATGCCACTTCGCGAGCGCTCACACGCACCCTCCCCGTAACTGATGTGCAGGATTGTCAGCGTCGGTTTAATTACCCAAGTTTGAGGTAAAGATTCGATCTGGCTCATGGTAACATGTGGCCTTGCCAACCGAAATTTTGGAACGGTGCTGCCCAAGGGCGGCGCCAATAAATAATAAACGGACCAACGATAGCTTATCCGAAGTACCCTTCACTACAATGGATGTAACTCGGCTCAAAATGGTCGTGGCGACTTCAAACCGGTGTAGATCGATTCGTCGAAGCGTTGCGCATCGCCCGCCCTGTGCTCTTAAATCACGCGGAAAACGAACGACGTTTACGAGGTGTTTGAGGCCGAAAACGGTCCGGTGCGCTCCCACAGCAACCATCGGCCTGCATCGCAGTCTGCAGCTTCTGGCATGCAGCACTTATTCATGCTGTAACCACCAGATATACGAGCCTCTAAACATGCATTTTTGTGCAATTTCCAGTGGAATTGTATGCCACTTCGCGAGCGCTCACACGCACCCTCCCCGTAACTGATGTGCAGGATTGTCAGCGTCGGTTTAATTACCCAAGTTTGAGGTAAAGATTCGATCTGGCTCATGGTAACATGTGGCCTTGTCCAACCGAAATTTTGGAACGGTGCTGCCCAAGGGCGGCGCCAATAAATAATAAACGGACCAACGATAGCTTATCCGAAGTACCCTTCACTACAATGGATGTAACTCGGCTCAAAATGGTCGTGGCGACTTCAAACCGGTGTAGATCGATTCGTCGAAGCGTTGCGCATCGCCCGCCCTGTGCTCTTAAATCACGCGGAAAACGAACGACGTTTACGAGGTGTTTGAGGCCGAAAACGGTCCGGTGCGCTCCCACAGCAACCATCGGCCTGCATCGCAGTCTGCAGCTTCTGGCATGCAGCACTTATTCATGCTGTAACCACCAGATATACGAGCCTCTAAACATGCATTTTTGTGCAATTTCCAGTGGAATTGTATGCCACTTCGCGAGCGCTCACACGCACCCTCCCCGTAACTGATGTGCAGGATTGTCAGCGTCGGTTTAATTACCCAAGTTTGAGGTAAAGATTCGATCTGGCTCATGGTAACATGTGGCCTTGTCAACCGAAATTTTGGAACGGTGCTGCCCAAGGGCGGCGCCAATAAATAATAAACGGACCAACGATAGCTTATCCGAAGTACCCTTCACTACAATGGATGTAACTCGGCTCAAAATGGTCGTGGCGACTTCAAACCGGTGTAGATCGATTCGTCGAAGCGTTGCGCATCGCCCGCCCTGTGCTCTTAAATCACGCGGAAAACGAACGACGTTTACGAGGTGTTTGAGGCCGAAAACGGTCCGGTGCGCTCCCACAGCAACCATCGGCCTGCATCGCAGTCTGCAGCTTCTGGCATGCAGCACTTATTCATGCTGTAACCACCAGATATACGAGCCTCTAAACATGCATTTTTGTGCAATTTCCAGTGGAATTGTATGCCACTTCGCGAGCGCTCACACGCACCCTCCCCGTAACTGATGTGCAGGATTGTCAGCGTCGGTTTAATTACCCAAGTTTGAGGTAAAGATTCGATCTGGCTCATGGTAACATGTGGCCTTGCCAACCGAAATTTTGGAACGGTGCTGCCCAAGGGCGGCGCCAATAAATAATAAACGGACCAACGATAGCTTATCCGAAGTACCCTTCACTACAATGGATGTAACTCGGCTCAAAATGGTCGTGGCGACTTCAAACCGGTGTAGATCGATTCGTCGAAGCGTTGCGCATCGCCCGCCCTGTGCTCTTAAATCACGCGGAAAACGAACGACGTTTACGAGGTGTTTGAGGCCGAAAACGGTCCGGTGCGCTCCCACAGCAACCATCGGCCTGCATCGCAGTCTGCAGCTTCTGGCATGCAGCACTTATTCATGCTGTAACCACCAGATATACGAGCCTCTAAACATGCATTTTTGTGCAATTTCCAGTGGAATTGTATGCCACTTCGCGAGCGCTCACACGCACCCTCCCCGTAACTGATGTGCAGGATTGTCAGCGTCGGTTTAATTACCCAAGTTTGAGGTAAAGATTCGATCTGGCTCATGGTAACATGTGGCCTTGCCAACCGAAATTTTGGAACGGTGCTGCCCAAGGGCGGCGCCAATAAATAATAAACGGACCAACGATAGCTTATCCGAAGTACCCTTCACTACAATGGATGTAACTCGGCTCAAAATGGTCGTGGCGACTTCAAACCGGTGTAGATCGATTCGTCGAAGCGTTGCGCATCGCCCGCCCTGTGCTCTTAAATCACGCGGAAAACGAACGACGTTTACGAGGTGTTTGAGGCCGAAAACGGTCCGGTGCGCTCCCACAGCAACCATCGGCCTGCATCGCAGTCTGCAGCTTCTGGCATGCAGCACTTATTCATGCTGTAACCACCAGATATACGAGCCTCTAAACATGCATTTTTGTGCAATTTCCAGTGGAATTGTATGCCACTTCGCGAGCGCTCACACGCACCCTCCCCGTAACTGATGTGCAGGATTGTCAGCGTCGGTTTAATTACCCAAGTTTGAGGTAAAGATTCGATCTGGCTCATGGTAACATGTGGCCTTGCCAACCGAAATTTTGGAACGGTGCTGCCCAAGGGCGGCGCCAATAAATAATAAACGGACCAACGATAGCTTATCCGAAGTACCCTTCACTACAATGGATGTAACTCGGCTCAAAATGGTCGTGGCGACTTCAAACCGGTGTAGATCGATTCGTCGAAGCGTTGCGCATCGCCCGCCCTGTGCTCTTAAATCACGCGGAAAACGAACGACGTTTACGAGGTGTTTGAGGCCGAAAACGGTCCGGTGCGCTCCCACAGCAACCATCGGCCTGCATCGCAGTCTGCAGCTTCTGGCATGCAGCACTTATTCATGCTGTAACCACCAGATATACGAGCCTCTAAACATGCATTTTTGTGCAATTTCCAGTGGAATTGTATGCCACTTCGCGAGCGCTCACACGCACCCTCCCCGTAACTGATGTGCAGGATTGTCAGCGTCGGTTTAATTACCCAAGTTTGAGGTAAAGATTCGATCTGGCTCATGGTAACATGTGGCCTTGCCAACCGAAATTTTGGAACGGTGCTGCCCAAGGGCGGCGCCAATAAATAATAAACGGACCAACGATAGCTTATCCGAAGTACCCTTCACTACAATGGATGTAACTCGGCTCAAAATGGTCGTGGCGACTTCAAACCGGTGTAGATCGATTCGTCGAAGCGTTGCGCATCGCCCGCCCTGTGCTCTTAAATCACGCGGAAAACGAACGACGTTTACGAGGTGTTTGAGGCCGAAAACGGTCCGGTGCGCTCCCACAGCAACCATCGGCCTGCATCGCAGTCTGCAGCTTCTGGCATGCAGCACTTATTCATGCTGTAACCACCAGATATACGAGCCTCTAAACATGCATTTTTGTGCAATTTCCAGTGGAATTGTATGCCACTTCGCGAGCGCTCACACGCACCCTCCCCGTAACTGATGTGCAGGATTGTCAGCGTCGGTTTAATTACCCAAGTTTGAGGTAAAGATTCGATCTGGCTCATGGTAACATGTGGCCTTGCCAACCGAAATTTTGGAACGGTGCTGCCCAAGGGCGGCGCCAATAAATAATAAACGGACCAACGATAGCTTATCCGAAGTACCCTTCACTACAATGGATGTAACTCGGCTCAAAATGGTCGTGGCGACTTCAAACCGGTGTAGATCGATTCGTCGAAGCGTTGCGCATCGCCCGCCCTGTGCTCTTAAATCACGCGGAAAACGAACGACGTTTACGAGGTGTTTGAGGCCGAAAACGGTCCGGTGCGCTCCCACAGCAACCATCGGCCTGCATCGCAGTCTGCAGCTTCTGGCATGCAGCACTTATTCATGCTGTAACCACCAGATATACGAGCCTCTAAACATGCATTTTTGTGCAATTTCCAGTGGAATTGTATGCCACTTCGCGAGCGCTCACACGCACCCTCCCCGTAACTGATGTGCAGGATTGTCAGCGTCGGTTTAATTACCCAAGTTTGAGGTAAAGATTCGATCTGGCTCATGGTAACATGTGGCCTTGCCAACCGAAATTTTGGAACGGTGCTGCCCAAGGGCGGCGCCAATAAATAATAAACGGACCAACGATAGCTTATCCGAAGTACCCTTCACTACAATGGATGTAACTCGGCTCAAAATGGTCGTGGCGACTTCAAACCGGTGTAGATCGATTCGTCGAAGCGTTGCGCATCGCCCGCCCTGTGCTCTTAAATCACGCGGAAAACGAACGACGTTTACGAGGTGTTTGAGGCCGAAAACGGTCCGGTGCGCTCCCACAGCAACCATCGGCCTGCATCGCAGTCTGCAGCTTCTGGCATGCAGCACTTATTCATGCTGTAACCACCAGATATACGAGCCTCTAAACATGCATTTTTGTGCAATTTCCAGTGGAATTGTATGCCACTTCGCGAGCGCTCACACGCACCCTCCCCGTAACTGATGTGCAGGATTGTCAGCGTCGGTTTAATTACCCAAGTTTGAGGTAAAGATTCGATCTGGCTCATGGTAACATGTGGCCTTGCCAACCGAAATTTTGGAACGGTGCTGCCCAAGGGCGGCGCCAATAAATAATAAACGGACCAACGATAGCTTATCCGAAGTACCCTTCACTACAATGGATGTAACTCGGCTCAAAATGGTCGTGGCGACTTCAAACCGGTGTAGATCGATTCGTCGAAGCGTTGCGCATCGCCCGCCCTGTGCTCTTAAATCACGCGGAAAACGAACGACGTTTACGAGGTGTTTGAGGCCGAAAACGGTCCGGTGCGCTCCCACAGCAACCATCGGCCTGCATCGCAGTCTGCAGCTTCTGGCATGCAGCACTTATTCATGCTGTAACCACCAGATATACGAGCCTCTAAACATGCATTTTTGTGCAATTTCCAGTGGAATTGTATGCCACTTCGCGAGCGCTCACACGCACCCTCCCCGTAACTGATGTGCAGGATTGTCAGCGTCGGTTTAATTACCCAAGTTTGAGGTAAAGATTCGATCTGGCTCATGGTAACATGTGGCCTTGCCAACCGAAATTTTGGAACGGTGCTGCCCAAGGGCGGCGCCAATAAATAATAAACGGACCAACGATAGCTTATCCGAAGTACCCTTCACTACAATGGATGTAACTCGGCTCAAAATGGTCGTGGCGACTTCAAACCGGTGTAGATCGATTCGTCGAAGCGTTGCGCATCGCCCGCCCTGTGCTCTTAAATCACGCGGAAAACGAACGACGTTTACGAGGTGTTTGAGGCCGAAAACGGTCCGGTGCGCTCCCACAGCAACCATCGGCCTGCATCGCAGTCTGCAGCTTCTGGCATGCAGCACTTATTCATGCTGTAACCACCAGATATACGAGCCTCTAAACATGCATTTTTGTGCAATTTCCAGTGGAATTGTATGCCACTTCGCGAGCGCTCACACGCACCCTCCCCGTAACTGATGTGCAGGATTGTCAGCGTCGGTTTAATTACCCAAGTTTGAGGTAAAGATTCGATCTGGCTCATGGTAACATGTGGCCTTGCCAACCGAAATTTTGGAACGGTGCTGCCCAAGGGCGGCGCCAATAAATAATAAACGGACCAACGATAGCTTATCCGAAGTACCCTTCACTACAATGGATGTAACTCGGCTCAAAATGGTCGTGGCGACTTCAAACCGGTGTAGATCGATTCGTCGAAGCGTTGCGCATCGCCCGCCCTGTGCTCTTAAATCACGCGGAAAACGAACGACGTTTACGAGGTGTTTGAGGCCGAAAACGGTCCGGTGCGCTCCCACAGCAACCATCGGCCTGCATCGCAGTCTGCAGCTTCTGGCATGCAGCACTTATTCATGCTGTAACCACCAGATATACGAGCCTCTAAACATGCATTTTTGTGCAATTTCCAGTGGAATTGTATGCCACTTCGCGAGCGCTCACACGCACCCTCCCCGTAACTGATGTGCAGGATTGTCAGCGTCGGTTTAATTACCCAAGTTTGAGGTAAAGATTCGATCTGGCTCATGGTAACATGTGGCCTTGCCAACCGAAATTTTGGAACGGTGCTGCCCAAGGGCGGCGCCAATAAATAATAAACGGACCAACGATAGCTTATCCGAAGTACCCTTCACTACAATGGATGTAACTCGGCTCAAAATGGTCGTGGCGACTTCAAACCGGTGTAGATCGATTCGTCGAAGCGTTGCGCATCGCCCGCCCTGTGCTCTTAAATCACGCGGAAAACGAACGACGTTTACGAGGTGTTTGAGGCCGAAAACGGTCCGGTGCGCTCCCACAGCAACCATCGGCCTGCATCGCAGTCTGCAGCTTCTGGCATGCAGCACTTATTCATGCTGTAACCACCAGATATACGAGCCTCTAAACATGCATTTTTGTGCAATTTCCAGTGGAATTGTATGCCACTTCGCGAGCGCTCACACGCACCCTCCCCGTAACTGATGTGCAGGATTGTCAGCGTCGGTTTAATTACCCAAGTTTGAGGTAAAGATTCGATCTGGCTCATGGTAACATGTGGCCTTGCCAACCGAAATTTTGGAACGGTGCTGCCCAAGGGCGGCGCCAATAAATAATAAACGGACCAACGATAGCTTATCCGAAGTACCCTTCACTACAATGGATGTAACTCGGCTCAAAATGGTCGTGGCGACTTCAAACCGGTGTAGATCGATTCGTCGAAGCGTTGCGCATCGCCCGCCCTGTGCTCTTAAATCACGCGGAAAACGAACGACGTTTACGAGGTGTTTGAGGCCGAAAACGGTCCGGTGCGCTCCCACAGCAACCATCGGCCTGCATCGCAGTCTGCAGCTTCTGGCATGCAGCACTTATTCATGCTGTAACCACCAGATATACGAGCCTCTAAACATGCATTTTTGTGCAATTTCCAGTGGAATTGTATGCCACTTCGCGAGCGCTCACACGCACCCTCCCCGTAACTGATGTGCAGGATTGTCAGCGTCGGTTTAATTACCCAAGTTTGAGGTAAAGATTCGATCTGGCTCATGGTAACATGTGGCCTTGCCAACCGAAATTTTGGAACGGTGCTGCCCAAGGGCGGCGCCAATAAATAATAAACGGACCAACGATAGCTTATCCGAAGTACCCTTCACTACAATGGATGTAACTCGGCTCAAAATGGTCGTGGCGACTTCAAACCGGTGTAGATCGATTCGTCGAAGCGTTGCGCATCGCCCGCCCTGTGCTCTTAAATCACGCGGAAAACGAACGACGTTTACGAGGTGTTTGAGGCCGAAAACGGTCCGGTGCGCTCCCACAGCAACCATCGGCCTGCATCGCAGTCTGCAGCTTCTGGCATGCAGCACTTATTCATGCTGTAACCACCAGATATACGAGCCTCTAAACATGCATTTTTGTGCAATTTCCAGTGGAATTGTATGCCACTTCGCGAGCGCTCACACGCACCCTCCCCGTAACTGATGTGCAGGATTGTCAGCGTCGGTTTAATTACCCAAGTTTGAGGTAAAGATTCGATCTGGCTCATGGTAACATGTGGCCTTGCCAACCGAAATTTTGGAACGGTGCTGCCCAAGGGCGGCGCCAATAAATAATAAACGGACCAACGATAGCTTATCCGAAGTACCCTTCACTACAATGGATGTAACTCGGCTCAAAATGGTCGTGGCGACTTCAAACCGGTGTAGATCGATTCGTCGAAGCGTTGCGCATCGCCCGCCCTGTGCTCTTAAATCACGCGGAAAACGAACGACGTTTACGAGGTGTTTGAGGCCGAAAACGGTCCGGTGCGCTCCCACAGCAACCATCGGCCTGCATCGCAGTCTGCAGCTTCTGGCATGCAGCACGCATTCATGCAGCACTTATTCATGCTGTAACCACCAGATATACGAGCCTCTAAACATGCATTTTTGTGCAATTTCCAGTGGAATTGTATGCCACTTCGCGAGCGCTCACACGCACCCTCCCCGTAACTGATGTGCAGGATTGTCAGCGTCGGTTTAATTACCCAAGTTTGAGGTAAAGATTCGATCTGGCTCATGGTAACATGTGGCCTTGTCAACCGAAATTTTGGAACGGTGCTGCCCAAGGGCGGCGCCAATAAATAATAAACGGACCAACGATAGCTTATCCGAAGTACCCTTCACTACAATGGATGTAACTCGGCTCAAAATGGTCGTGGCGACTTCAAACCGGTGTAGATCGATTCGTCGAAGCGTTGCGCATCGCCCGCCCTGTGCTCTTAAATCACGCGGAAAACGAACGACGTTTACGAGGTGTTTGAGGCCGAAAACGGTCCGGTGCGCTCCCACAGCAACCATCGGCCTGCATCGCAGTCTGCAGCTTCTGGCATGCAGCACGCATTCATGCAGCACTTATTCATGCTGTAACCACCAGATATACGAGCCTCTAAACATGCATTTTTGTGCAATTTCCAGTGGAATTGTATGCCACTTCGCGAGCGCTCACACGCACCCTCCCCGTAACTGATGTGCAGGATTGTCAGCGTCGGTTTAATTACCCAAGTTTGAGGTAAAGATTCGATCTGGCTCATGGTAACATGTGGCCTTGTCCAACCGAAATTTTGGAACGGTGCTGCCCAAGGGCGGCGCCAATAAATAATAAACGGACCAACGATAGCTTATCCGAAGTACCCTTCACTACAATGGATGTAACTCGGCTCAAAATGGTCGTGGCGACTTCAAACCGGTGTAGATCGATTCGTCGAAGCGTTGCGCATCGCCCGCCCTGTGCTCTTAAATCACGCGGAAAACGAACGACGTTTACGAGGTGTTTGAGGCCGAAAACGGTCCGGTGCGCTCCCACAGCAACCATCGGCCTGCATCGCAGTCTGCAGCTTCTGGCATGCAGCACGCATCATGCAGCACTTATTCATGCTGTAACCACCAGATATACGAGCCTCTAAACATGCATTTTTGTGCAATTTCCAGTGGAATTGTATGCCACTTCGCGAGCGCTCACACGCACCCTCCCCGTAACTGATGTGCAGGATTGTCAGCGTCGGTTTAATTACCCAAGTTTGAGGTAAAGATTCGATCTGGCTCATGGTAACATGTGGCCTTGCCAACCGAAATTTTGGAACGGTGCTGCCCAAGGGCGGCGCCAATAAATAATAAACGGACCAACGATAGCTTATCCGAAGTACCCTTCACTACAATGGATGTAACTCGGCTCAAAATGGTCGTGGCGACTTCAAACCGGTGTAGATCGATTCGTCGAAGCGTTGCGCATCGCCCGCCCTGTGCTCTTAAATCACGCGGAAAACGAACGACGTTTACGAGGTGTTTGAGGCCGAAAACGGTCCGGTGCGCTCCCACAGCAACCATCGGCCTGCATCGCAGTCTGCAGCTTCTGGCATGCAGCACGCATTCATGCAGCACTTATTCATGCTGTAACCACCAGATATACGAGCCTCTAAACATGCATTTTTGTGCAATTTCCAGTGGAATTGTATGCCACTTCGCGAGCGCTCACACGCACCCTCCCCGTAACTGATGTGCAGGATTGTCAGCGTCGGTTTAATTACCCAAGTTTGAGGTAAAGATTCGATCTGGCTCATGGTAACATGTGGCCTTGTCAACCGAAATTTTGGAACGGTGCTGCCCAAGGGCGGCGCCAATAAATAATAAACGGACCAACGATAGCTTATCCGAAGTACCCTTCACTACAATGGATGTAACTCGGCTCAAAATGGTCGTGGCGACTTCAAACCGGTGTAGATCGATTCGTCGAAGCGTTGCGCATCGCCCGCCCTGTGCTCTTAAATCACGCGGAAAACGAACGACGTTTACGAGGTGTTTGAGGCCGAAAACGGTCCGGTGCGCTCCCACAGCAACCATCGGCCTGCATCGCAGTCTGCAGCTTCTGGCATGCAGCACGCATTCATGCAGCACTTATTCATGCTGTAACCACCAGATATACGAGCCTCTAAACATGCATTTTTGTGCAATTTCCAGTGGAATTGTATGCCACTTCGCGAGCGCTCACACGCACCCTCCCCGTAACTGATGTGCAGGATTGTCAGCGTCGGTTTAATTACCCAAGTTTGAGGTAAAGATTCGATCTGGCTCATGGTAACATGTGGCCTTGCCAACCGAAATTTTGGAACGGTGCTGCCCAAGGGCGGCGCCAATAAATAATAAACGGACCAACGATAGCTTATCCGAAGTACCCTTCACTACAATGGATGTAACTCGGCTCAAAATGGTCGTGGCGACTTCAAACCGGTGTAGATCGATTCGTCGAAGCGTTGCGCATCGCCCGCCCTGTGCTCTTAAATCACGCGGAAAACGAACGACGTTTACGAGGTGTTTGAGGCCGAAAACGGTCCGGTGCGCTCCCACAGCAACCATCGGCCTGCATCGCAGTCTGCAGCTTCTGGCATGCAGCACGCATTCATGCAGCACTTATTCATGCTGTAACCACCAGATATACGAGCCTCTAAACATGCATTTTTGTGCAATTTCCAGTGGAATTGTATGCCACTTCGCGAGCGCTCACACGCACCCTCCCCGTAACTGATGTGCAGGATTGTCAGCGTCGGTTTAATTACCCAAGTTTGAGGTAAAGATTCGATCTGGCTCATGGTAACATGTGGCCTTGTCAACCGAAATTTTGGAACGGTGCTGCCCAAGGGCGGCGCCAATAAATAATAAACGGACCAACGATAGCTTATCCGAAGTACCCTTCACTACAATGGATGTAACTCGGCTCAAAATGGTCGTGGCGACTTCAAACCGGTGTAGATCGATTCGTCGAAGCGTTGCGCATCGCCCGCCCTGTGCTCTTAAATCACGCGGAAAACGAACGACGTTTACGAGGTGTTTGAGGCCGAAAACGGTCCGGTGCGCTCCCACAGCAACCATCGGCCTGCATCGCAGTCTGCAGCTTCTGGCATGCAGCACGCATTCATGCAGCACTTATTCATGCTGTAACCACCAGATATACGAGCCTCTAAACATGCATTTTTGTGCAATTTCCAGTGGAATTGTATGCCACTTCGCGAGCGCTCACACGCACCCTCCCCGTAACTGATGTGCAGGATTGTCAGCGTCGGTTTAATTACCCAAGTTTGAGGTAAAGATTCGATCTGGCTCATGGTAACATGTGGCCTTGTCCAACCGAAATTTTGGAACGGTGCTGCCCAAGGGCGGCGCCAATAAATAATAAACGGACCAACGATAGCTTATCCGAAGTACCCTTCACTACAATGGATGTAACTCGGCTCAAAATGGTCGTGGCGACTTCAAACCGGTGTAGATCGATTCGTCGAAGCGTTGCGCATCGCCCGCCCTGTGCTCTTAAATCACGCGGAAAACGAACGACGTTTACGAGGTGTTTGAGGCCGAAAACGGTCCGGTGCGCTCCCACAGCAACCATCGGCCTGCATCGCAGTCTGCAGCTTCTGGCATGCAGCACGCATTCATGCAGCACTTATTCATGCTGTAACCACCAGATATACGAGCCTCTAAACATGCATTTTTGTGCAATTTCCAGTGGAATTGTATGCCACTTCGCGAGCGCTCACACGCACCCTCCCCGTAACTGATGTGCAGGATTGTCAGCGTCGGTTTAATTACCCAAGTTTGAGGTAAAGATTCGATCTGGCTCATGGTAACATGTGGCCTTGTCAACCGAAATTTTGGAACGGTGCTGCCCAAGGGCGGCGCCAATAAATAATAAACGGACCAACGATAGCTTATCCGAAGTACCCTTCACTACAATGGATGTAACTCGGCTCAAAATGGTCGTGGCGACTTCAAACCGGTGTAGATCGATTCGTCGAAGCGTTGCGCATCGCCCGCCCTGTGCTCTTAAATCACGCGGAAAACGAACGACGTTTACGAGGTGTTTGAGGCCGAAAACGGTCCGGTGCGCTCCCACAGCAACCATCGGCCTGCATCGCAGTCTGCAGCTTCTGGCATGCAGCACGCATTCATGCAGCACTTATTCATGCTGTAACCACCAGATATACGAGCCTCTAAACATGCATTTTTGTGCAATTTCCAGTGGAATTGTATGCCACTTCGCGAGCGCTCACACGCACCCTCCCCGTAACTGATGTGCAGGATTGTCAGCGTCGGTTTAATTACCCAAGTTTGAGGTAAAGATTCGATCTGGCTCATGGTAACATGTGGCCTTGTCAACCGAAATTTTGGAACGGTGCTGCCCAAGGGCGGCGCCAATAAATAATAAACGGACCAACGATAGCTTATCCGAAGTACCCTTCACTACAATGGATGTAACTCGGCTCAAAATGGTCGTGGCGACTTCAAACCGGTGTAGATCGATTCGTCGAAGCGTTGCGCATCGCCCGCCCTGTGCTCTTAAATCACGCGGAAAACGAACGACGTTTACGAGGTGTTTGAGGCCGAAAACGGTCCGGTGCGCTCCCACAGCAACCATCGGCCTGCATCGCAGTCTGCAGCTTCTGGCATGCAGCACGCATTCATGCAGCACTTATTCATGCTGTAACCACCAGATATACGAGCCTCTAAACATGCATTTTTGTGCAATTTCCAGTGGAATTGTATGCCACTTCGCGAGCGCTCACACGCACCCTCCCCGTAACTGATGTGCAGGATTGTCAGCGTCGGTTTAATTACCCAAGTTTGAGGTAAAGATTCGATCTGGCTCATGGTAACATGTGGCCTTGTCAACCGAAATTTTGGAACGGTGCTGCCCAAGGGCGGCGCCAATAAATAATAAACGGACCAACGATAGCTTATCCGAAGTACCCTTCACTACAATGGATGTAACTCGGCTCAAAATGGTCGTGGCGACTTCAACCGGTGTAGATCGATTCGTCGAAGCGTTGCGCATCGCCCGCCCTGTGCTCTTAAATCACGCGGAAAACGAACGACGTTTACGAGGTGTTTGAGGCCGAAAACGGTCCGGTGCGCTCCCACAGCAACCATCGGCCTGCATCGCAGTCTGCAGCTTCTGGCATGCAGCACGCATTATGCAGCACTTATTCATGCTGTAACCACCAGATATACGAGCCTCTAAACATGCATTTTTGTGCAATTTCCAGTGGAATTGTATGCCACTTCGCGAGCGCTCACACGCACCCTCCCCGTAACTGATGTGCAGGATTGTCAGCGTCGGTTTAATTACCCAAGTTTGAGGTAAAGATTCGATCTGGCTCATGGTAACATGTGGCCTTGTCAACCGAAATTTTGGAACGGTGCTGCCCAAGGGCGGCGCCAATAAATAATAAACGGACCAACGATAGCTTATCCGAAGTACCCTTCACTACAATGGATGTAACTCGGCTCAAAATGGTCGTGGCGACTTCAAACCGGTGTAGATCGATTCGTCGAAGCGTTGCGCATCGCCCGCCCTGTGCTCTTAAATCACGCGGAAAACGAACGACGTTTACGAGGTGTTTGAGGCCGAAAACGGTCCGGTGCGCTCCCACAGCAACCATCGGCCTGCATCGCAGTCTGCAGCTTCTGGCCATGCAGCACTTATTCATGCTGTAACCACCAGATATACGAGCCTCTAAACATGCATTTTTGTGCAATTTCCAGTGGAATTGTATGCCACTTCGCGAGCGCTCACACGCACCCTCCCCGTAACTGATGTGCAGGATTGTCAGCGTCGGTTTAATTACCCAAGTTTGAGGTAAAGATTCGATCTGGCTCATGGTAACATGTGGCCTTGCCAACCGAAATTTTGGAACGGTGCTGCCCAAGGGCGGCGCCAATAAATAATAAACGGACCAACGATAGCTTATCCGAAGTACCCTTCACTACAATGGATGTAACTCGGCTCAAAATGGTCGTGGCGACTTCAAACCGGTGTAGATCGATTCGTCGAAGCGTTGCGCATCGCCCGCCCTGTGCTCTTAAATCACGCGGAAAACGAACGACGTTTACGAGGTGTTTGAGGCCGAAAACGGTCCGGTGCGCTCCCACAGCAACCATCGGCCTGCATCGCAGTCTGCAGCTTCTGGCATGCAGCACGCATTCATGCAGCACTTATTCATGCTGTAACCACCAGATATACGAGCCTCTAAACATGCATTTTTGTGCAATTTCCAGTGGAATTGTATGCCACTTCGCGAGCGCTCACACGCACCCTCCCCGTAACTGATGTGCAGGATTGTCAGCGTCGGTTTAATTACCCAAGTTTGAGGTAAAGATTCGATCTGGCTCATGGTAACATGTGGCCTTGTCAACCGAAATTTTGGAACGGTGCTGCCCAAGGGCGGCGCCAATAAATAATAAACGGACCAACGATAGCTTATCCGAAGTACCCTTCACTACAATGGATGTAACTCGGCTCAAAATGGTCGTGGCGACTTCAAACCGGTGTAGATCGATTCGTCGAAGCGTTGCGCATCGCCCGCCCTGTGCTCTTAAATCACGCGGAAAACGAACGACGTTTACGAGGTGTTTGAGGCCGAAAACGGTCCGGTGCGCTCCCACAGCAACCATCGGCCTGCATCGCAGTCTGCAGCTTCTGGCATGCAGCACTTATTCATGCTGTAACCACCAGATATACGAGCCTCTAAACATGCATTTTTGTGCAATTTCCAGTGGAATTGTATGCCACTTCGCGAGCGCTCACACGCACCCTCCCCGTAACTGATGTGCAGGATTGTCAGCGTCGGTTTAATTACCCAAGTTTGAGGTAAAGATTCGATCTGGCTCATGGTAACATGTGGCCTTGCCAACCGAAATTTTGGAACGGTGCTGCCCAAGGGCGGCGCCAATAAATAATAAACGGACCAACGATAGCTTATCCGAAGTACCCTTCACTACAATGGATGTAACTCGGCTCAAAATGGTCGTGGCGACTTCAAACCGGTGTAGATCGATTCGTCGAAGCGTTGCGCATCGCCCGCCCTGTGCTCTTAAATCACGCGGAAAACGAACGACGTTTACGAGGTGTTTGAGGCCGAAAACGGTCCGGTGCGCTCCCACAGCAACCATCGGCCTGCATCGCAGTCTGCAGCTTCTGGCATGCAGCACTTATTCATGCTGTAACCACCAGATATACGAGCCTCTAAACATGCATTTTTGTGCAATTTCCAGTGGAATTGTATGCCACTTCGCGAGCGCTCACACGCACCCTCCCCGTAACTGATGTGCAGGATTGTCAGCGTCGGTTTAATTACCCAAGTTTGAGGTAAAGATTCGATCTGGCTCATGGTAACATGTGGCCTTGCCAACCGAAATTTTGGAACGGTGCTGCCCAAGGGCGGCGCCAATAAATAATAAACGGACCAACGATAGCTTATCCGAAGTACCCTTCACTACAATGGATGTAACTCGGCTCAAAATGGTCGTGGCGACTTCAAACCGGTGTAGATCGATTCGTCGAAGCGTTGCGCATCGCCCGCCCTGTGCTCTTAAATCACGCGGAAAACGAACGACGTTTACGAGGTGTTTGAGGCCGAAAACGGTCCGGTGCGCTCCCACAGCAACCATCGGCCTGCATCGCAGTCTGCAGCTTCTGGCATGCAGCACTTATTCATGCTGTAACCACCAGATATACGAGCCTCTAAACATGCATTTTTGTGCAATTTCCAGTGGAATTGTATGCCACTTCGCGAGCGCTCACACGCACCCTCCCCGTAACTGATGTGCAGGATTGTCAGCGTCGGTTTAATTACCCAAGTTTGAGGTAAAGATTCGATCTGGCTCATGGTAACATGTGGCCTTGCCAACCGAAATTTTGGAACGGTGCTGCCCAAGGGCGGCGCCAATAAATAATAAACGGACCAACGATAGCTTATCCGAAGTACCCTTCACTACAATGGATGTAACTCGGCTCAAAATGGTCGTGGCGACTTCAAACCGGTGTAGATCGATTCGTCGAAGCGTTGCGCATCGCCCGCCCTGTGCTCTTAAATCACGCGGAAAACGAACGACGTTTACGAGGTGTTTGAGGCCGAAAACGGTCCGGTGCGCTCCCACAGCAACCATCGGCCTGCATCGCAGTCTGCAGCTTCTGGCATGCAGCACTTATTCATGCTGTAACCACCAGATATACGAGCCTCTAAACATGCATTTTTGTGCAATTTCCAGTGGAATTGTATGCCACTTCGCGAGCGCTCACACGCACCCTCCCCGTAACTGATGTGCAGGATTGTCAGCGTCGGTTTAATTACCCAAGTTTGAGGTAAAGATTCGATCTGGCTCATGGTAACATGTGGCCTTGCCAACCGAAATTTTGGAACGGTGCTGCCCAAGGGCGGCGCCAATAAATAATAAACGGACCAACGATAGCTTATCCGAAGTACCCTTCACTACAATGGATGTAACTCGGCTCAAAATGGTCGTGGCGACTTCAAACCGGTGTAGATCGATTCGTCGAAGCGTTGCGCATCGCCCGCCCTGTGCTCTTAAATCACGCGGAAAACGAACGACGTTTACGAGGTGTTTGAGGCCGAAAACGGTCCGGTGCGCTCCCACAGCAACCATCGGCCTGCATCGCAGTCTGCAGCTTCTGGCATGCAGCACTTATTCATGCTGTAACCACCAGATATACGAGCCTCTAAACATGCATTTTTGTGCAATTTCCAGTGGAATTGTATGCCACTTCGCGAGCGCTCACACGCACCCTCCCCGTAACTGATGTGCAGGATTGTCAGCGTCGGTTTAATTACCCAAGTTTGAGGTAAAGATTCGATCTGGCTCATGGTAACATGTGGCCTTGCCAACCGAAATTTTGGAACGGTGCTGCCCAAGGGCGGCGCCAATAAATAATAAACGGACCAACGATAGCTTATCCGAAGTACCCTTCACTACAATGGATGTAACTCGGCTCAAAATGGTCGTGGCGACTTCAAACCGGTGTAGATCGATTCGTCGAAGCGTTGCGCATCGCCCGCCCTGTGCTCTTAAATCACGCGGAAAACGAACGACGTTTACGAGGTGTTTGAGGCCGAAAACGGTCCGGTGCGCTCCCACAGCAACCATCGGCCTGCATCGCAGTCTGCAGCTTCTGGCATGCAGCACTTATTCATGCTGTAACCACCAGATATACGAGCCTCTAAACATGCATTTTTTGTGCAATTTCCAGTGGAATTGTATGCCACTTCGCGAGCGCTCACACGCACCCTCCCCGTAACTGATGTGCAGGATTGTCAGCGTCGGTTTAATTACCCAAGTTTGAGGTAAAGATTCGATCTGGCTCATGGTAACATGTGGCCTTGTCAACCGAAATTTTGGAACGGTGCTGCCCAAGGGCGGCGCCAATAAATAATAAACGGACCAACGATAGCTTATCCGAAGTACCCTTCACTACAATGGATGTAACTCGGCTCAAAATGGTCGTGGCGACTTCAAACCGGTTGTAGATCGATTCGTCGAAGCGTTGCGCATCGCCCGCCCTGTGCTCTTAAATCACGCGGAAAACGAACGACGTTTACGAGGTGTTTGAGGCCGAAAAACGGTCCGGTGCGCTCCCACAGCAACCATCGGCCTGCATCGCAGTCTGCAGCTTCTGGCATGCAGCACTTATTCATGCTGTAACCACCAGATATACGAGCCTCTAAACATGCATTTTTGTGCAATTTCCAGTGGAATTGTATGCCACTTCGCGAGCGCTCACACGCACCCTCCCCGTAACTGATGTGCAGGATTGTCAGCGTCGGTTTAATTACCCAAGTTTGAGGTAAAGATTCGATCTGGCTCATGGTAACATGTGGCCTTGCCAACCGAAATTTTGGAACGGTGCTGCCCAAGGGCGGCGCCAATAAATAATAAACGGACCAACGATAGCTTATCCGAAGTACCCTTCACTACAATGGATGTAACTCGGCTCAAAATGGTCGTGGCGACTTCAAACCGGTGTAGATCGATTCGTCGAAGCGTTGCGCATCGCCCGCCCTGTGCTCTTAAATCACGCGGAAAACGAACGACGTTTACGAGGTGTTTGAGGCCGAAAACGGTCCGGTGCGCTCCCACAGCAACCATCGGCCTGCATCGCAGTCTGCAGCTTCTGGCATGCAGCACTTATTCATGCTGTAACCACCAGATATACGAGCCTCTAAACATGCATTTTTGTGCAATTTCCAGTGGAATTGTATGCCACTTCGCGAGCGCTCACACGCACCCTCCCCGTAACTGATGTGCAGGATTGTCAGCGTCGGTTTAATTACCCAAGTTTGAGGTAAAGATTCGATCTGGCTCATGGTAACATGTGGCCTTGCCAACCGAAATTTTGGAACGGTGCTGCCCAAGGGCGGCGCCAATAAATAATAAACGGACCAACGATAGCTTATCCGAAGTACCCTTCACTACAATGGATGTAACTCGGCTCAAAATGGTCGTGGCGACTTCAAACCGGTGTAGATCGATTCGTCGAAGCGTTGCGCATCGCCCGCCCTGTGCTCTTAAATCACGCGGAAAACGAACGACGTTTACGAGGTGTTTGAGGCCGAAAACGGTCCGGTGCGCTCCCACAGCAACCATCGGCCTGCATCGCAGTCTGCAGCTTCTGGCATGCAGCACTTATTCATGCTGTAACCACCAGATATACGAGCCTCTAAACATGCATTTTTGTGCAATTTCCAGTGGAATTGTATGCCACTTCGCGAGCGCTCACACGCACCCTCCCCGTAACTGATGTGCAGGATTGTCAGCGTCGGTTTAATTACCCAAGTTTGAGGTAAAGATTCGATCTGGCTCATGGTAACATGTGGCCTTGCCAACCGAAATTTTGGAACGGTGCTGCCCAAGGGCGGCGCCAATAAATAATAAACGGACCAACGATAGCTTATCCGAAGTACCCTTCACTACAATGGATGTAACTCGGCTCAAAATGGTCGTGGCGACTTCAAACCGGTGTAGATCGATTCGTCGAAGCGTTGCGCATCGCCCGCCCTGTGCTCTTAAATCACGCGGAAAACGAACGACGTTTACGAGGTGTTTGAGGCCGAAAACGGTCCGGTGCGCTCCCACAGCAACCATCGGCCTGCATCGCAGTCTGCAGCTTCTGGCATGCAGCACTTATTCATGCTGTAACCACCAGATATACGAGCCTCTAAACATGCATTTTTGTGCAATTTCCAGTGGAATTGTATGCCACTTCGCGAGCGCTCACACGCACCCTCCCCGTAACTGATGTGCAGGATTGTCAGCGTCGGTTTAATTACCCAAGTTTGAGGTAAAGATTCGATCTGGCTCATGGTAACATGTGGCCTTGCCAACCGAAATTTTGGAACGGTGCTGCCCAAGGGCGGCGCCAATAAATAATAAACGGACCAACGATAGCTTATCCGAAGTACCCTTCACTACAATGGATGTAACTCGGCTCAAAATGGTCGTGGCGACTTCAAACCGGTTGTAGATCGATTCGTCGAAGCGTTGCGCATCGCCCGCCCTGTGCTCTTAAATCACGCGGAAAACGAACGACGTTTACGAGGTGTTTGAGGCCGAAAACGGTCCGGTGCGCTCCCACAGCAACCATCGGCCTGCATCGCAGTCTGCAGCTTCTGGCATGCGCATAGCACTTATTCATGCTGTAACCACCAGATATACGAGCCTCTAAACATGCATTTTGTGCAATTTCCAGTGGAATTGTATGCCACTTCGCGAGCGCTCACACGCACCCTCCCCGTAACTGATGTGCAGGATTGTCAGCGTCGGTTTAATTACCCAAGTTTGAGGTAAAGATTCGATCTGGCTCATGGTAACATGTGGCCTTGTCCAACCGAAATTTTGGAACGGTGCTGCCCAAGGGCGGCGCCAATAAATAATAACGGACCAACGATAGCTTATCCGAAGTACCCTTCACTACAATGGATGTAACTCGGCTCAAAATGGTCGTGGCGACTTCAAACCGGTGTAGATCGATTCGTCGAAGCGTTGCGCATCGCCCGCCCTGTGCTCTTAAATCACGCGGAAAACGAACGACGTTTACGAGGTGTTTGAGGCCGAAAACGGTTCCGGTGCGCTCCCACAGCAAACCATCGGCCTGCATCGCAGTCTGCAGCTTCTGGCATGCAGCACGCTTCATGATATTCATGCTGTAACCACCAGATATCGAGCCTCTAAACATGCATTTTGTGCAATTTCCAGTGGAATTGTATGCCACTCGCGAGCGCTCACACGCACCCTCCCCGTAACTGATGTGTCAGGATTGTCAGCGTCGGTTTAATTACCCAAGTTTGAGGTAAAGATTCGATCTGGCTCATGGTAACATGTGGCCTTGTCAACCGAAATTTTGGAACGGTGCTGCCCAAGGGCGGCGCCAATAAATTAATAAACGGACCAACGATAGCTTATCCGAAGTACCCTTCACTACAATGGATGTAACTCGGCTCAAAATGGTCGTGGCGACTTCAAACCGGTTGTAGATCGATTCGTCGAAGCGTTGCGCATCGCCCGCCCTGTGCTCTTAAATCACGCGAACAACGAACGACGTTTACGAGGTGTTTGAGCCGAAAACGGTCCGGTGCGCTCCCACAGCAACCATCGGCCTGCATCGCAAGTCCTGCAGATTCTGGCATGCAAGCACTTATTCTAGCTGTAACACCAGATATTACGAGCCTCTAAACATTGCATTTTTGTTGCAATTTCCAGTGGAATTGTATGCCACTTCGCGAGCGCTCACACGCAAACCTCCCCGTAACTGATGTGCCAGGATTGTCAGCGGTAGGTTTAATTACCCAAGTTTGAGGTAAGATTCGATTCTGGCTCATGGTAACATGTGGCCTTGGCAACCGAAATTTTGGAACCGGTTGCTTGCCCAAGGGCGGCGCGCCAATAAATAATACACGGACCAACGATAGCTTATCCGAAGTACCCTTCACTACAATGGATGTAACTCGGCTCAAAATGGTCGTGGCGACTTCAAACCGGTGTAGATCGATTCGTCGAAGCGTTGCGCATCGCCCGCCCTGTGCTCTTAAATCACGCGGAAAACGAACGACGTTTACGAGGTGTTTGAGGCCGAAAACGGTCCGGTGCGCTCCCACAGCAACCATCGGCCTGCATCGCAGTCTGCAGCTTCTGGCATGCAGCACTTATTCATGCTGTAACCACCAGATATACGAGCCTCTAAACATGCATTTTTGTGCAATTTCCAGTGGAATTGTATGCCACTTCGCGAGCGCTCACACGCACCCTCCCCGTAACTGATGTGCAGGATTGTCAGCGTCGGTTTAATTACCCAAGTTTGAGGTAAAGATTCGATCTGGCTCATGGTAACATGTGGCCTTGCCAACCGAAATTTTGGAACGGTGCTGCCCAAGGGCGGCGCCAATAAATAATAAACGGACCAACGATAGCTTATCCGAAGTACCCTTCACTACAATGGATGTAACTCGGCTCAAAATGGTCGTGGCGACTTCAAACCGGTGTAGATCGATTCGTCGAAGCGTTGCGCATCGCCCGCCCTGTGCTCTTAAATCACGCGGAAAACGAACGACGTTTACGAGGTGTTTGAGGCCGAAAACGGTCCGGTGCGCTCCCACAGCAACCATCGGCCTGCATCGCAGTCTGCAGCTTCTGGCATGCAGCACGCATTCATGCAGCACTTATTCATGCTGTAACCACCAGATATACGAGCCTCTAAACATGCATTTTTGTGCAATTTCCAGTGGAATTGTATGCCACTTCGCGAGCGCTCACACGCACCCTCCCCGTAACTGATGTGCAGGATTGTCAGCGTCGGTTTAATTACCCAAGTTTGAGGTAAAGATTCGATCTGGCTCATGGTAACATGTGGCCTTGCCAACCGAAATTTTGGAACGGTGCTGCCCAAGGGCGGCGCCAATAAATAATAAACGGACCAACGATAGCTTATCCGAAGTACCCTTCACTACAATGGATGTAACTCGGCTCAAAATGGTCGTGGCGACTTCAAACCGGTGTAGATCGATTCGTCGAAGCGTTGCGCATCGCCCGCCCTGTGCTCTTAAATCACGCGGAAAACGAACGACGTTTACGAGGTGTTTGAGGCCGAAAACGGTCCGGTGCGCTCCCACAGCAACCATCGGCCTGCATCGCAGTCTGCAGCTTCTGGCATGCAGCACTTATTCATGCTGTAACCACCAGATATACGAGCCTCTAAACATGCATTTTTGTGCAATTTCCAGTGGAATTGTATGCCACTTCGCGAGCGCTCACACGCACCCTCCCCGTAACTGATGTGCAGGATTGTCAGCGTCGGTTTAATTACCCAAGTTTGAGGTAAAGATTCGATCTGGCTCATGGTAACATGTGGCCTTGCCAACCGAAATTTTGGAACGGTGCTGCCCAAGGGCGGCGCCAATAAATAATAAACGGACCAACGATAGCTTATCCGAAGTACCCTTCACTACAATGGATGTAACTCGGCTCAAAATGGTCGTGGCGACTTCAAACCGGTGTAGATCGATTCGTCGAAGCGTTGCGCATCGCCCGCCCTGTGCTCTTAAATCACGCGGAAAACGAACGACGTTTACGAGGTGTTTGAGGCCGAAAACGGTCCGGTGCGCTCCCACAGCAACCATCGGCCTGCATCGCAGTCTGCAGCTTCTGGCATGCAGCACTTATTCATGCTGTAACCACCAGATATACGAGCCTCTAAACATGCATTTTTGTGCAATTTCCAGTGGAATTGTATGCCACTTCGCGAGCGCTCACACGCACCCTCCCCGTAACTGATGTGCAGGATTGTCAGCGTCGGTTTAATTACCCAAGTTTGAGGTAAAGATTCGATCTGGCTCATGGTAACATGTGGCCTTGCCAACCGAAATTTTGGAACGGTGCTGCCCAAGGGCGGCGCCAATAAATAATAAACGGACCAACGATAGCTTATCCGAAGTACCCTTCACTACAATGGATGTAACTCGGCTCAAAATGGTCGTGGCGACTTCAAACCGGTGTAGATCGATTCGTCGAAGCGTTGCGCATCGCCCGCCCTGTGCTCTTAAATCACGCGGAAAACGAACGACGTTTACGAGGTGTTTGAGGCCGAAAACGGTCCGGTGCGCTCCCACAGCAACCATCGGCCTGCATCGCAGTCTGCAGCTTCTGGCATGCAGCATGCTGTAACCACCAGATATACGAGCCTCTAAACATGCATTTTTGTGCAATTTCCAGTGGAATTGTATGCCACTTCGCGAGCGCTCACACGCACCCTCCCCGTAACTGATGTGCAGGATTGTCAGCGTCGGTTTAATTACCCAAGTTTGAGGTAAAGATTCGATCTGGCTCATGGTAACATGTGGCCTTGCCAACCGAAATTTTGGAACGGTGCTGGCCCAAGGGCCGCCAATTAATAAACCAACGATAGCTTATCGAAGTACCACTACAATGTAACGGGCTCAAAATGCTTATGGCGACTTCACTACAATGATGTATTCGTCGAAGCGTCGCATCGCCCGCCCTGTGCTCTTAAATCACGATTCGAAAGCGAACGACGTTTACGAGGTGTTGAGGCCGAAATCACGCGGTGCGCTCCCACAGCAACGATCGGCCTTGCATCCGAAAACGGTCCGGTGCTGCTCCCACAGCAACCATCGGCCTGCATCGCAGTCTGCAGCTTCTGATATTATTCATGCTGTAACCACCAGATATACGAGCCTCTAAACATGCATTTTTGTGCAATTTCCAGTGGAATTGTATGCCACTTCGCGAGCGCTCACACGCACC
The DNA here is from genome assembly GCA_000180635.4 of Pristionchus pacificus. NCBI lineage: Eukaryota > Metazoa > Nematoda > Chromadorea > Rhabditida > Neodiplogasteridae > Pristionchus > Pristionchus pacificus. The sequence goes on along the minus strand of CM026578.1, from coordinate 94,652 downwards.
CTCCCCGTAACTGATGTGCAGGATTGTCAGCGTCGGTTTAATTACCCAAGTTTGAGGTAAAGATTCGATCTGGCTCATGGTAACATGTGGCCTTGCCAACCGAAATTTTGGAACGGTGCTGCCCAAGGGCGGCGCCAATAAATAATAAACGGACCAACGATAGCTTATCCGAAGTACCCTTCACTACAATGGATGTAACTCGGCTCAAAATGGTCGTGGCGACTTCAAACCGGTGTAGATCGATTCGTCGAAGCGTTGCGCATCGCCCGCCCTGTGCTCTTAAATCACGCGGAAAACGAACGACGTTTACGAGGTGTTTGAGGCCGAAAACGGTCCGGTGCGCTCCCACAGCAACCATCGGCCTGCATCGCAGTCTGCAGCTTCTGGCATGCAGCACTTATTCATGCTGTAACCACCAGATATACGAGCCTCTAAACATGCATTTTTGTGCAATTTCCAGTGGAATTGTATGCCACTTCGCGAGCGCTCACACGCACCCTCCCCGTAACTGATGTGCAGGATTGTCAGCGTCGGTTTAATTACCCAAGTTTGAGGTAAAGATTCGATCTGGCTCATGGTAACATGTGGCCTTGCCAACCGAAATTTTGGAACGGTGCTGCCCAAGGGCGGCGCCAATAAATAATAAACGGACCAACGATAGCTTATCCGAAGTACCCTTCACTACAATGGATGTAACTCGGCTCAAAATGGTCGTGGCGACTTCAAACCGGTGTAGATCGATTCGTCGAAGCGTTGCGCATCGCCCGCCCTGTGCTCTTAAATCACGCGGAAAACGAACGACGTTTACGAGGTGTTTGAGGCCGAAAACGGTCCGGTGCGCTCCCACAGCAACCATCGGCCTGCATCGCAGTCTGCAGCTTCTGGCATGCAGCACTTATTCATGCTGTAACCACCAGATATACGAGCCTCTAAACATGCATTTTTGTGCAATTTCCAGTGGAATTGTATGCCACTTCGCGAGCGCTCACACGCACCCTCCCCGTAACTGATGTGCAGGATTGTCAGCGTCGGTTTAATTACCCAAGTTTGAGGTAAAGATTCGATCTGGCTCATGGTAACATGTGGCCTTGCCAACCGAAATTTTGGAACGGTGCTGCCCAAGGGCGGCGCCAATAAATAATAAACGGACCAACGATAGCTTATCCGAAGTACCCTTCACTACAATGGATGTAACTCGGCTCAAAATGGTCGTGGCGACTTCAAACCGGTGTAGATCGATTCGTCGAAGCGTTGCGCATCGCCCGCCCTGTGCTCTTAAATCACGCGGAAAACGAACGACGTTTACGAGGTGTTTGAGGCCGAAAACGGTCCGGTGCGCTCCCACAGCAACCATCGGCCTGCATCGCAGTCTGCAGCTTCTGGCATGCAGCACTTATTCATGCTGTAACCACCAGATATACGAGCCTCTAAACATGCATTTTTGTGCAATTTCCAGTGGAATTGTATGCCACTTCGCGAGCGCTCACACGCACCCTCCCCGTAACTGATGTGCAGGATTGTCAGCGTCGGTTTAATTACCCAAGTTTGAGGTAAAGATTCGATCTGGCTCATGGTAACATGTGGCCTTGCCAACCGAAATTTTGGAACGGTGCTGCCCAAGGGCGGCGCCAATAAATAATAAACGGACCAACGATAGCTTATCCGAAGTACCCTTCACTACAATGGATGTAACTCGGCTCAAAATGGTCGTGGCGACTTCAAACCGGTGTAGATCGATTCGTCGAAGCGTTGCGCATCGCCCGCCCTGTGCTCTTAAATCACGCGGAAAACGAACGACGTTTACGAGGTGTTTGAGGCCGAAAACGGTCCGGTGCGCTCCCACAGCAACCATCGGCCTGCATCGCAGTCTGCAGCTTCTGGCATGCAGCACTTATTCATGCTGTAACCACCAGATATACGAGCCTCTAAACATGCATTTTTGTGCAATTTCCAGTGGAATTGTATGCCACTTCGCGAGCGCTCACACGCACCCTCCCCGTAACTGATGTGCAGGATTGTCAGCGTCGGTTTAATTACCCAAGTTTGAGGTAAAGATTCGATCTGGCTCATGGTAACATGTGGCCTTGCCAACCGAAATTTTGGAACGGTGCTGCCCAAGGGCGGCGCCAATAAATAATAAACGGACCAACGATAGCTTATCCGAAGTACCCTTCACTACAATGGATGTAACTCGGCTCAAAATGGTCGTGGCGACTTCAAACCGGTGTAGATCGATTCGTCGAAGCGTTGCGCATCGCCCGCCCTGTGCTCTTAAATCACGCGGAAAACGAACGACGTTTACGAGGTGTTTGAGGCCGAAAACGGTCCGGTGCGCTCCCACAGCAACCATCGGCCTGCATCGCAGTCTGCAGCTTCTGGCATGCAGCACGCATTCATGCAGCACTTATTCATGCTGTAACCACCAGATATACGAGCCTCTAAACATGCATTTTTGTGCAATTTCCAGTGGAATTGTATGCCACTTCGCGAGCGCTCACACGCACCCTCCCCGTAACTGATGTGCAGGATTGTCAGCGTCGGTTTAATTACCCAAGTTTGAGGTAAAGATTCGATCTGGCTCATGGTAACATGTGGCCTTGCCAACCGAAATTTTGGAACGGTGCTGCCCAAGGGCGGCGCCAATAAATAATAAACGGACCAACGATAGCTTATCCGAAGTACCCTTCACTACAATGGATGTAACTCGGCTCAAAATGGTCGTGGCGACTTCAAACCGGTGTAGATCGATTCGTCGAAGCGTTGCGCATCGCCCGCCCTGTGCTCTTAAATCACGCGGAAAACGAACGACGTTTACGAGGTGTTTGAGGCCGAAAACGGTCCGGTGCGCTCCCACAGCAACCATCGGCCTGCATCGCAGTCTGCAGCTTCTGGCATGCAGCACTTATTCATGCTGTAACCACCAGATATACGAGCCTCTAAACATGCATTTTTGTGCAATTTCCAGTGGAATTGTATGCCACTTCGCGAGCGCTCACACGCACCCTCCCCGTAACTGATGTGCAGGATTGTCAGCGTCGGTTTAATTACCCAAGTTTGAGGTAAAGATTCGATCTGGCTCATGGTAACATGTGGCCTTGCCAACCGAAATTTTGGAACGGTGCTGCCCAAGGGCGGCGCCAATAAATAATAAACGGACCAACGATAGCTTATCCGAAGTACCCTTCACTACAATGGATGTAACTCGGCTCAAAATGGTCGTGGCGACTTCAAACCGGTGTAGATCGATTCGTCGAAGCGTTGCGCATCGCCCGCCCTGTGCTCTTAAATCACGCGGAAAACGAACGACGTTTACGAGGTGTTTGAGGCCGAAAACGGTCCGGTGCGCTCCCACAGCAACCATCGGCCTGCATCGCAGTCTGCAGCTTCTGGCATGCAGCACGCATTCATGCAGCACTTATTCATGCTGTAACCACCAGATATACGAGCCTCTAAACATGCATTTTTGTGCAATTTCCAGTGGAATTGTATGCCACTTCGCGAGCGCTCACACGCACCCTCCCCGTAACTGATGTGCAGGATTGTCAGCGTCGGTTTAATTACCCAAGTTTGAGGTAAAGATTCGATCTGGCTCATGGTAACATGTGGCCTTGCCAACCGAAATTTTGGAACGGTGCTGCCCAAGGGCGGCGCCAATAAATAATAAACGGACCAACGATAGCTTATCCGAAGTACCCTTCACTACAATGGATGTAACTCGGCTCAAAATGGTCGTGGCGACTTCAAACCGGTGTAGATCGATTCGTCGAAGCGTTGCGCATCGCCCGCCCTGTGCTCTTAAATCACGCGGAAAACGAACGACGTTTACGAGGTGTTTGAGGCCGAAAACGGTCCGGTGCGCTCCCACAGCAACCATCGGCCTGCATCGCAGTCTGCAGCTTCTGGCATGCAGCACGCATTCATGCAGCACTTATTCATGCTGTAACCACCAGATATACGAGCCTCTAAACATGCATTTTTGTGCAATTTCCAGTGGAATTGTATGCCACTTCGCGAGCGCTCACACGCACCCTCCCCGTAACTGATGTGCAGGATTGTCAGCGTCGGTTTAATTACCCAAGTTTGAGGTAAAGATTCGATCTGGCTCATGGTAACATGTGGCCTTGCCAACCGAAATTTTGGAACGGTGCTGCCCAAGGGCGGCGCCAATAAATAATAAACGGACCAACGATAGCTTATCCGAAGTACCCTTCACTACAATGGATGTAACTCGGCTCAAAATGGTCGTGGCGACTTCAAACCGGTGTAGATCGATTCGTCGAAGCGTTGCGCATCGCCCGCCCTGTGCTCTTAAATCACGCGGAAAACGAACGACGTTTACGAGGTGTTTGAGGCCGAAAACGGTCCGGTGCGCTCCCACAGCAACCATCGGCCTGCATCGCAGTCTGCAGCTTCTGGCATGCAGCACTTATTCATGCTGTAACCACCAGATATACGAGCCTCTAAACATGCATTTTTGTGCAATTTCCAGTGGAATTGTATGCCACTTCGCGAGCGCTCACACGCACCCTCCCCGTAACTGATGTGCAGGATTGTCAGCGTCGGTTTAATTACCCAAGTTTGAGGTAAAGATTCGATCTGGCTCATGGTAACATGTGGCCTTGCCAACCGAAATTTTGGAACGGTGCTGCCCAAGGGCGGCGCCAATAAATAATAAACGGACCAACGATAGCTTATCCGAAGTACCCTTCACTACAATGGATGTAACTCGGCTCAAAATGGTCGTGGCGACTTCAAACCGGTGTAGATCGATTCGTCGAAGCGTTGCGCATCGCCCGCCCTGTGCTCTTAAATCACGCGGAAAACGAACGACGTTTACGAGGTGTTTGAGGCCGAAAACGGTCCGGTGCGCTCCCACAGCAACCATCGGCCTGCATCGCAGTCTGCAGCTTCTGGCATGCAGCACGCATTCATGCAGCACTTATTCATGCTGTAACCACCAGATATACGAGCCTCTAAACATGCATTTTTGTGCAATTTCCAGTGGAATTGTATGCCACTTCGCGAGCGCTCACACGCACCCTCCCCGTAACTGATGTGCAGGATTGTCAGCGTCGGTTTAATTACCCAAGTTTGAGGTAAAGATTCGATCTGGCTCATGGTAACATGTGGCCTTGCCAACCGAAATTTTGGAACGGTGCTGCCCAAGGGCGGCGCCAATAAATAATAAACGGACCAACGATAGCTTATCCGAAGTACCCTTCACTACAATGGATGTAACTCGGCTCAAAATGGTCGTGGCGACTTCAAACCGGTGTAGATCGATTCGTCGAAGCGTTGCGCATCGCCCGCCCTGTGCTCTTAAATCACGCGGAAAACGAACGACGTTTACGAGGTGTTTGAGGCCGAAAACGGTCCGGTGCGCTCCCACAGCAACCATCGGCCTGCATCGCAGTCTGCAGCTTCTGGCATGCAGCACGCATTCATGCAGCACTTATTCATGCTGTAACCACCAGATATACGAGCCTCTAAACATGCATTTTTGTGCAATTTCCAGTGGAATTGTATGCCACTTCGCGAGCGCTCACACGCACCCTCCCCGTAACTGATGTGCAGGATTGTCAGCGTCGGTTTAATTACCCAAGTTTGAGGTAAAGATTCGATCTGGCTCATGGTAACATGTGGCCTTGCCAACCGAAATTTTGGAACGGTGCTGCCCAAGGGCGGCGCCAATAAATAATAAACGGACCAACGATAGCTTATCCGAAGTACCCTTCACTACAATGGATGTAACTCGGCTCAAAATGGTCGTGGCGACTTCAAACCGGTGTAGATCGATTCGTCGAAGCGTTGCGCATCGCCCGCCCTGTGCTCTTAAATCACGCGGAAAACGAACGACGTTTACGAGGTGTTTGAGGCCGAAAACGGTCCGGTGCGCTCCCACAGCACCATCGGCCTGCATCGCAGTCTGCAGCTTCTGGCATGCAGCACGCATTCATGCAGCACTTATTCATGCTGTAACCACCAGATATACGAGCCTCTAAACATGCATTTTTGTGCAATTTCCAGTGGAATTGTATGCCACTTCGCGAGCGCTCACACGCACCCTCCCCGTAACTGATGTGCAGGATTGTCAGCGTCGGTTTAATTACCCAGTTTGAGGTAAAGATTCGATCTGGCTCATGGTAACATGTGGCCTTGTCAACCGAAATTTTGGAACGGTGCTGCCCAAGGGCGGCGCCAATAAATAATAAACGGACCAACGATAGCTTATCCGAAGTACCCTTCACTACAATGGATGTAACTCGGCTCAAAATGGTCGTGGCGACTTCAAACCGGTGTAGATCGATTCGTCGAAGCGTTGCGCATCGCCCGCCCTGTGCTCTTAATCACGCGGAAAACGAACGACGTTTACGAGGTGTTTGAGGCCGAAAACGGTCCGGTGCGCTCCCACAGCAACCATCGGCCTGCATCGCAGTCTGCAGCTTCTGGCATGCAGCACTTATTCATGCTGTAACCACCAGATGACGAGCATCTAAACATGCATTTTTGTGCAATTTCCAGTGAATTGTATGCACTTTCGCGAGCGCTCACACGCACCCTCCCCGTAACTGATGTGCAGGAGTTGTCAGCGTCGGTTTAATTACCAAGTTTG
>CM026578.1:0-48039 GCA_000180635.4 Pristionchus pacificus | reverse complement strand
ACAATGGATGTAACTCGGCTCAAAAATGGTCGTGGCGACTTCAAACCGGTGTAGATCGATTCGTCGAAGCGTTGCGCATCGCCCGCCCTGTGCTCTTAAATCACGCGGAAAACGAACGACGTTTACGAGGTGTTTGAGGCCGAAAACGGTCCGGTGCGCTCCCACAGCAACCATCGGCCTGCATCGCAGTCTGCAGCTTCTGGCATGCAGCACTTATTCATGCTGTAACCACCAGATATACGAGCCTCTAAACATGCATTTTTGTGCAATTTCCAGTGGAATTGTATGCCACTTCGCGAGCGCTCACACGCACCCTCCCCGTAACTGATGTGCAGGATTGTCAGCGTCGGTTTAATTACCCAAGTTTGAGGTAAAGATTCGATCTGGCTCATGGTAACATGTGGCCTTGTCAACCGAAATTTTGGAACGGTGCTGCCCAAGGGCGGCGCCAATAAATAATAAACGGACCAACGATAGCTTATCCGAAGTACCCTTCACTACAATGGATGTAACTCGGCTCAAAATGGTCGTGGCGACTTCAAACCGGTGTAGATCGATTCGTCGAAGCGTTGCGCATCGCCCGCCCTGTGCTCTTAAATCACGCGGAAAACGAACGACGTTTACGAGGTGTTTGAGGCCGAAAACGGTCCGGTGCGCTCCCACAGCAACCATCGGCCTGCATCGCAGTCTGCAGCTTCTGGCATGCAGCACTTATCATGCTGTAACCACCAGATATACGAGCCTCTAAACATGCATTTTTGTGCAATTTCCAGTGGAATTGTATGCCACTTCGCGAGCGCTCACACGCACCCTCCCCGTAACTGATGTGCAGGATTGTCAGCGTCGGTTTAATTACCCAAGTTTGAGGTAAAGATTCGATCTGGCTCATGGTAACATGTGGCCTTGCCAACCGAAATTTTGGAACGGTGCTGCCCAAGGGCGGCGCCAATAAATAATAAACGGACCAACGATAGCTTATCCGAAGTACCCTTCACTACAATGGATGTAACTCGGCTCAAAATGGTCGTGGCGACTTCAAACCGGTGTAGATCGATTCGTCGAAGCGTTGCGCATCGCCCGCCCTGTGCTCTTAAATCACGCGGAAAACGAACGACGTTTACGAGGTGTTTGAGGCCGAAAACGGTCCGGTGCGCTCCCACAGCAACCATCGGCCTGCATCGCAGTCTGCAGCTTCTGGCATGCAGCACGCATTCATGCAGCACTTATTCATGCTGTAACCACCAGATATACGAGCCTCTAAACATGCATTTTTGTGCAATTTCCAGTGGAATTGTATGCCACTTCGCGAGCGCTCACACGCACCCTCCCCGTAACTGATGTGCAGGATTGTCAGCGTCGGTTTAATTACCCAAGTTTGAGGTAAAGATTCGATCTGGCTCATGTTAACATGTGGCCTTGCCACCGAAATTTTTGGAACGGTGCTGCCCAAGGGCGGCGCCAATAAATAATAAAACGGACCAACGATAGCTTATCCGAAGTACCCTTCACTACAATGGATGTAACTCGGCTCAAAATGGTCGTGTGCGACATTCAAACCGGTGTAGACTCGATTCGTCGAAGCGTTGCGCATCGCCCCCCATGTGCTCTTAAATCACGCGGAAAACGAACGACGTTTACGAGGTGTTTGAGGCCGAAAACGGTCCGGTGCGCTCCCACAGCAACCATCGGCCTGCATCGCAGTCTGCAGCTTCTGGCATGCAGCACTTATTCATGCTGTTAACCACCAGATTATACGAGCCTCTACACATGCATTTTTGTGCAATTTCCAGTGGAATTGTATGCCCACTTTCGCGAGCGCTCACACGCACCCTCCCCGTAACTGATGTGCAGGATTGTCAGCGTCGGTTTAATTACCCAAGTTTGAGGTAAAGATTCGATCTGGCTCATGGTAACATGGTGGCCTTGTCAACCGAAATTTTGGAACGGTGCTGCCCAAGGGCGGCGCCAATAAATAATAAACGGACCAACGATAGCTATATCCGAAGTACCCTTCACTACAATGGATGTAACTCGGCTCAAAATTGTCGTGGCGACTTCAAACCGGTGTAGATCGATTCGTCGAAGCGTTGCGCATCGCCCGCCCTGTGCTCTTAAATCACGCGGAAAACGAACGACGTTTACGAGGTGTTTGAGGCCGAAAACGGTCCGGTGCGCTCCCACAGCAACCATCGGCCTGCATCGCAGTCTGCAGCTTCTGGCATGCAGCACTTATTCATGCTGTAACCACCAGATATACGAGCCTCTAAACATGCATTTTTTGTGCAATTTCCAGTGGAATTGTATGCCACTTCGCGAGCGCTCACACGCACCCTCCCCGTAACTGATGTGCAGGATTGTCAGCGTCCGGTTTAATTACCCAAGTTTTGAGGTAAAGATTCGATCTGGCTCATGGTAACATGTGGCCTTGCCAACCGAAATTTTGGAACGGTGCTGCCCAAGGGCGGCGCCAATAAATAATAAACGGACCAACGATAGCTTATCCGAAGTACCCTTCACTACAATGGATGTAACTCGGCTCAAAATGGTCGTGGCGACTTCAAACCGGTGTAGATCGATTCGTCGAAGCGTTGCGCATCGCCCGCCCTGTGCTCTTAAATCAACGCGGAAAACGAACGACGTTTACGAGGTGTTTGAGGCCGAAACGGTCCGGTGCGCTCCCACAGCAACCATCGGCCTGCATCGCAGTCTGCAGCTTCTGGCATGCAGCACTTATTCATGCTGTAACCACCAGATATACGAGCCTCTAAACATGCATTTTTGTGCAATTTCCAGTGGAATTGTATGCCACTTCGCGAGCGCTCACACGCACCCTCCCCGTAACTGATGTGCAGGATTGTCAGCGTCGGTTTAATTACCCAAGTTTGAGGTAAAGATTCGATCTGGCTCATGGTAACATGTGGCCTTGCCAACCGAAATTTTGGAACGGTGCTGCCAAGGGCGGCGCCAATAAATAATAAACGGACCAACGATAGCTTATTCCGAAGTACCCTTCACTACAATGGATGTAACTCGGCTCAAAATGGTCCGTGGCGACTTCAAACCGGTGTAGATCGATTCGTCGAAGCGTTGCGCATCGCCCGCCCTGTGCTCTTAAATCACGCGGAAAACGAACGACGTTTACGAGGTGTTTGAGGCCGAAAACGGTCCGGTGCGCTCCCACAGCAACCATCGGCCTGCATCGCAGTCTGCAGCTTCTGGCATGCAGCACTTATTCATGCTGTAACCACCAGATATACGAGCCTCTAAACATGCATTTTTGTGCAATTTCCAGTGGAATTGTATGCCACTTCGCGAGCGCTCACACGCACCCTCCCCGTAACTGATGTGCAGGATTGTCAGCGTCGGTTTAATTACCCAAGTTTGAGGTAAAGATTCGATCTGGCTCATGGTAACATGTGGCCTTGCCAACCGAAATTTTGGAACGGTGCTGCCCAAGGGCGGCGCCAATAAATAATAAACGGACCAACGATAGCTTATCCGAAGTACCCTTCACTACAATGGATGTAACTCGGCTCAAAATGGTCGTGGCGACTTCAAACCGGTGTAGATCGATTCGTCGAAGCGTTGCGCATCGCCCGCCCTGTGCTCTTAAATCACGCGGAAAACGAACGACGTTTACGAGGTGTTTGAGGCCGAAAACGGTCCGGTGCGCTCCCACAGCAACCATCGGCCTGCATCGCAGTCTGCAGCTTCTGGCATGCAGCACTTATTCATGCTGTAACCACCAGATATACGAGCCTCTAAACATGCATTTTTGTGCAATTTCCAGTGGAATTGTATGCCACTTCGCGAGCGCTCACACGCACCCTCCCCGTAACTGATGTGCAGGATTGTCAGCGTCGGTTTAATTACCCAAGTTTGAGGTAAAGATTCGATCTGGCTCATGGTAACATGTGGCCTTGCCAACCGAAATTTTGGAACGGTGCTGCCCAAGGGCGGCGCCAATAAATAATAAACGGACCAACGATAGCTTATCCGAAGTACCCTTCACTACAATGGATGTAACTCGGCTCAAAATGGTCGTGGCGACTTCAAACCGGTGTAGATCGATTCGTCGAAGCGTTGCGCATCGCCCGCCCTGTGCTCTTAAATCACGCGGAAAACGAACGACGTTTACGAGGTGTTTGAGGCCGAAAAACGGTCCGGTGCGCTCCCACAGCAACCATCGGCCTGCATCGCAGTCTGCAGCTTCTGGCATGCAGCACTTATTCATGCTGTAACCACCAGATATACGAGCCTCTAAACATGCATTTTTGTGCAATTTCCAGTGGAATTGTATGCCACTTCGCGAGCGCTCACACGCACCCTCCCCGTAACTGATGTGCAGGATTGTCAGCGTCGGTTTAATTACCCAAGTTTGAGGTAAAGATTCGATCTGGCTCATGGTAACATGTGGCCTTGCCAACCGAAATTTTGGAACGGTGCTGCCCAAGGGCGGCGCCAATAAATAATAAACGGACCAACGATAGCTTATCCGAAGTACCCTTCACTACAATGGATGTAACTCGGCTCAAAATGGTCGTGGCGACTTCAAAACCGGTGTAGATCGATTCGTCGAAGCGTTGCGCATCGCCCGCCCTGTGCTCTTAAATCACGCGGAAAACGAACGACGTTTACGAGGTGTTTGAGGCCGAAAACGGTCCGGTGCGCTCCCACAGCAACCATCGGCCTGCATCGCAGTCTGCAGCTTCTGGCATGCAGCACTTATTCATGCTGTAACCACCAGATATACGAGCCTCTAAACATGCATTTTTGTGCAATTTCCAGTGGAATTGTATGCCACTTCGCGAGCGCTCACACGCACCCTCCCCGTAACTGATGTGCAGGATTGTCAGCGTCGGTTTAATTACCCAAGTTTGAGGTAAAGATTCGATCTGGCTCATGGTAACATGTGGCCTTGCCAACCGAAATTTTGGAACGGTGCTGCCCAAGGGCGGCGCCAATAAATAATAAACGGACCAACGATAGCTTATCCGAAGTACCCTTCACTACAATGGATGTAACTCGGCTCAAAATGGTCGTGGCGACTTCAAACCGGTGTAGATCGATTCGTCGAAGCGTTGCGCATCGCCCGCCCTGTGCTCTTAAATCACGCGGAAAACGAACGACGTTTACGAGGTGTTTGAGGCCGAAAACGGTCCGGTGCGCTCCCACAGCAACCATCGGCCTGCATCGCAGTCTGCAGCTTCTGGCATGCAGCACTTATTCATGCTGTAACCACCAGATATACGAGCCTCTAAACATGCATTTTTGTGCAATTTCCAGTGGAATTGTATGCCACTTCGCGAGCGCTCACACGCACCCTCCCCGTAACTGATGTGCAGGATTGTCAGCGTCGGTTTAATTACCCAAGTTTGAGGTAAAGATTCGATCTGGCTCATGGTAACATGTGGCCTTGCCAACCGAAATTTTGGAACGGTGCTGCCCAAGGGCGGCGCCAATAAATAATAAACGGACCAACGATAGCTTATCCGAAGTACCCTTCACTACAATGGATGTAACTCGGCTCAAAATGGTCGTGGCGACTTCAAACCGGTGTAGATCGATTCGTCGAAGCGTTGCGCATCGCCCGCCCTGTGCTCTTAAATCACGCGGAAAACGAACGACGTTTACGAGGTGTTTGAGGCCGAAAACGGTCCGGTGCGCTCCCACAGCAACCATCGGCCTGCATCGCAGTCTGCAGCTTCTGGCATGCAGCACGCATTCATGCAGCACTTATTCATGCTGTAACCACCAGATATACGAGCCTCTAAACATGCATTTTTGTGCAATTTCCAGTGGAATTGTATGCCACTTCGCGAGCGCTCACACGCACCCTCCCCGTAACTGATGTGCAGGATTGTCAGCGTCGGTTTAATTACCCAAGTTTGAGGTAAAGATTCGATCTGGCTCATGGTAACATGTGGCCTTGCCAACCGAAATTTTGGAACGGTGCTGCCCAAGGGCGGCGCCAATAAATAATAAACGGACCAACGATAGCTTTTCCGAAGTACCCTTCACTACAATGGATGTAACTCGGCTCAAAATGGTCGTGGCGACTTCAAACCGGTGTAGATCGATTCGTCGAAGCGTTGCGCATCGCCCGCCCTGTGCTCTTAAATCACGCGGAAAACGAACGACGTTTACGAGGTGTTTGAGGCCGAAAACGGTCCGGTGCGCTCCCACAGCAACCATCGGCCTGCATCGCAGTCTGCAGCTTCTGGCATGCAGCACGCATTCATGCAGCACTTATTCATGCTGTAACCACCAGATATACGAGCCTCTAAACATGCATTTTTGTGCAATTTCCAGTGGAATTGTATGCCACTTCGCGAGCGCTCACACGCACCCTCCCCGTAACTGATGTGCAGGATTGTCAGCGTCGGTTTAATTACCCAAGTTTGAGGTAAAGATTCGATCTGGCTCATGGTAACATGTGGCCTTGCCAACCGAAATTTTGGAACGGTGCTGCCCAAGGGCGGCGCCAATAAATAATAAACGGACCAACGATAGCTTATCCGAAGTACCCTTCACTACAATGGATGTAACTCGGCTCAAAATGGTCGTGGCGACTTCAAACCGGTGTAGATCGATTCGTCGAAGCGTTGCGCATCGCCCGCCCTGTGCTCTTAAATCACGCGGAAAACGAACGACGTTTACGAGGTGTTTGAGGCCGAAAACGGTCCGGTGCGCTCCCACAGCAACCATCGGCCTGCATCGCAGTCTGCAGCTTCTGGCATGCAGCACGCATTCATGCAGCACTTATTCATGCTGTAACCACCAGATATACGAGCCTCTAAACATGCATTTTTGTGCAATTTCCAGTGGAATTGTATGCCACTTCGCGAGCGCTCACACGCACCCTCCCCGTAACTGATGTGCAGGATTGTCAGCGTCGGTTTAATTACCCAAGTTTGAGGTAAAGATTCGATCTGGCTCATGGTAACATGTGGCCTTGTCAACCGAAATTTTGGAACGGTGCTGCCCAAGGGCGGCGCCAATAAATAATAAACGGACCAACGATAGCTTATCCGAAGTACCCTTCACTACAATGGATGTAACTCGGCTCAAAATGGTCGTGGCGACTTCAAACCGGTGTAGATCGATTCGTCGAAGCGTTGCGCATCGCCCGCCCTGTGCTCTTAAATCACGCGGAAAACGAACGACGTTTACGAGGTGTTTGAGGCCGAAAACGGTCCGGTGCGCTCCCACAGCAACCATCGGCCTGCATCGCAGTCTGCAGCTTCTGGCATGCAGCACGCATTCATGCAGCACTTATTCATGCTGTAACCACCAGATATACGAGCCTCTAAACATGCATTTTTGTGCAATTTCCAGTGGAATTGTATGCCACTTCGCGAGCGCTCACACGCACCCTCCCCGTAACTGATGTGCAGGATTGTCAGCGTCGGTTTAATTACCCAAGTTTGAGGTAAAGATTCGATCTGGCTCATGGTAACATGTGGCCTTGCCAACCGAAATTTTGGAACGGTGCTGCCCAAGGGCGGCGCCAATAAATAATAAACGGACCAACGATAGCTTATCCGAAGTACCCTTCACTACAATGGATGTAACTCGGCTCAAAATGGTCGTGGCGACTTCAAACCGGTGTAGATCGATTCGTCGAAGCGTTGCGCATCGCCCGCCCTGTGCTCTTAAATCACGCGGAAAACGAACGACGTTTACGAGGTGTTTGAGGCCGAAAACGGTCCGGTGCGCTCCCACAGCAACCATCGGCCTGCATCGCAGTCTGCAGCTTCTGGCATGCAGCACGCATTCATGCAGCACTTATTCATGCTGTAACCACCAGATATACGAGCCTCTAAACATGCATTTTTGTGCAATTTCCAGTGGAATTGTATGCCACTTCGCGAGCGCTCACACGCACCCTCCCCGTAACTGATGTGCAGGATTGTCAGCGTCGGTTTAATTACCCAAGTTTGAGGTAAAGATTCGATCTGGCTCATGGTAACATGTGGCCTTGCCAACCGAAATTTTGGAACGGTGCTGCCCAAGGGCGGCGCCAATAAATAATAAACGGACCAACGATAGCTTATCCGAAGTACCCTTCACTACAATGGATGTAACTCGGCTCAAAATGGTCGTGGCGACTTCAAACCGGTGTAGATCGATTCGTCGAAGCGTTGCGCATCGCCCGCCCTGTGCTCTTAAATCACGCGGAAAACGAACGACGTTTACGAGGTGTTTGAGGCCGAAAACGGTCCGGTGCGCTCCCACAGCAACCATCGGCCTGCATCGCAGTCTGCAGCTTCTGGCATGCAGCACGCATTCATGCAGCACTTATTCATGCTGTAACCACCAGATATACGAGCCTCTAAACATGCATTTTTGTGCAATTTCCAGTGGAATTGTATGCCACTTCGCGAGCGCTCACACGCACCCTCCCCGTAACTGATGTGCAGGATTGTCAGCGTCGGTTTAATTACCCAAGTTTGAGGTAAAGATTCGATCTGGCTCATGGTAACATGTGGCCTTGTCAACCGAAATTTTGGAACGGTGCTGCCCAAGGGCGGCGCCAATAAATAATAAACGGACCAACGATAGCTTATCCGAAGTACCCTTCACTACAATGGATGTAACTCGGCTCAAAATGGTCGTGGCGACTTCAAACCGGTGTAGATCGATTCGTCGAAGCGTTGCGCATCGCCCGCCCTGTGCTCTTAAATCACGCGGAAAACGAACGACGTTTACGAGGTGTTTGAGGCCGAAAACGGTCCGGTGCGCTCCCACAGCAACCATCGGCCTGCATCGCAGTCTGCAGCTTCTGGCATGCAGCACGCATTCATGCAGCACTTATTCATGCTGTAACCACCAGATATACGAGCCTCTAAACATGCATTTTTGTGCAATTTCCAGTGGAATTGTATGCCACTTCGCGAGCGCTCACACGCACCCTCCCCGTAACTGATGTGCAGGATTGTCAGCGTCGGTTTAATTACCCAAGTTTGAGGTAAAGATTCGATCTGGCTCATGGTAACATGTGGCCTTGCCAACCGAAATTTTGGAACGGTGCTGCCCAAGGGCGGCGCCAATAAATAATAAACGGACCAACGATAGCTTATCCGAAGTACCCTTCACTACAATGGATGTAACTCGGCTCAAAATGGTCGTGGCGACTTCAAACCGGTGTAGATCGATTCGTCGAAGCGTTGCGCATCGCCCGCCCTGTGCTCTTAAATCACGCGGAAAACGAACGACGTTTACGAGGTGTTTGAGGCCGAAAACGGTCCGGTGCGCTCCCACAGCAACCATCGGCCTGCATCGCAGTCTGCAGCTTCTGGCATGCAGCACGCATTCATGCAGCACTTATTCATGCTGTAACCACCAGATATACGAGCCTCTAAACATGCATTTTTGTGCAATTTCCAGTGGAATTGTATGCCACTTCGCGAGCGCTCACACGCACCCTCCCCGTAACTGATGTGCAGGATTGTCAGCGTCGGTTTAATTACCCAAGTTTGAGGTAAAGATTCGATCTGGCTCATGGTAACATGTGGCCTTGTCAACCGAAATTTTGGAACGGTGCTGCCCAAGGGCGGCGCCAATAAATAATAAACGGACCAACGATAGCTTATCCGAAGTACCCTTCACTACAATGGATGTAACTCGGCTCAAAATGGTCGTGGCGACTTCAAACCGGTGTAGATCGATTCGTCGAAGCGTTGCGCATCGCCCGCCCTGTGCTCTTAAATCACGCGGAAAACGAACGACGTTTACGAGGTGTTTGAGGCCGAAAACGGTCCGGTGCGCTCCCACAGCAACCATCGGCCTGCATCGCAGTCTGCAGCTTCTGGCATGCAGCACGCATTCATGCAGCACTTATTCATGCTGTAACCACCAGATATACGAGCCTCTAAACATGCATTTTTGTGCAATTTCCAGTGGAATTGTATGCCACTTCGCGAGCGCTCACACGCACCCTCCCCGTAACTGATGTGCAGGATTGTCAGCGTCGGTTTAATTACCCAAGTTTGAGGTAAAGATTCGATCTGGCTCATGGTAACATGTGGCCTTGTCAACCGAAATTTTGGAACGGTGCTGCCCAAGGGCGGCGCCAATAAATAATAAACGGACCAACGATAGCTTATCCGAAGTACCCTTCACTACAATGGATGTAACTCGGCTCAAAATGGTCGTGGCGACTTCAAACCGGTGTAGATCGATTCGTCGAAGCGTTGCGCATCGCCCGCCCTGTGCTCTTAAATCACGCGGAAAACGAACGACGTTTACGAGGTGTTTGAGGCCGAAAACGGTCCGGTGCGCTCCCACAGCAACCATCGGCCTGCATCGCAGTCTGCAGCTTCTGGCATGCAGCACTTATTCATGCTGTAACCACCAGATATACGAGCCTCTAAACATGCATTTTTGTGCAATTTCCAGTGGAATTGTATGCCACTTCGCGAGCGCTCACACGCACCCTCCCCGTAACTGATGTGCAGGATTGTCAGCGTCGGTTTAATTACCCAAGTTTGAGGTAAAGATTCGATCTGGCTCATGGTAACATGTGGCCTTGTCAACCGAAATTTTGGAACGGTGCTGCCCAAGGGCGGCGCCAATAAATAATAAACGGACCAACGATAGCTTATCCGAAGTACCCTTCACTACAATGGATGTAACTCGGCTCAAAATGGTCGTGGCGACTTCAAACCGGTGTAGATCGATTCGTCGAAGCGTTGCGCATCGCCCGCCCTGTGCTCTTAAATCACGCGGAAAACGAACGACGTTTACGAGGTGTTTGAGGCCGAAAACGGTCCGGTGCGCTCCCACAGCAACCATCGGCCTGCATCGCAGTCTGCAGCTTCTGGCATGCAGCACGCATTCATGCAGCACTTATTCATGCTGTAACCACCAGATATACGAGCCTCTAAACATGCATTTTTGTGCAATTTCCAGTGGAATTGTATGCCACTTCGCGAGCGCTCACACGCACCCTCCCCGTAACTGATGTGCAGGATTGTCAGCGTCGGTTTAATTACCCAAGTTTGAGGTAAAGATTCGATCTGGCTCATGGTAACATGTGGCCTTGTCAACCGAAATTTTGGAACGGTGCTGCCCAAGGGCGGCGCCAATAAATAATAAACGGACCAACGATAGCTTATCCGAAGTACCCTTCACTACAATGGATGTAACTCGGCTCAAAATGGTCGTGGCGACTTCAAACCGGTGTAGATCGATTCGTCGAAGCGTTGCGCATCGCCCGCCCTGTGCTCTTAAATCACGCGGAAAACGAACGACGTTTACGAGGTGTTTGAGGCCGAAAACGGTCCGGTGCGCTCCCACAGCAACCATCGGCCTGCATCGCAGTCTGCAGCTTCTGGCATGCAGCACTTATTCATGCTGTAACCACCAGATATACGAGCCTCTAAACATGCATTTTTGTGCAATTTCCAGTGGAATTGTATGCCACTTCGCGAGCGCTCACACGCACCCTCCCCGTAACTGATGTGCAGGATTGTCAGCGTCGGTTTAATTACCCAAGTTTGAGGTAAAGATTCGATCTGGCTCATGGTAACATGTGGCCTTGTCAACCGAAATTTTGGAACGGTGCTGCCCAAGGGCGGCGCCAATAAATAATAAACGGACCAACGATAGCTTATCCGAAGTACCCTTCACTACAATGGATGTAACTCGGCTCAAAATGGTCGTGGCGACTTCAAACCGGTGTAGATCGATTCGTCGAAGCGTTGCGCATCGCCCGCCCTGTGCTCTTAAATCACGCGGAAAACGAACGACGTTTACGAGGTGTTTGAGGCCGAAAACGGTCCGGTGCGCTCCCACAGCAACCATCGGCCTGCATCGCAGTCTGCAGCTTCTGGCATGCAGCACTTATTCATGCTGTAACCACCAGATATACGAGCCTCTAAACATGCATTTTTGTGCAATTTCCAGTGGAATTGTATGCCACTTCGCGAGCGCTCACACGCACCCTCCCCGTAACTGATGTGCAGGATTTTCAGCGTCGGTTTAATTACCCAAGTTTGAGGTAAAGATTCGATCTGGCTCATGGTAACATGTGGCCTTGTCAACCGAAATTTTGGAACGGTGCTGCCCAAGGGCGGCGCCAATAAATAATAAACGGACCAACGATAGCTTATCCGAAGTACCCTTCACTACAATGGATGTAACTCGGCTCAAAATGGTCGTGGCGACTTCAAACCGGTGTAGATCGATTCGTCGAAGCGTTGCGCATCGCCCGCCCTGTGCTCTTAAATCACGCGGAAAACGAACGACGTTTACGAGGTGTTTGAGGCCGAAAACGGTCCGGTGCGCTCCCACAGCAACCATCGGCCTGCATCGCAGTCTGCAGCTTCTGGCATGCAGCACTTATTCATGCTGTAACCACCAGATATACGAGCCTCTAAACATGCATTTTTGTGCAATTTCCAGTGGAATTGTATGCCACTTCGCGAGCGCTCACACGCACCCTCCCCGTAACTGATGTGCAGGATTGTCAGCGTCGGTTTAATTACCCAAGTTTGAGGTAAAGATTCGATCTGGCTCATGGTAACATGTGGCCTTGCCAACCGAAATTTTGGAACGGTGCTGCCCAAGGGCGGCGCCAATAAATAATAAACGGACCAACGATAGCTTATCCGAAGTACCCTTCACTGCAATGGATGTAACTCGGCTCAAAATGGTCGTGGCGACTTCAAACCGGTGTAGATCGATTCGTCGAAGCGTTGCGCATCGCCCGCCCTGTGCTCTTAAATCACGCGGAAAACGAACGACGTTTACGAGGTGTTTGAGGCCGAAAACGGTCCGGTGCGCTCCCACAGCAACCATCGGCCTGCATCGCAGTCTGCAGCTTCTGGCATGCAGCACGCATTCATGCAGCACTTATTCATGCTGTAACCACCAGATATACGAGCCTCTAAACATGCATTTTTGTGCAATTTCCAGTGGAATTGTATGCCACTTCGCGAGCGCTCACACGCACCCTCCCCGTAACTGATGTGCAGGATTGTCAGCGTCGGTTTAATTACCCAAGTTTGAGCTTCTAATCATGCATTTTTGTGCAATTTCCAGTGGAATTGTATGCCACTTCGCGAGCGCTCACACGCACCCTCCCCGTAACTGATGTGCAGGATTGTCAGCGTCGGTTTAATTACCCAAGTTTGAGGTAAAGATTCGATCTGGCTCATGGTAACATGTGGCCTTGTCAACCGAAATTTTGGAACGGTGCTGCCCAAGGGCGGCGCCAATAAATAATAAACGGACCAACGATAGCTTATCCGAAGTACCCTTCACTACAATGGATGTAACTCGGCTCAAAATGGTCGTGGCGACTTCAAACCGGTGTAGATCGATTCGTCGAAGCGTTGCGCATCGCCCGCCCTGTGCTCTTAAATCACGCGGAAAACGAACGACGTTTACGAGGTGTTTGAGGCCGAAAACGGTCCGGTGCGCTCCCACAGCAACCATCGGCCTGCATCGCAGTCTGCAGCTTCTGGCATGCAGCACTTATTCATGCTGTAACCACCAGATATACGAGCCTCTAAACATGCATTTTTGTGCAATTTCCAGTGGAATTGTATGCCACTTCGCGAGCGCTCACACGCACCCTCCCCGTAACTGATGTGCAGGATTGTCAGCGTCGGTTTAATTACCCAAGTTTGAGGTAAAGATTCGATCTGGCTCATGGTAACATGTGGCCTTGTCAACCGAAATTTTGGAACGGTGCTGCCCAAGGGCGGCGCCAATAAATAATAAACGGACCAACGATAGCTTATCCGAAGTACCCTTCACTACAATGGATGTAACTCGGCTCAAAATGGTCGTGGCGACTTCAAACCGGTGTAGATCGATTCGTCGAAGCGTTGCGCATCGCCCGCCCTGTGCTCTTAAATCACGCGGAAAACGAACGACGTTTACGAGGTGTTTGAGGCCGAAAACGGTCCGGTGCGCTCCCACAGCAACCATCGGCCTGCATCGCAGTCTGCAGCTTCTGGCATGCAGCACTTATTCATGCTGTAACCACCAGATATACGAGCCTCTAAACATGCATTTTTGTGCAATTTCCAGTGGAATTGTATGCCACTTCGCGAGCGCTCACACGCACCCTCCCCGTAACTGATGTGCAGGATTGTCAGCGTCGGTTTAATTACCCAAGTTTGAGGTAAAGATTCGATCTGGCTCATGGTAACATGTGGCCTTGCCAACCGAAATTTTGGAACGGTGCTGCCCAAGGGCGGCGCCAATAAATAATAAACGGACCAACGATAGCTTATCCGAAGTACCCTTCACTGCAATGGATGTAACTCGGCTCAAAATGGTCGTGGCGACTTCAAACCGGTGTAGATCGATTCGTCGAAGCGTTGCGCATCGCCCGCCCTGTGCTCTTAAATCACGCGGAAAACGAACGACGTTTACGAGGTGTTTGAGGCCGAAAACGGTCCGGTGCGCTCCCACAGCAACCATCGGCCTGCATCGCAGTCTGCAGCTTCTGGCATGCAGCACGCATTCATGCAGCACTTATTCATGCTGTAACCACCAGATATACGAGCCTCTAAACATGCATTTTTGTGCAATTTCCAGTGGAATTGTATGCCACTTCGCGAGCGCTCACACGCACCCTCCCCGTAACTGATGTGCAGGATTGTCAGCGTCGGTTTAATTACCCAAGTTTGAGCTTCTAATCATGCATTTTTGTGCAATTTCCAGTGGAATTGTATGCCACTTCGCGAGCGCTCACACGCACCCTCCCCGTAACTGATGTGCAGGATTGTCAGCGTCGGTTTAATTACCCAAGTTTGAGGTAAAGATTCGATCTGGCTCATGGTAACATGTGGCCTTGTCAACCGAAATTTTGGAACGGTGCTGCCCAAGGGCGGCGCCAATAAATAATAAACGGACCAACGATAGCTTATCCGAAGTACCCTTCACTACAATGGATGTAACTCGGCTCAAAATGGTCGTGGCGACTTCAAACCGGTGTAGATCGATTCGTCGAAGCGTTGCGCATCGCCCGCCCTGTGCTCTTAAATCACGCGGAAAACGAACGACGTTTACGAGGTGTTTGAGGCCGAAAACGGTCCGGTGCGCTCCCACAGCAACCATCGGCCTTCATCGCAGTCTGCAGCTTCTGGCATGCAGCACGCATTCATGCAGCACTTATTCATGCTGTAACCACCAGATATACGAGCTTCTAAACATGCATTTTTGTGCAATTTCCAGTGGAATTGTATGCCACTTCGCGAGCGCTCACACGCACCCTCCCCGTAACTGATGTGCAGGATTGTCAGCGTCGGTTTAATTACCCAAGTTTGAGGTAAAGATTCGATCTGGCTCATGGTAACATGTGGCCTTGCCAACCGAAATTTTGGAACGGTGCTGCCCAAGGGCGGCGCCAATAAATAATAAACGGACCAACGATAGCTTATCCGAAGTACCCTTCACTACAATGGATGTAACTCGGCTCAAAATGGTCGTGGCGACTTCAAACCGGTGTAGATCGATTCGTCGAAGCGTTGCGCATCGCCCGCCCTGTGCTCTTAAATCACGCGGAAAACGAACGACGTTTACGAGGTGTTTGAGGCCGAAAACGGTCCGGTGCGCTCCCACAGCAACCATCGGCCTGCATCGCAGTCTGCAGCTTCTGGCATGCAGCACGCATTCATGCAGCACTTATTCATGCTGTAACCACCAGATATACGAGCTTCTAAACATGCATTTTTGTGCAATTTCCAGTGGAATTGTATGCCACTTCGCGAGCGCTCACACGCACCCTCCCCGTAACTGATGTGCAGGATTGTCAGCGTCGGTTTAATTACCCAAGTTTGAGGTAAAGATTCGATCTGGCTCATGGTAACATGTGGCCTTGCCAACCGAAATTTTGGAACGGTGCTGCCCAAGGGCGGCGCCAATAAATAATAAACGGACCAACGATAGCTTATCCGAAGTACCCTTCACTACAATGGATGTAACTCGGCTCAAAATGGTCGTGGCGACTTCAAACCGGTGTAGATCGATTCGTCGAAGCGTTGCGCATCGCCCGCCCTGTGCTCTTAAATCACGCGGAAAACGAACGACGTTTACGAGGTGTTTGAGGCCGAAAACGGTCCGGTGCGCTCCCACAGCAACCATCGGCCTGCATCGCAGTCTGCAGCTTCTGGCATGCTGTAACCACCAGATATACGACCTTCTAATCATGCATTTTTGTGCAATTTCCAGTGGAATTGTATGCCACTTCGCGAGCGCTCACACGCACCCTCCCCGTAACTGATGTGCAGGATTGTCAGCGTCGGTTTAATTACCCAAGTTTGAGGTAAAGATTCGATCTGGCTCATGGTAACATGTGGCCTTGTCAAACGAAATTTTGGAACGGTGCTGCCCAAGGGCGGCGCCAATAAATAATAAACGGACCAACGATAGCTTATCCGAAGTACCCTTCACTACAATGGATGTAACTCGGCTCAAAATGGTCGTGGCGACTTCAAACCGGTGTAGATCGATTCGTCGAAGCGTTGCGCATCGCCCGCCCTGTGCTCTTAAATCACGCGGAAAACGAACGACGTTTACGAGGTGTTTGAGGCCGAAAACGGTCCGGTGCGCTCCCACAGCAACCATCGGCCTGCATCGCAGTCTGCAGCTTCTGGCATGCAGCACGCATTCATGCAGCACTTATTCATGCTGTAACCACCAGATATACGAGCTTCTAATCATGCATTTTTGTGCAATTTCCAGTGGAATTGTATGCCACTTCGCGAGCGCTCACACGCACCCTCCCCGTAACTGATGTGCAGGATTGTCAGCGTCGGTTTAATTACCCAAGTTTGAGGTAAAGATTCGATCTGGCTCATGGTAACATGTGGCCTTGTCAACCGAAATTTTGGAACGGTGCTGCCCAAGGGCGGCGCCAATAAATAATAAACGGACCAACGATAGCTTATCCGAAGTACCCTTCACTACAATGGATGTAACTCGGCTCAAAATGGTCGTGGCGACTTCAAACCGGTGTAGATCGATTCGTCGAAGCGTTGCGCATCGCCCGCCCTGTGCTCTTAAATCACGCGGAAAACGAACGACGTTTACGAGGTGTTTGAGGCCGAAAACGGTCCGGTGCGCTCCCACAGCAACCATCGGCCTGCATCGCAGTCTGCAGCTTCTGGCATGCAGCACGCATTCATGCAGCACTTATTCATGCTGTAACCACCAGATATACGAGCTTCTAATCATGCATTTTTGTGCAATTTCCAGTGGAATTGTATGCCACTTCGCGAGCGCTCACACGCACCCTCCCCGTAACTGATGTGCAGGATTGTCAGCGTCGGTTTAATTACCCAAGTTTGAGGTAAAGATTCGATCTGGCTCATGGTAACATGTGGCCTTGCCAACCGAAATTTTGGAACGGTGCTGCCCAAGGGCGGCGCCAATAAATAATAAACGGACCAACGATAGCTTATCCGAAGTACCCTTCACTACAATGGATGTAACTCGGCTCAAAATGGTCGTGGCGACTTCAAACCGGTGTAGATCGATTCGTCGAAGCGTTGCGCATCGCCCGCCCTGTGCTCTTAAATCACGCGGAAAACGAACGACGTTTACGAGGTGTTTGAGGCCGAAAACGGTCCGGTGCGCTCCCACAGCAACCATCGGCCTTCATCGCAGTCTGCAGCTTCTGGCATGCAGCACGCATTCATGCAGCACTTATTCATGCTGTAACCACCAGATATACGAGCTTCTAAACATGCATTTTTGTGCAATTTCCAGTGGAATTGTATGCCACTTCGCGAGCGCTCACACGCACCCTCCCCGTAACTGATGTGCAGGATTGTCAGCGTCGGTTTAATTACCCAAGTTTGAGGTAAAGATTCGATCTGGCTCATGGTAACATGTGGCCTTGCCAACCGAAATTTTGGAACGGTGCTGCCCAAGGGCGGCGCCAATAAATAATAAACGGACCAACGATAGCTTATCCGAAGTACCCTTCACTACAATGGATGTAACTCGGCTCAAAATGGTCGTGGCGACTTCAAACCGGTGTAGATCGATTCGTCGAAGCGTTGCGCATCGCCCGCCCTGTGCTCTTAAATCACGCGGAAAACGAACGACGTTTACGAGGTGTTTGAGGCCGAAAATGGTCCGGTGCGCTCCCACAGCAACCATCGGCCTGCATCGCAGTCTGCAGCTTCTGGCATGCAGCACTTATTCATGCTGTAACCACCAGATATACGAGCCTCTAAACATGCATTTTTGTGCAATTTCCAGTGGAATTGTATGCCACTTCGCGAGCGCTCACACGCACCCTCCCCGTAACTGATGTGCAGGATTGTCAGCGTCGGTTTAATTACCCAAGTTTGAGGTAAAGATTCGATCTGGCTCATGGTAACATGTGGCCTTGTCAAACGAAATTTTGGAACGGTGCTGCCCAAGGGCGGCGCCAATAAATAATAAACGGACCAACGATAGCTTATCCGAAGTACCCTTCACTACAATGGATGTAACTCGGCTCAAAATGGTCGTGGCGACTTCAAACCGGTGTAGATCGATTCGTCGAAGCGTTGCGCATCGCCCGCCCTGTGCTCTTAAATCACGCGGAAAACGAACGACGTTTACGAGGTGTTTGAGGCCGAAAACGGTCCGGTGCGCTCCCACAGCAACCATCGGCCTTCATCGCAGTCTGCAGCTTCTGGCATGCAGCACGCATTCATGCAGCACTTATTCATGCTGTAACCACCAGATATACGAGCTTCTAAACATGCATTTTTGTGCAATTTCCAGTGGAATTGTATGCCACTTCGCGAGCGCTCACACGCACCCTCCCCGTAACTGATGTGCAGGATTGTCAGCGTCGGTTTAATTACCCAAGTTTGAGGTAAAGATTCGATCTGGCTCATGGTAACATGTGGCCTTGTCAACCGAAATTTTGGAACGGTGCTGCCCAAGGGCGGCGCCAATAAATAATAAACGGACCAACGATAGCTTATCCGAAGTACCCTTCACTACAATGGATGTAACTCGGCTCAAAATGGTCGTGGCGACTTCAAACCGGTGTAGATCGATTCGTCGAAGCGTTGCGCATCGCCCGCCCTGTGCTCTTAAATCACGCGGAAAACGAACGACGTTTACGAGGTGTTTGAGGCCGAAAACGGTCCGGTGCGCTCCCACAGCAACCATCGGCCTGCATCGCAGTCTGCAGCTTCTGGCATGCAGCACGCATTCATGCAGCACTTATTCATGCTGTAACCACCAGATATACGAGCTTCTAATCATGCATTTTTGTGCAATTTCCAGTGGAATTGTATGCCACTTCGCGAGCGCTCACACGCACCCTCCCCGTAACTGATGTGCAGGATTGTCAGCGTCGGTTTAATTACCCAAGTTTGAGGTAAAGATTCGATCTGGCTCATGGTAACATGTGGCCTTGCCAACCGAAATTTTGGAACGGTGCTGCCCAAGGGCTGCGCCAATAAATAATAAACGGACCAACGATAGCTTATCCGAAGTACCCTTCACTACAATGGATGTAACTCGGCTCAAAATGGTCGTGGCGACTTCAAACCGGTGTAGATCGATTCGTCGAAGCGTTGCGCATCGCCCGCCCTGTGCTCTTAAATCACGCGGAAAACGAACGACGTTTACGAGGTGTTTGAGGCCGAAAACGGTCCGGTGCGCTCCCACAGCAACCATCGGCCTGCATCGCAGTCTGCAGCTTCTGGCATGCAGCACGCATTCATGCAGCACTTATTCATGCTGTAACCACCAGATATACGAGCTTCTAAACATGCATTTTTGTGCAATTTCCAGTGGAATTGTATGCCACTTCGCGAGCGCTCACACGCACCCTCCCCGTAACTGATGTGCAGGATTGTCAGCGTCGGTTTAATTACCCAAGTTTGAGGTAAAGATTCGATCTGGCTCATGGTAACATGTGGCCTTGCCAACCGAAATTTTGGAACGGTGCTGCCCAAGGGCGGCGCCAATAAATAATAAACGGACCAACGATAGCTTATCCGAAGTACCCTTCACTACAATGGATGTAACTCGGCTCAAAATGGTCGTGGCGACTTCAAACCGGTGTAGATCGATTCGTCGAAGCGTTGCGCATCGCCCTCCCTGTGCTCTTAAATCACGCGGAAAACGAACGACGTTTACGAGGTGTTTGAGGCCGAAAACGGTCCGGTGCGCTCCCACAGCAACCATCGGCCTGCATCGCAGTCTGCAGCTTCTGGCATGCAGCACGCATTCATGCAGCACTTATTCATGCTGTAACCACCAGATATACGAGCTTCTAATCATGCATTTTTGTGCAATTTCCAGTGGAATTGTATGCCACTTCGCGAGCGCTCACACGCACCCTCCCCGTAACTGATGTGCAGGATTGTCAGCGTCGGTTTAATTACCCAAGTTTGAGGTAAAGATTCGATCTGGCTCATGGTAACATGTGGCCTTGCCAACCGAAATTTTGGAACGGTGCTGCCCAAGGGCGGCGCCAATAAATAATAAACGGACCAACGATAGCTTATCCGAAGTACCCTTCACTACAATGGATGTAACTCGGCTCAAAATGGTCGTGGCGACTTCAAACCGGTGTAGATCGATTCGTCGAAGCGTTGCGCATCGCCCGCCCTGTGCTCTTAAATCACGCGGAAAACGAACGACGTTTACGAGGTGTTTGAGGCCGAAAACGGTCCGGTGCGCTCCCACAGCAACCATCGGCCTGCATCGCAGTCTGCAGCTTCTGGCATGCAGCACTTATTCATGCTGTAACCACCAGATATACGAGCCTCTAAACATGCATTTTTGTGCAATTTCCAGTGGAATTGTATGCCACTTCGCGAGCGCTCACACGCACCCTCCCCGTAACTGATGTGCAGGATTGTCAGCGTCGGTTTAATTACCCAAGTTTGAGGTAAAGATTCGATCTGGCTCATGGTAACATGTGGCCTTGCCAACCGAAATTTTGGAACGGTGCTGCCCAAGGGCGGCGCCAATAAATAATAAACGGACCAACGATAGCTTATCCGAAGTACCCTTCACTACAATGGATGTAACTCGGCTCAAAATGGTCGTGGCGACTTCAAACCGGTGTAGATCGATTCGTCGAAGCGTTGCGCATCGCCCGCCCTGTGCTCTTAAATCACGCGGAAAACGAACCACGTTTACGAGGTGTTTGAGGCCGAAAACGGTCCGGTGCGCTCCCACAGCAACCATCGGCCTGCATCGCAGTCTGCAGCTTCTGGCATGCAGCACTTATTCATGCTGTAACCACCAGATATACGAGCCTCTAAACATGCATTTTTGTGCAATTTCCAGTGGAATTGTATGCCACTTCGCGAGCGCTCACACGCACCCTCCCCGTAACTGATGTGCAGGATTGTCAGCGTCGGTTTAATTACCCAAGTTTGAGGCAAAGATTCGATCTGGCTCATGGTAACATGTGGCCTTGTCAACCGAAATTTTGGAACGGTGCTGCCCAAGGGCGGCGCCAATAAATAATAAACGGACCAACGATAGCTTATCCGAAGTACCCTTCACTACAATGGATGTAACTCGGCTCAAAATGGTCGTGGCGACTTCAAACCGGTGTAGATCGATTCGTCGAAGCGTTGCGCATCGCCCGCCCTGTGCTCTTAAATCACGCGGAAAACGAACGACGTTTACGAGGTGTTTGAGGCCGAAAACGGTCCGGTGCGCTCCCACAGCAACCATCGGCCTGCATCGCAGTCTGCAGCTTCTGGCATGCAGCACTTATTCATGCTGTAACCACCAGATATACGAGCCTCTAAACATGCATTTTTGTGCAATTTCCAGTGGAATTGTATGCCACTTCGCGAGCGCTCACACGCACCCTCCCCGTAACTGATGTGCAGGATTGTCAGCGTCGGTTTAATTACCCAAGTTTGAGGTAAAGATTCGATCTGGCTCATGGTAACATGTGGCCTTGCCAACCGAAATTT
This sequence comes from Pristionchus pacificus, assembly GCA_000180635.4. Taxonomy (NCBI): domain Eukaryota; kingdom Metazoa; phylum Nematoda; class Chromadorea; order Rhabditida; family Neodiplogasteridae; genus Pristionchus; species Pristionchus pacificus. Next base: position 26,119 of record CM026578.1, on the reverse strand, counting down.
TGGAACGGTGCTGCCCAAGGGCGGCGCCAATAAATAATAAACGGACCAACGATAGCTTATCCGAAGTACCCTTCACTACAATGGATGTAACTCGGCTCAAAATGGTCGTGGCGACTTCAAACCGGTGTAGATCGATTCGTCGAAGCGTTGCGCATCGCCCGCCCTGTGCTCTTAAATCACGCGGAAAACGAACGACGTTTACGAGGTGTTTGAGGCCGAAAACGGTCCGGTGCGCTCCCACAGCAACCATCGGCCTGCATCGCAGTCTGCAGCTTCTGGCATGCAGCACTTATTCATGCTGTAACCACCAGATATACGAGCCTCTAAACATGCATTTTTGTGCAATTTCCAGTGGAATTGTATGCCACTTCGCGAGCGCTCACACGCACCCTCCCCGTAACTGATGTGCAGGATTGTCAGCGTCGGTTTAATTACCCAAGTTTGAGGTAAAGATTCGATCTGGCTCATGGTAACATGTGGCCTTGCCAACCGAAATTTTGGAACGGTGCTGCCCAAGGGCGGCGCCAATAAATAATAAACGGACCAACGATAGCTTATCCGAAGTACCCTTCACTACAATGGATGTAACTCGGCTCAAAATGGTCGTGGCGACTTCAAACCGGTGTAGATCGATTCGTCGAAGCGTTGCGCATCGCCCGCCCTGTGCTCTTAAATCACGCGGAAAACGAACGACGTTTACGAGGTGTTTGAGGCCGAAAACGGTCCGGTGCGCTCCCACAGCAACCATCGGCCTGCATCGCAGTCTGCAGCTTCTGGCATGCAGCACTTATTCATGCTGTAACCACCAGATATACGAGCCTCTAAACATGCATTTTTGTGCAATTTCCAGTGGAATTGTATGCCACTTCGCGAGCGCTCACACGCACCCTCCCCGTAACTGATGTGCAGGATTGTCAGCGTCGGTTTAATTACCCAAGTTTGAGGTAAAGATTCGATCTGGCTCATGGTAACATGTGGCCTTGCCAACCGAAATTTTGGAACGGTGCTGCCCAAGGGCGGCGCCAATAAATAATAAACGGACCAACGATAGCTTATCCGAAGTACCCTTCACTACAATGGATGTAACTCGGCTCAAAATGGTCGTGGCGACTTCAAACCGGTGTAGATCGATTCGTCGAAGCGTTGCGCATCGCCCGCCCTGTGCTCTTAAATCACGCGGAAAACGAACGACGTTTACGAGGTGTTTGAGGCCGAAAACGGTCCGGTGCGCTCCCACAGCAACCATCGGCCTGCATCGCAGTCTGCAGCTTCTGGCATGCAGCACTTATTCATGCTGTAACCACCAGATATACGAGCCTCTAAACATGCATTTTTGTGCAATTTCCAGTGGAATTGTATGCCACTTCGCGAGCGCTCACACGCACCCTCCCCGTAACTGATGTGCAGGATTGTCAGCGTCGGTTTAATTACCCAAGTTTGAGGTAAAGATTCGATCTGGCTCATGGTAACATGTGGCCTTGCCAACCGAAATTTTGGAACGGTGCTGCCCAAGGGCGGCGCCAATAAATAATAAACGGACCAACGATAGCTTATCCGAAGTACCCTTCACTACAATGGATGTAACTCGGCTCAAAATGGTCGTGGCGACTTCAAACCGGTGTAGATCGATTCGTCGAAGCGTTGCGCATCGCCCGCCCTGTGCTCTTAAATCACGCGGAAAACGAACGACGTTTACGAGGTGTTTGAGGCCGAAAACGGTCCGGTGCGCTCCCACAGCAACCATCGGCCTGCATCGCAGTCTGCAGCTTCTGGCATGCAGCACTTATTCATGCTGTAACCACCAGATATACGAGCCTCTAAACATGCATTTTTGTGCAATTTCCAGTGGAATTGTATGCCACTTCGCGAGCGCTCACACGCACCCTCCCCGTAACTGATGTGCAGGATTGTCAGCGTCGGTTTAATTACCCAAGTTTGAGGCAAAGATTCGATCTGGCTCATGGTAACATGTGGCCTTGTCAACCGAAATTTTGGAACGGTGCTGCCCAAGGGCGGCGCCAATAAATAATAAACGGACCAACGATAGCTTATCCGAAGTACCCTTCACTACAATGGATGTAACTCGGCTCAAAATGGTCGTGGCGACTTCAAACCGGTGTAGATCGATTCGTCGAAGCGTTGCGCATCGCCCGCCCTGTGCTCTTAAATCACGCGGAAAACGAACGACGTTTACGAGGTGTTTGAGGCCGAAAACGGTCCGGTGCGCTCCCACAGCAACCATCGGCCTGCATCGCAGTCTGCAGCTTCTGGCATGCAGCACTTATTCATGCTGTAACCACCAGATATACGAGCCTCTAAACATGCATTTTTGTGCAATTTCCAGTGGAATTGTATGCCACTTCGCGAGCGCTCACACGCACCCTCCCCGTAACTGATGTGCAGGATTGTCAGCGTCGGTTTAATTACCCAAGTTTGAGGTAAAGATTCGATCTGGCTCATGGTAACATGTGGCCTTGCCAACCGAAATTTTGGAACGGTGCTGCCCAAGGGCGGCGCCAATAAATAATAAACGGACCAACGATAGCTTATCCGAAGTACCCTTCACTACAATGGATGTAACTCGGCTCAAAATGGTCGTGGCGACTTCAAACCGGTGTAGATCGATTCGTCGAAGCGTTGCGCATCGCCCGCCCTGTGCTCTTAAATCACGCGGAAAACGAACGACGTTTACGAGGTGTTTGAGGCCGAAAACGGTCCGGTGCGCTCCCACAGCAACCATCGGCCTGCATCGCAGTCTGCAGCTTCTGGCATGCAGCACTTATTCATGCTGTAACCACCAGATATACGAGCCTCTAAACATGCATTTTTGTGCAATTTCCAGTGGAATTGTATGCCACTTCGCGAGCGCTCACACGCACCCTCCCCGTAACTGATGTGCAGGATTGTCAGCGTCGGTTTAATTACCCAAGTTTGAGGTAAAGATTCGATCTGGCTCATGGTAACATGTGGCCTTGCCAACCGAAATTTTGGAACGGTGCTGCCCAAGGGCGGCGCCAATAAATAATAAACGGACCAACGATAGCTTATCCGAAGTACCCTTCACTACAATGGATGTAACTCGGCTCAAAATGGTCGTGGCGACTTCAAACCGGTGTAGATCGATTCGTCGAAGCGTTGCGCATCGCCCGCCCTGTGCTCTTAAATCACGCGGAAAACGAACGACGTTTACGAGGTGTTTGAGGCCGAAAACGGTCCGGTGCGCTCCCACAGCAACCATCGGCCTGCATCGCAGTCTGCAGCTTCTGGCATGCAGCACTTATTCATGCTGTAACCACCAGATATACGAGCCTCTAAACATGCATTTTTGTGCAATTTCCAGTGGAATTGTATGCCACTTCGCGAGCGCTCACACGCACCCTCCCCGTAACTGATGTGCAGGATTGTCAGCGTCGGTTTAATTACCCAAGTTTGAGGTAAAGATTCGATCTGGCTCATGGTAACATGTGGCCTTGCCAACCGAAATTTTGGAACGGTGCTGCCCAAGGGCGGCGCCAATAAATAATAAACGGACCAACGATAGCTTATCCGAAGTACCCTTCACTACAATGGATGTAACTCGGCTCAAAATGGTCGTGGCGACTTCAAACCGGTGTAGATCGATTCGTCGAAGCGTTGCGCATCGCCCGCCCTGTGCTCTTAAATCACGCGGAAAACGAACGACGTTTACGAGGTGTTTGAGGCCGAAAACGGTCCGGTGCGCTCCCACAGCAACCATCGGCCTGCATCGCAGTCTGCAGCTTCTGGCATGCAGCACTTATTCATGCTGTAACCACCAGATATACGAGCCTCTAAACATGCATTTTTGTGCAATTTCCAGTGGAATTGTATGCCACTTCGCGAGCGCTCACACGCACCCTCCCCGTAACTGATGTGCAGGATTGTCAGCGTCGGTTTAATTACCCAAGTTTGAGGTAAAGATTCGATCTGGCTCATGGTAACATGTGGCCTTGCCAACCGAAATTTTGGAACGGTGCTGCCCAAGGGCGGCGCCAATAAATAATAAACGGACCAACGATAGCTTATCCGAAGTACCCTTCACTACAATGGATGTAACTCGGCTCAAAATGGTCGTGGCGACTTCAAACCGGTGTAGATCGATTCGTCGAAGCGTTGCGCATCGCCCGCCCTGTGCTCTTAAATCACGCGGAAAACGAACGACGTTTACGAGGTGTTTGAGGCCGAAAACGGTCCGGTGCGCTCCCACAGCAACCATCGGCCTGCATCGAAGTCTGCAGCTTCTGGCATGCAGCACGCATTCATGCAGCACTTATTCATGCTGTAACCACCAGATATACGAGCCTCTAAACATGCATTTTTGTGCAATTTCCAGTGGAATTGTATGCCACTTCGCGAGCGCTCACACGCACCCTCCCCGTAACTGATGTGCAGGATTGTCAGCGTCGGTTTAATTACCCAAGTTTGAGGTAAAGATTCGATCTGGCTCATGGTAACATGTGGCCTTGCCAACCGAAATTTTGGAACGGTGCTGCCCAAGGGCGGCGCCAATAAATATTAAACGGACCAACGATAGCTTATCCGAAGTACCCTTCACTACAATGGATGTAACTCGGCTCAAAATCAACGATCATCTTCCCTCGAGTTGAGCGGTCGGTTCGTCCTCCGCTCTCTCCCCTCTAGTCAAATTACCCCTCCCCTCGTCTCTCTCCCATCGACTGCCGTCCTCGAACTGCAAGGAGCCTCGCCTCGTCTTCACTAGTCGGCATTGTGGGATAGCCGACGTGGTGGTCGAACCCACCTGACGAGGTGAGCTATCTTCATTGTCGCTAAACCCCAACGCGCGATGAGTACAAACACACCGAAAGCTCCCCTCCCTGCTGCTGCTCGCGCCTTTCGTGCAGCTAGTCAAGAGTCGGTAGAGGCCCTTTCCAAGAAAGTCGACATGATGATGGGCCTTCTCTCCGAGTTACTGTCCCTTCACAAGACAGTCCCTCCTCCCTCTCTCACTCCTCCCATCCCTCTCTCCACTCCCTCTGTCGCTCCCGTCACTGACATTGCCCGTCAGATCTATGAGGGATGTGTGAAAGCCATCGATGATAAAGCTGCCTATGAGGAGAAGGAAAAGAGAGTTGTCGTGATTGGAATGAAGGAAGATCAGAGCCCGACGGAGAATGCTGAGAAGGACGAGAAATTGGTGGAATCGTTGGTCCTCTACTCTGGAGACCCCGAAGTGAAGAAGGCGTTCGATGCAGGGCAGATCACTCACCATCGTCATCCAAAGGACAAACCGCCCGGTAACCGACCACTGAAGATCCAACTCCCTAGCAAGTGTCTCAGAGACGCAATGCTCGATGGAATCAGATCGAAACGAGGTCGTCCTCCTCCACTTCCCGCCCCTTCATTCATCAGGAAGGACCTATCGCCCAATCAATTGGATCTGGAAAGAGCAGCAAGAGAGGAAGTAAAGAAGAAGAATATCGAAGTTGGATCCCTCACGTATGGCCTCCGTGACTACAGTATCATCACTTACCGTAACCCACGCGCTCTCCCGCCCAACTACTCTAGACGATCGATCGATAACGGAATGCCTCCCATGAACAAAACTGCCGATACCACTTCAGACTCATCTACTGCATCTGCTGCCGCCGCTCCTACCTCTGTCTCTTCCTCTGAGCCCGTGCCCGAGCCACGCCCCAGTCACGTGAACACCGCCCCTCGAGGAGGATCCCGCTAGGCCTCTGGCAGCAAGGTACCCGATCCCCAGTCCCCTCTCTTGCCTAGTTTTCGGTCCCATTCTCAATCACAGTTTAGTCAATCTTCTTTTGTTGCATCATCACTTGCTCATTCTCCCCCTGTTAGTACACGTCAGCATAACGATACCTCTTCCCCTGTCTCTCTCTATTATGCAAATGCGCGATCGATTAGATGCAAATCTCCCCAGCTCTCCTTTATCCTGTCTTCCTCCCAGTTTCGCATCATTTGCATATCTGAATCTTGGCTCGACCACTCTGACTGCGACTCTCTCTTAGTAGGCGGATTTTCTGATTACCACTCTTTCCGTACCGACCGAGTTATTTGCGAGAATTACGGTAGAGGCGGTGGTGTTGCGTGTATTGTCCATTCCTCCCTTAATCCTGTTCTTATTTCTTCCTTTTCATCCCCACTCATAGAGTCGTGTATTGTTGACCTACATCCACCTATCACACCTTCTTCACCCTTTAAAAAGATTCGTTTAGTAACTGTCTATAGATCGCCTTCCTCCCCGTTGTCATCTCTTGTTTCCCTTTTGGAACACCTTGAACCCTTACTTTCTGACGAATTTCCGTGTGTTCTAGTAGGTGATTTTAACTTCCCTTCTATCGATTGGGTGTCCCTATCATCTCCTATGCCCAACGATTTCCTTGACTTCATTGCGTTTCATCGCTTTCACCAGTACGTGTCATTTCCCTCTAGACTGAACAACTTCCTAGATCTCGTGTTTTGTAATCAAGACTTGATTGATAATGTAATGCCGTCTACCCCTCTTAGTGACCACTTGAGTATTACTTTAGAGCTCCGTATTCCCCCTCCTCCTCCACGTTTTTCCATCCCCTCCCGTTCATATTGTCGTGCTGATTGGCAATCAATCAATCATTGTATTTTCTCCCATAATTGGACCTGCTTTGAACTCTCTAGACGCGCATGAATCGTATGATTATTTCGTCGATTTCGTTAATCACACGCTTGATACTTTTGTCCCCATGTCAAAACCCTCCCCCCACTCTAGATACCCCAAGAATGTTAGAATACTTTACAGTAAGAGTCGACTATTGTCTCGAATTGCCCCTAACAGCATTGCTTGTAAACAAATGTCTCAACGTTTCACTGTCGATTTTGATAGATTCCATTGTTCTTTGGAAAATAGAATTGTTTCCTCTTCAAACTCTAAGATGTTTTATAGCTATTGTAATGACAAACTTAAGCCCCCCAAGTCCACCCCATCCGCTATTCTTGACTCTGACGGTAGACTCTTGTTGACCAACGATCAAAAGTGTATTGCTTTCGATAGGTACTTCTGTTCCGTTTTTACGACCCCTAAATTATGCAACCTTCCTGCTCCCACATCCCTACACTCATTTGACCTGCCTTTCATTTCCGCACACGATGTAATTTATGCTCTAAGTAAACTCGCGCCCAAAGTAAATGTCACCCCTGATAGAATTCCTAGCGTTGTTCTGTCGAAGTGTAAACTATCGATTATTTCTCCTCTAGTTATTATTTATAACAAGTCGCTTCTTACTTCCCAAGTACCCCATCTCTGGCGTCAAGCCCTAGTTAAACCTATTCCTAAGAAATCGAGTAATTCCATCACTGATTATCGCCCTATCTCTCTCACCTCTTCTGTTTGTAAAGTCTTTGAAAAGATTCTCATTCGAAAAATTACCACTTTTCTTGACGAGAATTGTCTTTTTGATCCTCACCAGACTGGTTTCCGAGATTGTAGGTCTACTTCCACTAACCTCGCGGAAACGTTCTCCCACTACCTTCGAATTTCTAAGAAAGGCGTTCCCTTTGACACCATTTACATTGATTTTAAGAAAGCATTCGATTCTATAGATCATAGATTATTGCTGTACAAACTGTCTAAACTTGGATTTTCTGATCACCTTGTAGCATGGCTCCGTTCTTATCTCTCTGGCAGAACCCAATCAGTATTCCTCGACTCCTCCTTCTCTCCCCCCTCACCTGTTATTTCTGGAGTTCCGCAAGGTTCCTGTCTCGGCCCTCTTCTGTTTATCTTATTCATTAATGACATTTGTTCTAATTTCCCCAAATCCATTTATTATTCCGTTTATGCTGATGATCTTAAGTTGTTCGCTGAATCCCCTCTTCATTCCGATGATTTGCAATCCGCTTTAAATATTGTGTCTCAGTGGTCAGCACAATGGAACTTAGGAATTTCAGAAACCAAATGTAATGTTGTTCATTATGGCCCAAATAATCCCCGTAGACAATTCAGAATCAATAATATTGTTCTCAATGAGCCTTCTTGCGACCCTATCGTAGTCAAGGACTTAGGTGTTCATTTCTCACCTTCCCTTTCCTTCTCTACCCATATCAACAAAATTCTTTGTAAGGCTCGCTCTAAGTCCAACCTCATTTTCAAATCATTTCGTAGCAATTCGCCTTCATTGTACCTAAAGACCTTTACCACTTTTATTCTACCTAATATTGAATACTGCTCTGTGATCTGGAACCCTGTTCATAGTGTAGAATTAACTAAAGCTCTTGAGAAAATCCAGCGCGACTTTACTCGTAGAATGTATAAGAGATGCTCCCTTCCCCCTGTCCCCTATAGAACGAGACTTCATGATCTTAAGTTAGTAACTCTCGAGCGTCGTAGGTTCACTGCTGACATTGTTTTTCTCCATTCGATTCTAAACGGTAGATATGCTCTCGATGTGTCCTCTCTTCTTACTCGTGCACCCCCAATTCGATCTTTACGTAACACCCACCCTCTTCGTATTTCTATCCCTTTTATTCCTCATAACTCATTTTCGACCCTTGTATCTAGAACTATTACTATTTGGAATTCCCTTTCTCCTAGCCAAGTATTCTACTCCCACGAGCTGTTTTGTAGCTTCATCCGCTCTCAACCCCCCTCTTTCTTCCCCCATTCTAATATTGCCAATTGGCTTGATCTTTGATCCCTACCACCTACTCTCCCCCTCCCCCTCCCTTGCTGCCAAGCACCCCAACCACCACCAACCGATTCGATCTACATCGACGGACATCCGTTTCTGGAACAATATCGCCACATTTCTTGTACATTTGCAAAGTAACGGAAATAAATGAATGAATGAATGAATGAAAATGGTCGTGGCGACTTCAAACCGGTGTAGATCGATTCGTCGAAGCGTTGCGCATCGCCCGCCCTGTGCTCTTAAATCACGCGGAAAACGAACGACGTTTACGAGGTGTTTGAGGCCGAAAACGGTCCGGTGCGCTCCCACAGCAACCATCGGCCTGCATCGCAGTCTGCAGCTTCTGGCATGCAGCACTTATTCATGCTGTAACCACCAGATATACGAGCCTCTAAACATGCATTTTTGTGCAATTTCCAGTGGAATTGTATGCCACTTCGCGAGCGCTCACACGCACCCTCCCCGTAACTGATGTGCAGGATTGTCAGCGTCGGTTTAATTACCCAAGTTTGAGGTAAAGATTCGATCTGGCTCATGGTAACATGTGGCCTTGCCAACCGAAATTTTGGAACGGTGCTGCCCAAGGGCGGCGCCAATAAATAATAAACGGACCAACGATAGCTTATCCGAAGTACCCTTCACTACAATGGATGTAACTCGGCTCAAAATGGTCGTGGCGACTTCAAACCGGTGTAGATCGATTCGTCGAAGCGTTGCGCATCGCCCGCCCTGTGCTCTTAAATCACGCGGAAAACGAACGACGTTTACGAGGTGTTTGAGGCCGAAAACGGTCCGGTGCGCTCCCACAGCAACCATCGGCCTGCATCGCAGTCTGCAGCTTCTGGCATGCAGCACGCATTCATGCAGCACTTATTCATGCTGTAACCACCAGATATACGAGCTTCTAATCATGCATTTTTGTGCAATTTCCAGTGGAATTGTATGCCACTTCGCGAGCGCTCACACGCACCCTCCCCGTAACTGATGTGCAGGATTGTCAGCGTCGGTTTAATTACCCAAGTTTGAGGTAAAGATTCGATCTGGCTCATGGTAACATGTGGCCTTGCCAACCGAAATTTTGGAACGGTGCTGCCCAAGGGCGGCGCCAATAAATAATAAACGGACCAACGATAGCTTATCCGAAGTACCCTTCACTACAATGGATGTAACTCGGCTCAAAATGGTCGTGGCGACTTCAAACCGGTGTAGATCGATTCGTCGAAGCGTTGCGCATCGCCCGCCCTGTGCTCTTAAATCACGCGGAAAACGAACGACGTTTACGAGGTGTTTGAGGCCGAAAACGGTCCGGTGCGCTCCCACAGCAACCATCGGCCGTCATCGCAGTCTGCAGCTTCTGGCATGCAGCACGCATTCATGCAGCACTTATTCATGCTGTAACCACCAGATATACGACCTTCTAATCATGCATTTTTGTGCAATTTCCAGTGGAATTGTATGCCACTTCGCGAGCGCTCACACGCACCCTCCCCGTAACTGATGTGCAGGATTGTCAGCGTCGGTTTAATTACCCAAGTTTGAGGTAAAGATTCGATCTGGCTCATGGTAACATGTGGCCTTGTCAACCGAAATTTTGGAACGGTGCTGCCCAAGGGCGGCGCCAATAAATAATAAACGGACCAACGATAGCTTATCCGAAGTACCCTTCACTACAATGGATGTAACTCGGCTCAAAATGGTCGTGGCGACTTCAAACCGGTGTAGATCGATTCGTCGAAGCGTTGCGCATCGCCCGCCCTGTGCTCTTAAATCACGCGGAAAACGAACGACGTTTACGAGGTGTTTGAGGCCGAAAACGGTCCGGTGCGCTCCCACAGCAACCATCGGCCTGCATCGCAGTCTGCAGCTTCTGGCATGCAGCACGCATTCATGCAGCACTTATTCATGCTGTAACCACCAGATATACGAGCTTCTAAACATGCATTTTTGTGCAATTTCCAGTGGAATTGTATGCCACTTCGCGAGCGCTCACACGCACCCTCCCCGTAACTGATGTGCAGGATTGTCAGCGTCGGTTTAATTACCCAAGTTTGAGGTAAAGATTCGATCTGGCTCATGGTAACATGTGGCCTTGCCAACCGAAATTTTGGAACGGTGCTGCCCAAGGGCGGCGCCAATAAATAATAAACGGACCAACGATAGCTTATCCGAAGTACCCTTCACTACAATGGATGTAACTCGGCTCAAAATGGTCGTGGCGACTTCAAACCGGTGTAGATCGATTCGTCGAAGCGTTGCGCATCGCCCGCCCTGTGCTCTTAAATCACGCGGAAAACGAACGACGTTTACGAGGTGTTTGAGGCCGAAAACGGTCCGGTGCGCTCCCACAGCAACCATCGGCCTGCATCGCAGTCTGCAGCTTCTGGCATGCAGCACTTATTCATGCTGTAACCACCAGATATACGAGCCTCTAAACATGCATTTTTGTGCAATTTCCAGTGGAATTGTATGCCACTTCGCGAGCGCTCACACGCACCCTCCCCGTAACTGATGTGCAGGATTGTCAGCGTCGGTTTAATTACCCAAGTTTGAGGTAAAGATTCGATCTGGCTCATGGTAACATGTGTCCTTGCCAACCGAAATTTTGGAACGGTGCTGCCCAAGGGCGGCGCCAATAAATAATAAACGGACCAACGATAGCTTATCCGAAGTACCCTTCACTACAATGGATGTAACTCGGCTCAAAATGGTCGTGGCGACTTCAAACCGGTGTAGATCGATTCGTCGAAGCGTTGCGCATCGCCCGCCCTGTGCTCTTAAATCACGCGGAAAACGAACGACGTTTACGAGGTGTTTGAGGCCGAAAACGGTCCGGTGCGCTCCCACAGCAACCATCGGCCTGCATCGCAGTCTGCAGCTTCTGGCATGCAGCACTTATTCATGCTGTAACCACCAGATATACGAGCCTCTAAACATGCATTTTTGTGCAATTTCCAGTGGAATTGTATGCCACTTCGCGAGCGCTCACACGCACCCTCCCCGTAACTGATGTGCAGGATTGTCAGCGTCGGTTTAATTACCCAAGTTTGAGGTAAAGATTCGATCTGGCTCATGGTAACATGTGGCCTTGCCAACCGAAATTTTGGAACGGTGCTGCCCAAGGGCGGCGCCAATAAATAATAAACGGACCAACGATAGCTTTTCCGAAGTACCCTTCACTACAATGGATGTAACTCGGCTCAAAATGGTCGTGGCGACTTCAAACCGGTGTAGATCGATTCGTCGAAGCGTTGCGCATCGCCCGCCCTGTGCTCTTAAATCACGCGGAAAACGAACGACGTTTACGAGGTGTTTGAGGCCGAAAACGGTCCGGTGCGCTCCCACAGCAACCATCGGCCTGCATCGCAGTCTGCAGCTTCTGGCATGCAGCACGCATTCATGCAGCACTTATTCATGCTGTAACCACCAGATATACGAGCCTCTAAACATGCATTTTTGTGCAATTTCCAGTGGAATTGTATGCCACTTCGCGAGCGCTCACACGCACCCTCCCCGTAACTGATGTGCAGGATTGTCAGCGTCGGTTTAATTACCCAAGTTTGAGGTAAAGATTCGATCTGGCTCATGGTAACATGTGGCCTTGCCAACCGAAATTTTGGAACGGTGCTGCCCAAGGGCGGCGCCAATAAATAATAAACGGACCAACGATAGCTTATCCGAAGTACCCTTCACTACAATGGATGTAACTCGGCTCAAAATGGTCGTGGCGACTTCAAACCGGTGTAGATCGATTCGTCGAAGCGTTGCGCATCGCCCGCCCTGTGCTCTTAAATCACGCGGAAAACGAACGACGTTTACGAGGTGTTTGAGGCCGAAAACGGTCCGGTGCGCTCCCACAGCAACCATCGGCCTGCATCGCAGTCTGCAGCTTCTGGCATGCAGCACTTATTCATGCTGTAACCACCAGATATACGAGCCTCTAAACATGCATTTTTGTGCAATTTCCAGTGGAATTGTATGCCACTTCGCGAGCGCTCACACGCACCCTCCCCGTAACTGATGTGCAGGATTGTCAGCGTCGGTTTAATTACCCAAGTTTGAGGTAAAGATTCGATCTGGCTCATGGTAACATGTGGCCTTGCCAACCGAAATTTTGGAACGGTGCTGCCCAAGGGCGGCGCCAATAAATAATAAACGGACCAACGATAGCTTATCCGAAGTACCCTTCACTACAATGGATGTAACTCGGCTCAAAATGGTCGTGGCGACTTCAAACCGGTGTAGATCGATTCGTCGAAGCGTTGCGCATCGCCCGCCCTGTGCTCTTAAATCACGCGGAAAACGAACGACGTTTACGAGGTGTTTGAGGCCGAAAACGGTCCGGTGCGCTCCCACAGCAACCATCGGCCTGCATCGCAGTCTGCAGCTTCTGGCATGCAGCACTTATTCATGCTGTAACCACCAGATATACGAGCCTCTAAACATGCATTTTTGTGCAATTTCCAGTGGAATTGTATGCCACTTCGCGAGCGCTCACACGCACCCTCCCCGTAACTGATGTGCAGGATTGTCAGCGTCGGTTTAATTACCCAAGTTTGAGGTAAAGATTCGATCTGGCTCATGGTAACATGTGGCCTTGCCAACCGAAATTTTGGAACGGTGCTGCCCAAGGGCGGCGCCAATAAATAATAAACGGACCAACGATAGCTTTTCCGAAGTACCCTTCACTACAATGGATGTAACTCGGCTCAAAATGGTCGTGGCGACTTCAAACCGGTGTAGATCGATTCGTCGAAGCGTTGCGCATCGCCCGCCCTGTGCTCTTAAATCACGCGGAAAACGAACGACGTTTACGAGGTGTTTGAGGCCGAAAACGGTCCGGTGCGCTCCCACAGCAACCATCGGCCTGCATCGCAGTCTGCAGCTTCTGGCATGCAGCACGCATTCATGCAGCACTTATTCATGCTGTAACCACCAGATATACGAGCCTCTAAACATGCATTTTTGTGCAATTTCCAGTGGAATTGTATGCCACTTCGCGAGCGCTCACACGCACCCTCCCCGTAACTGATGTGCAGGATTGTCAGCGTCGGTTTAATTACCCAAGTTTGAGGTAAAGATTCGATCTGGCTCATGGTAACATGTGGCCTTGCCAACCGAAATTTTGGAACGGTGCTGCCCAAGGGCGGCGCCAATAAATAATAAACGGACCAACGATAGCTTATCCGAAGTACCCTTCACTACAATGGATGTAACTCGGCTCAAAATGGTCGTGGCGACTTCAAACCGGTGTAGATCGATTCGTCGAAGCGTTGCGCATCGCCCGCCCTGTGCTCTTAAATCACGCGGAAAACGAACGACGTTTACGAGGTGTTTGAGGCCGAAAACGGTCCGGTGCGCTCCCACAGCAACCATCGGCCTGCATCGCAGTCTGCAGCTTCTGGCATGCAGCACTTATTCATGCTGTAACCACCAGATATACGAGCCTCTAAACATGCATTTTTGTGCAATTTCCAGTGGAATTGTATGCCACTTCGCGAGCGCTCACACGCACCCTCCCCGTAACTGATGTGCAGGATTGTCAGCGTCGGTTTAATTACCCAAGTTTGAGGTAAAGATTCGATCTGGCTCATGGTAACATGTGGCCTTGCCAACCGAAATTTTGGAACGGTGCTGCCCAAGGGCGGCGCCAATAAATAATAAACGGACCAACGATAGCTTTTCCGAAGTACCCTTCACTACAATGGATGTAACTCGGCTCAAAATGGTCGTGGCGACTTCAAACCGGTGTAGATCGATTCGTCGAAGCGTTGCGCATCGCCCGCCCTGTGCTCTTAAATCACGCGGAAAACGAACGACGTTTACGAGGTGTTTGAGGCCGAAAACGGTCCGGTGCGCTCCCACAGCAACCATCGGCCTGCATCGCAGTCTGCAGCTTCTGGCATGCAGCACTTATTCATGCTGTAACCACCAGATATACGAGCCTCTAAACATGCATTTTTGTGCAATTTCCAGTGGAATTGTATGCCACTTCGCGAGCGCTCACACGCACCCTCCCCGTAACTGATGTGCAGGATTGTCAGCGTCGGTTTAATTACCCAAGTTTGAGGTAAAGATTCGATCTGGCTCATGGTAACATGTGGCCTTGCCAACCGAAATTTTGGAACGGTGCTGCCCAAGGGCGGCGCCAATAAATAATAAACGGACCAACGATAGCTTTTCCGAAGTACCCTTCACTACAATGGATGTAACTCGGCTCAAAATGGTCGTGGCGACTTCAAACCGGTGTAGATCGATTCGTCGAAGCGTTGCGCATCGCCCGCCCTGTGCTCTTAAATCACGCGGAAAACGAACGACGTTTACGAGGTGTTTGAGGCCGAAAACGGTCCGGTGCGCTCCCACAGCAACCATCGGCCTGCATCGCAGTCTGCAGCTTCTGGCATGCAGCACGCATTCATGCAGCACTTATTCATGCTGTAACCACCAGATATACGAGCCTCTAAACATGCATTTTTGTGCAATTTCCAGTGGAATTGTATGCCACTTCGCGAGCGCTCACACGCACTCTCCCCGTAACTGATGTGCAGGATTGTCAGCGTCGGTTTAATTACCCAAGTTTGAGGTAAAGATTCGATCTGGCTCATGGTAACATGTGGCCTTGCCAACCGAAATTTTGGAACGGTGCTGCCCAAGGGCGGCGCCAATAAATAATAAACGGACCAACGATAGCTTATCCGAAGTACCCTTCACTACAATGGATGTAACTCGGCTCAAAATGGTCGTGGCGACTTCAAACCGGTGTAGATCGATTCGTCGAAGCGTTGCGCATCGCCCGCCCTGTGCTCTTAAATCACGCGGAAAACGAACGACGTTTACGAGGTGTTTGAGGCCGAAAACGGTCCGGTGCGCTCCCACAGCAACCATCGGCCTGCATCGCAGTCTGCAGCTTCTGGCATGCAGCACTTATTCATGCTGTAACCACCAGATATACGAGCCTCTAAACATGCATTTTTGTGCAATTTCCAGTGGAATTGTATGCCACTTCGCGAGCGCTCACACGCACCCTCCCCGTAACTGATGTGCAGGATTGTCAGCGTCGGTTTAATTACCCAAGTTTGAGGTAAAGATTCGATCTGGCTCATGGTAACATGTGGCCTTGCCAACCGAAATTTTGGAACGGTGCTGCCCAAGGGCGGCGCCAATAAATAATAAACGGACCAACGATAGCTTATCCGAAGTACCCTTCACTACAATGGATGTAACTCGGCTCAAAATGGTCGTGGCGACTTCAAACCGGTGTAGATCGATTCGTCGAAGCGTTGCGCATCGCCCGCCCTGTGCTCTTAAATCACGCGGAAAACGAACGACGTTTACGAGGTGTTTGAGGCCGAAAACGGTCCGGTGCGCTCCCACAGCAACCATCGGCCTGCATCGCAGTCTGCAGCTTCTGGCATGCAGCACGCATTCATGCTGTAACCACCAGATATACGAGCCTCTAAACATGCATTTTTGTGCAATTTCCAGTGGAATTGTATGCCACTTCGCGAGCGCTCACACGCACCCTCCCCGTAACTGATGTGCAGGATTGTCAGCGTCGGTTTAATTACCCAAGTTTGAGGTAAAGATTCGATCTGGCTCATGGTAACATGTGGCCTTGCCAACCGAAATTTTGGAACGGTGCTGCCCAAGGGCGGCGCCAATAAATAATAAACGGACCAACGATAGCTTATCCGAAGTACCCTTCACTACAATGGATGTAACTCGGCTCAAAATGGTCGTGGCGACTTCAAACCGGTGTAGATCGATTCGTCGAAGCGTTGCGCATCGCCCGCCCTGTGCTCTTAAATCACGCGGAAAACGAACGACGTTTACGAGGTGTTTGAGGCCGAAAACGGTCCGGTGCGCTCCCACAGCAACCATCGGCCTGCATCGCAGTCTGCAGCTTCTGGCATGCAGCACGCATTCATGCAGCACTTATTCATGCTGTAACCACCAGATATACGAGCTTCTAAATCATGCATTTTTGTGCAATTTCCAGTGGAATTGTATGCCACTTCGCGAGCGCTCACACGCACCCTCCCCGTAACTGATGTGCAGGATTGTCAGCGTCGGTTTAATTACCCAAGTTTGAGGTAAAGATTCGATCTGGCTCATGGTAACATGTGGCCTTGCCAACCGAAATTTTGGAACGGTGCTGCCCAAGGGCGGCGCCAATAAATAATAAACGGACCAACGATAGCTTATCCGAAGTACCCTTCACTACAATGGATGTAACTCGGCTCAAAATGGTCGTGGCGACTTCAAACCGGTGTAGATCGATTCGTCGAAGCGTTGCGCATCGCCCGCCCTGTGCTCTTAAATCACGCGGAAAACGAACGACGTTTACGAGGTGTTTGAGGCCGAAAACGGTCCGGTGCGCTCCCACAGCAACCATCGGCCTGCATCGCAGTCTGCAGCTTCTGGCATGCAGCACGCATTCATGCAGCACTTATTCATGCTGTAACCACCAGATATACGAGCCTCTAAACATGCATTTTTGTGCAATTTCCAGTGGAATTGTATGCCACTTCGCGAGCGCTCACACGCACCCTCCCCGTAACTGATGTGCAGGATTGTCAGCGTCGGTTTAATTACCCAAGTTTGAGGTAAAGATTCGATCTGGCTCATGGTAACATGTGGCCTTGTCAACCGAAATTTTGGAACGGTGCTGCCCAAGGGCGGCGCCAATAAATAATAAACGGACCAACGATAGCTTATCCGAAGTACCCTTCACTACAATGGATGTAACTCGGCTCAAAATGGTCGTGGCGACTTCAAACCGGTGTAGATCGATTCGTCGAAGCGTTGCGCATCGCCCGCCCTGTGCTCTTAAATCACGCGGAAAACGAACGACGTTTACGAGGTGTTTGAGGCCGAAAACGGTCCGGTGCGCTCCCACAGCAACCATCGGCCTGCATCGCAGTCTGCAGCTTCTGGCATGCAGCACGCATTCATGCAGCACTTATTCATGCTGTAACCACCAGATATACGAGCTTCTAAACATGCATTTTTGTGCAATTTCCAGTGGAATTGTATGCCACTTCGCGAGCGCTCACACGCACCCTCCCCGTAACTGATGTGCAGGATTGTCAGCGTCGGTTTAATTACCCAAGTTTGAGGTAAAGATTCGATCTGGCTCATGGTAACATGTGGCCTTGCCAACCGAAATTTTGGAACGGTGCTGCCCAAGGGCGGCGCCAATAAATAATAAACGGACCAACGATAGCTTATCCGAAGTACCCTTCACTACAATGGATGTAACTCGGCTCAAAATGGTCGTGGCGACTTCAAACCGGTGTAGATCGATTCGTCGAAGCGTTGCGCATCGCCCGCCCTGTGCTCTTAAATCACGCGGAAAACGAACGACGTTTACGAGGTGTTTGAGGCCGAAAACGGTCCGGTGCGCTCCCACAGCAACCATCGGCCTGCATCGCAGTCTGCAGCTTCTGGCATGCAGCACTTATTCATGCTGTAACCACCAGATATACGAGCCTCTAAACATGCATTTTTGTGCAATTTCCAGTGGAATTGTATGCCACTTCGCGAGCGCTCACACGCACCCTCCCCGTAACTGATGTGCAGGATTGTCAGCGTCGGTTTAATTACCCAAGTTTGAGGTAAAGATTCGATCTGGCTCATGGTAACATGTGGCCTTGCCAACCGAAATTTTGGAACGGTGCTGCCCAAGGGCGGCGCCAATAAATAATAAACGGACCAACGATAGCTTATCCGAAGTACCCTTCACTACAATGGATGTAACTCGGCTCAAAATGGTCGTGGCGACTTCAAACCGGTGTAGATCGATTCGTCGAAGCGTTGCGCATCGCCCGCCCTGTGCTCTTAAATCACGCGGAAAACGAACGACGTTTACGAGGTGTTTGAGGCCGAAAACGGTCCGGTGCGCTCCCACAGCAACCATCGGCCTGCATCGCAGTCTGCAGCTTCTGGCATGCAGCACTTATTCATGCTGTAACCACCAGATATACGAGCCTCTAAACATGCATTTTTGTGCAATTTCCAGTGGAATTGTATGCCACTTCGCGAGCGCTCACACGCACCCTCCCCGTAACTGATGTGCAGGATTGTCAGCGTCGGTTTAATTACCCAAGTTTGAGGTAAAGATTCGATCTGGCTCATGGTAACATGTGGCCTTGCCAACCGAAATTTTGGAACGGTGCTGCCCAAGGGCGGCGCCAATAAATAATAAACGGACCAACGATAGCTTTTCCGAAGTACCCTTCACTACAATGGATGTAACTCGGCTCAAAATGGTCGTGGCGACTTCAAACCGGTGTAGATCGATTCGTCGAAGCGTTGCGCATCGCCCGCCCTGTGCTCTTAAATCACGCGGAAAACGAACGACGTTTACGAGGTGTTTGAGGCCGAAAACGGTCCGGTGCGCTCCCACAGCAACCATCGGCCTGCATCGCAGTCTGCAGCTTCTGGCATGCAGCACGCATTCATGCAGCACTTATTCATGCTGTAACCACCAGATATACGAGCCTCTAAACATGCATTTTTGTGCAATTTCCAGTGGAATTGTATGCCACTTCGCGAGCGCTCACACGCACCCTCCCCGTAACTGATGTGCAGGATTGTCAGCGTCGGTTTAATTACCCAAGTTTGAGGTAAAGATTCGATCTGGCTCATGGTAACATGTGGCCTTGCCAACCGAAATTTTGGAACGGTGCTGCCCAAGGGCGGCGCCAATAAATAATAAACGGACCAACGATAGCTTATCCGAAGTACCCTTCACTACAATGGATGTAACTCGGCTCAAAATGGTCGTGGCGACTTCAAACCGGTGTAGATCGATTCGTCGAAGCGTTGCGCATCGCCCGCCCTGTGCTCTTAAATCACGCGGAAAACGAACGACGTTTACGAGGTGTTTGAGGCCGAAAACGGTCCGGTGCGCTCCCACAGCAACCATCGGCCTGCATCGCAGTCTGCAGCTTCTGGCATGCAGCACTTATTCATGCTGTAACCACCAGATATACGAGCCTCTAAACATGCATTTTTGTGCAATTTCCAGTGGAATTGTATGCCACTTCGCGAGCGCTCACACGCACCCTCCCCGTAACTGATGTGCAGGATTGTCAGCGTCGGTTTAATTACCCAAGTTTGAGGTAAAGATTCGATCTGGCTCATGGTAACATGTGGCCTTGTCAACCGAAATTTTGGAACGGTGCTGCCCAAGGGCGGCGCCAATAAATAATAAACGGACCAACGATAGCTTATCCGAAGTACCCTTCACTACAATGGATGTAACTCGGCTCAAAATGGTCGTGGCGACTTCAAACCGGTGTAGATCGATTCGTCGAAGCGTTGCGCATCGCCCGCCCTGTGCTCTTAAATCACGCGGAAAACGAACGACGTTTACGAGGTGTTTGAGGCCGAAAACGGTCCGGTGCGCTCCCACAGCAACCATCGGCCTTCATCGCAGTCTGCAGCTTCTGGCATGCAGCACGCATTCATGCAGCACTTATTCATGCTGTAACCACCAGATATACGAGCTCTAAACATGCATTTTTGTGCAATTTCCAGTGGAATTGTATGCCACTTCGCGAGCGCTCACACGCACCCTCCCCGTAACTGATGTGCAGGATTGTCAGCGTCGGTTTAATTACCCAAGTTTGAGGTAAAGATTCGATCTGGCTCATGGTAACATGTGGCCTTGCCAACCGAAATTTTGGAACGGTGCTGCCCAAGGGCGGCGCCAATAAATAATAAACGGACCAACGATAGCTTATCCGAAGTACCCTTCACTACAATGGATGTAACTCGGCTCAAAATGGTCGTGGCGACTTCAAACCGGTGTAGATCGATTCGTCGAAGCGTTGCGCATCGCCCGCCCTGTGCTCTTAAATCACGCGGAAAACGAACGACGTTTACGAGGTGTTTGAGGCCGAAAACGGTCCGGTGCGCTCCCACAGCAACCATCGGCCTGCATCGCAGTCTGCAGCTTCTGGCATGCAGCACTTATTCATGCTGTAACCACCAGATATACGAGCCTCTAAACATGCATTTTTGTGCAATTTCCAGTGGAATTGTATGCCACTTCGCGAGCGCTCACACGCACCCTCCCCGTAACTGATGTGCAGGATTGTCAGCGTCGGTTTAATTACCCAAGTTTGAGGTAAAGATTCGATCTGGCTCATGGTAACATGTGGCCTTGCCAACCGAAATTTTGGAAACGGTGCTGCCCAAGGGCGGCGCCAATAAATAATAAACGGACCAACGATAGCTTATCCGAAGTACCCTTCACTACAATGGATGTAACTCGGCTCAAAATGGTCGTGGCGACTTCAAACCGGTGTAGATCGATTCGTCGAAGCGTTGCGCATCGCCCGCCCTGTGCTCTTAAATCACGCGGAAAACGAACGACGTTTACGAGGTGTTTGAGGCCGAAAACGGTCCGGTGCGCTCCCACAGCAACCATCGGCCTGCATCGCAGTCTGCAGCTTCTGGCATGCAGCACGCATTCATGCAGCACTTATTCATGCTGTAACCACCAGATATACGAGCTCTAAACATGCATTTTTGTGCATTTCCAGTGGAATTGTATGCCACTTCGCGAGCGCTCACACGCACCCTCCCCGTAACTGATGTGCAGGATTGTCAGCGTCGGTTTAATTACCCAAGTTTGAGGTAAAGATTCGATCTGGCTCATGGTAACATGTGGCCTTTCCAACCGAAAATTTTGGAACGGTGCTGCCCAAGGGCGGCGCCAATAAATAAATAAACGACCAACGATTGCTTATTCCGAAGTACCCTTCACTACAATGGAATGTAACTCGCTCAAAATGGGTCGTGGCGACTTCAAACCGGTGTAGATCGATTCGTCGAAGCGTGCGCAATCGCCCGCCCTGTGCTCTTAAATCAACGCGGAAAAACGAACGACGTTTTTTCGAGGTGTTTGAGGGCCGAAAACACGGTCCGCGGTGCGGCTCCCACAAGCAAACCATCGGCCTGCATCGCAGTCTGCAGCTTCTGGCATGCAGCATTATTCATGCTGTAACCACCAGATATACGAGCCTCTAAACATGCATTTTTGTGCAATTTCCAGTGGAATTGTATGCCACTTCGCGAGCGCTCACACGCACCCTAACCCCAGATAACGAGCCTTAAACATGCATTTTGTGCATTTCCAGTGGAATTGTATGCCACTTCGCGAGCGCTCACACGCACCCTCCCCGTAACTGATGTGCAGGATTGTCAGCACATCCAAGATTCGATCGTGGTAACATGTGGCCTTGCCAACCGAAATTTTGGAACGGTGCTGCCCAAGGGCGGCGCCAATAAATAATAAACGGACCAACGATAGCTTATCCGAAGTACCCTTCACTACAATGGATGTAACTCGGCTCAAAATGGTCGTGGCGACTTCAAACCGGTGTAGATCGATTCGTCGAAGCGTTGCGCATCGCCCGCCCTGTGCTCTTAAATCACGCGGAAAACGAACGACGTTTACGAGGTGTTTGAGGCCGAAAACGGTCCGGTGCGCTCCCACAGCAACCATCGGCCTGCATCGCAGTCTGCAGCTTCTGGCATGCAGCACGCATTCATGCAGCACTTATTCATGCTGTAACCACCAGATATACGAGCCTCTAAACATGCATTTGTGTGCAATTTCTTCGCGAGCGCTCACACGCACCCTCCCCGTAACTGATGTGCAGGATTGTCAGCGTCGGTTTAATTACCCAAGTTTGAGGTAAAGATTCGATCTGGCTCATGGTAACATGTGGCCTTGCCAACCGAAATTTTGGAACGGTGCTGCCCAAGGGCGGCGCCAATAAATAATAAACGGACCAACGATAGCTTATCCGAAGTACCCTTCACTACAATGGATGTAACTCGGCTCAAAATGGTCGTGGCGACTTCAAACCGGTGTAGATCGATTCGTCGAAGCGTTGCGCATCGCCCGCCCTGTGCTCTTAAATCACGCGGAAAACGAACGACGTTTACGAGGTGTTTGAGGCCGAAAACGGTCCGGTGCGCTCCCACAGCAACCATCGGCCTGCATCGCAGTCTGCAGCTTCTTGCATGCAGCACTTATTCATGCTGTAACCACCAGATATACGAGCCTCTAAACATGCATTTTTGTGCAATTTCCAGTGGAATTGTATGCCACTTCGCGAGCGCTCACACGCACCCTCCCCGTAACTGATGTGCAGGATGTCAGACACATAAAGATTCGATCGGGAAAACTGTGGCCTGGCAAACCGAAATTTTGGAACGGTGCTGCCCAAGGGCGGCGCCAATAAATAATAAACGGACCAACGATAGCTTATCCGAAGTACCCTTCACTACAATGGATGTAACTCGGCTCAAAATGGTCGTGGCGACTTCAAACCGGTGTAGATCGATTCGTCGAAGCGTTGCGCCTCGCCCGCCCTGTGCTCTTAAATCACGCGGAAAACGAACGACGTTTACGAGGTGTTTGAGGCCGAAAACGGTCCGGTGCGCTCCCACAGCAACCATCGGCCTGCATCGCAGTCTGCAGCTTCTGGCATGCAGCACGCATTCATGCAGCACTTATTCATGCTGTAACCACCAGATATACGAGCCTCTAAACATGCATTTTTGTGCAATTTCCAGTGGAATTGTATGCCACTTCGCGAGCGCTCACACGCACCCTCCCCGTAACTGATGTGCAGGATTGTCAGCGTCGGTTTAATTACCCAAGTTTGAGGTAAAGATTCGATCTGGCTCATGGTAACATGTGGCCTTGCCAACCGAAATTTTGGAACGGTGCTGCCCAAGGCGGCGCCAATAAATAATAAACGGACCAACGATAGCTTATCCGAAGTACCCTTCACTACAATGGATGTAACTCGGCTCAAATGGTCGTGGCGACTTCAAACCGGTTGTAGATCGATTCGTCGAAGCGTTGCGCATCGCCCGCCCTGTGCTCTTAAATCACGCGGAAAACGAACGACGTTTACGAGGTGTTTGAGGCCGAAAACGGTCCGGTGCGCCCCACAGCAACCATCGGCCTGCATCGCAGTCTGCAGCTTCTGGCATGCAGCACTTATTCATGCTGTAACCACCAGATATACGAGCTCTAAACATGCATTTTTGTGCAATTTCCAGTGGAATTGTATGCCACTTCGCGAGCGCTCACACGCACCCTCCCCGTAACTGATGTGCAGGATTGTCAGCGTCGGTTTAATTACCCAAGTTTGAGGTAAAGATTCGATCTGGCTCATGGTAACATGTGGCCTTGCCAACCGAAATTTTGGAACGGTGCTGCCCAAGGGCGGCGCCAATAAATAATAAACGGACCAACGATAGCTATCCGAAGTACCCTTCACTACAATGGATGTAACTCGGCTCAAAATGGTCGTGGCGACCTTCAAAACGGTTTGTAGATCGATTCGTCGAAGCGTTGCGCATCGCCCGCCCTGTGCTCTTAAATCACGCGGGAAAACGAACGACGTTACGAGGTGTTTGAGGCCCGAAAACGGTCCGGTGCGCTCCCACAGCAACCATCGGCCTGCATCGCAGTCTGCAGCTTCTGGCAGGCAGCACTTATTCATGCTGTAACCACCAGATATACGAGCCTCTAAACATGCATTTTTGTGCAATTTCCAGTGGAATTGTATGCCACTTCGCGAGCGCTCACACGCACCCTCCCCGTAACTGATGTGCAGGATTGCAGTCTTGTTTCAGCGTCGGCTAATACCCAGTTTGAGGTAAAGATTCGATCTGGCTTCATGGTAAATTGGGCCTGCAAACCGAAATTTTGGAACGGTGCTGACCAAGGGCGGCGCCAATAAATAATAAACCGGACCAAACGATAGCTTATCAGAATTACCCTTCACTACAATGGATGTAACTCGGCTCAAAACTGGTCGTGGCGACTTCAAACCGTTGTAGATCGATTCGTCGAAGCGTTGCGCATCGCCCCCCTGTGCTCTTAAATCACGCGGAAAACGAACGACGTTTACGAGGTGTTTGAGGCCGAAAACGGTCCGGTGCGCTCCCACAGCAAACATCGGACTGATCGCAGTCTGCAGCTTCTGGCAGCAGCACGCATTCATGCAGCACTTTATTCATGCTGTAAACCACCAGATATACGAGCTCTAAACATGCATTTTTGTGCAAATTTCCAGTGGAATTGATGCCACTTCGCGAGCGCTCACACGCACCCTCCCCGTAATGATGTGCAGGATGTCAGCGTCGGTTAATACCCAAGTTTGAGGATAAGATTCGATCTGGCTCATGGTAAACATGTGGCCTTGTCAACCGAAATTTGGAACGGTGCTGCCCAAGGGCGGCGCCAATAAATAATAAACGGAACCAACGATAGATTATCCGAAGTACCCTTCACTACAATGGATGTAACTCGGCTCAAAATGGTCGTGGCGACTTCAAACCGGTGTAGATCGATTCGTCGAAGCGTTGCGCATCGCCCGCCCTGTGCCTCTTAATCACGCGGAAAACGAACGACGTTTACGAGGTGTTTGAGGCCGAAAACGGTCCGGTGCGCTCCCACAGCAACCATCGGCCTGCATCGCAGTCTGCAGCTTCTGGCATGCAGCACTTATTCATGCTGTAACCACCAGATATACGAGCCTCTAAACATGCATTTTTTGTGCAATTTCCAGTGGAATTGTATGCCACTTCGCGAGCGCTCACACGCACCCTCCCCGTAACTGATGTGCAGGATTGTCAGCGTCGGTTTAATTACCAAGTTTGAGGTAAAGATTCGATCTGGCTCATGGTAACATGTGGCCTTGAAACCGAAATTTTGGAACGGTGCTGCCCAAGGGCGGCGCCAATAAATAATAAACGGACCAACGATAGCTTATCCGAAGTACCCTTCACTACAATGGATGTAACTCGGCTCAAATGGTCGTGGCGACTTCAAACCGGTGTAGATCGATTCGTCGAAGCGTTGCGCATCGCCCGCCCCTGTGCTCTTAAATCACGCGGAAAACGAACGACGTTTACGAGGTGTTTGAGGCCGAAAACGGTCCGGTGCGCTCCCACAGCAACCATCGGCCTGCATCGCAGTCTGCAGCTTCTGGCATGCAGCACTTATTCATGCTGTAAACACCAGATATACGAGCCTCTAAACATGCATTTTTGTGCAATTTCCAGTGGAATTGTATGCCACTTCGCGAGCGCTCACACGCACCCTCCCCGTAACTGATGTGCAGGATTGTCAGCGTCGGTTTAATTACCCAAGTTTGAGGTAAAGATTCGATCTGGCTCATGGTAACATGTGGCCTTGCCAACCGAAATTTTGGACGGTGCTGCCCAAGGGCGGCGCCAATAAATAATAAACGGACCAACGATAGCTTATCCGAAGTACCCTTCACTACAATGGATGTAACTCGGCTCAAAATGGTCTTGGCGACTTCAAACCGGTGTAAGATCGATTCGTCGAAGCGTTGCGCATCGCCCGCCCTGTTCTCTTAAATCACGCGGAAAACGAACGACGTTTACGAGGT